>ML682101.1:164814-216846 GCA_007922195.1 Podocnemis expansa
AAGAAAGAAAGAAAGAAAGAAAGAAAGAAAGAAAGAAAGAAAGAAAGTTAGGTATCAGATACCCAACTTTCCCTTTCCCTCTCCCATCTGACGTTTGTCCCTCAGGCTGCTCATTTCCCTTATAAAGCACAGACCCAGTTCTCTATCTGCTATATGACATGGGTCTCTCAGTTTAATTCAAGGGGGGAATTATTCGTATTCCAAAGCGATGGGACAATGGGGCCCCTTGAGTTGATTTATCAGACCTGATTCAACCAATGCAAGTTTATTCTTCTTCAAAGTCTATGGAAAATATTGGGAATTGGTACTGTTTTTGTTGGGCATCTTTCCTAATCTCTTCAATGTGTAACAAGACTTTTTCCTATTGACCACTAATGTCAAATACCTGGAGCAAACTACCCAGTGAGGTATCAGTACTGAATTGGCCACCTAACCATAGGCATTCTAAACTACTCGCCCATAGGGAATGAAGAGCTAAAGCAAATGTTTCTGACTAACTAATATCATTTGGAGCCCTGAAAATTTCCTATTGGTCTCTAATGTCAGGTGACTCATCCAGCCAATCAACAGACTGTCAATGATTGCTAATCTGTTTCCTAGTAACCTGTAATGTCAGAGGCCCTGCTCCACCTAACCAGTGAGGAAGAATCAAAGATCATTACTCTGAACACTGTAAACACATCAGGCTGCTGAGGATCAGGAGACCTGCATAAAAAGTCATCCTCAGACACTTGGTGTGGGTATCCACGGCGAAAAATATGGGGGAACAACCCATAGATCTAGAGAAAGCAAAAAAGAGAAAAAAAATACCAGTCAATGGAAATATGAAACAACATACACATCAACAATCTGCCTGCATGGTTGTTTGATGTTATTGTGCATGGAAAGGTTAGACCCAACAAAGATGACTGACTCTCAATACAGGTTCTCAGGCACTTGTCTCCATTTCTCCTGTTTTATTCTTGAAGAGACAACATGGTCTGATGTGCTGAGGCTGAGAGGCAGGAACTAATTCTGGATTTACCACTATGTACAACTGGTACAGATCAATGAATTATGAAGGGGACTGACTCTGATGACCTCTCATGGTCCCTTCCAATTTCTATGATTCCGTGAAGCTTGTTTACCAAAGAATGCTGCTACATGGCTCCTGATCACATAAACACTAAAAGCAATAAGATCACCAACTGAATATCCAGCTAGACCACCTTGGTAATCTAGCAAAAGATGGGTCCAGGTGGACCCTGTCAGAAAGACAAATCCATTCCTTTGATTTGTCATGATGGTGATCATGAGTGTGTGACCTTGAGAAAGTCATTTCCCCTGTGTGTGCCTCACATTCCCCATCTATTGAGCAAAGATAATGGTATTATCTCCTTTCATAGAGCATTCTCTGCTCATTGGAGGTACAGCACTGTATAGGTGCAATGGAATCTCATGCACGCACACACACACACACACAGAGAGAGGGAGAGAGAGAGGCATGGAGGAATTACCATGGAGTTGCTCAGTTCTTTCTCTGGCCTCATCAGTAGGACACTGTGATCCACAGCACGGACAGCACACAAAGATTTGGGAGCTGCCTGCAGCCGGAGACTGACTTCAGATCCAGGGAGGGCCTCATCCTCTGAGAATGCCATCTTCACCTTGAAGGGGAAAAGAGGAAAGAACATGGGAAGGGAGGCAGGGCATTCAGTGTAAGAATATGCTTTGCTGATCAATCTGCGGGTCATAAGAGCAGAGATGAGCCCACACACTCCAGGTGAAGGGAGTCCAGCAGGATTCACCTCAGGTGGAATCAATTGCTTCAAAGGAAAATGAAGCAGCTATGGGAACAGGTGGCCCATGAGATGGGAGTGTGAAAGCAAGGACAATGGCACAGGGGAAGTTGCCTGAACACATATCACTGTGTGCAATAAATGATATTAGAGACACTTAAATATCGGAACACAGCAGCACAGCCTGCAGAGAGCACATTGCCTCAGTGCTCTTCTCTGAACATCACATCAAATTCAAGGGCTCACTCCTCCTCTTCGCACCCTCCATGGGACTGACTTCAATTCCCTAAAGCACTTGCTCACCCTGCCTGATCACGGCTCCCTGACAGCTACGCTCTTGGGGACTAATGGAGCCGTCAGTCCTCAGCAGTGAGATGTGTGCATGCAGGACACAGAGATCTCTCACTCTCTCAACTTGCAGTTGAGGAACTTGATTCCAAAAGACAATAAAATGGTCGCAGACTTCAGCCCCTTCTGAGGAGATGGTAAAACCCTCTTCTCCTGATATTCTTGCCCTGAAAGACTTACCAACACCCACATGCTGGATCTCTGCCCCACCCACTGACTTTAACAGTCACCCATGTGTATCTTACCGTCAAGACCCAGCCATAATCCTTCCCCAGACAAACAAACCCAGAGGCCCTCAGCCATGAGTCTTACCTTATTTTTGAAGCACATGGAGACCCTGAAGGAGGAACTATCAGCAATGATGCCGCCATTAGGGAAGATGGCATAAACTACAATGGTAGGAGCTGGGGCATAGTCGGAGGTGAAGACCAGCGGGATGAAGAAGGAACTTGTTAACACTGGATGAGTGCATGGAAAGAGGGGAGGAGAAAGGTATGTTTCCATCATCAATGTATCAAGAGCTTCCCCACCATTTTGCTCCCTTTCCCTCTGTTTCTGTGACATGTAATCAGGTCACTTGGAACCAAGGAGATTCCCAGAGAGGCCCATGAAAAAATCAGTGTCCCCATGGACTCCTGAAGCTCTGACCTGCCATTATAGATCAGCCAGAGGATCTAACCTCTCTCTAACCATCACCTGAGGGGGACTGAGAGCATCAGCTCTTTGGATGTTAGCAGATGACAGTCTTGCGAGCAGTGATATTCCCAGAGTTACCATGAGTGACTTATATCATGGAGCAGAACATGTGGGGACAGAGCAGAGCACAGAACGATCACTGGGAAAAAGAGAGGCCCACACTTACTGTTTGACGACCCAAAAAAGAAAGCCTTCTGACCTGAAACAACAATCCCCACTTTCCCAATGACCTAAGGAGGGAGAAAGAGGATGAGAAAAGGTCCAGAAAATACCAGAAATATGGTCAATAGCTCAGCACCATTATCAGATTGGACTTTTCATGGATTGCAGTTCAGAAAAAAGGGAACATAGAGCCTTTTACCCTCCATGGTACCAGCTTCAAGTGAGCAACTGGGCCAGGGGAGTAGATGGCTCTGGGGTAAAGAGATTGGGCTACAAAACCTTTCCCATCAGGCACCAGTTTTGAGCTGGTCCATGGTCATTAGTGAGTGAACGTCCTGTCCATTTGACAGCTGATTGATGGACTCTGTGAAATTTTTTTAGTGACACTGTTCCTAATGGCACAGATGCCCACATGGAATAAAGGGAAACACTAAACAAAGGGACACTACTCTGGATATTTCAGTAAAGATTCCAAGGACTGGTTGGGCCATGGATGTTGAACTCCCCTCTTTCCTTCCTAGTGATGATTTCTCAAATGTGCATCTGAGGAACACACTAGCAGGAAGGCAGCATGCGTGCATACATACATGCACACACACGTGTGTGCATGTGTGCATGTGCATTCTGATTCTTCCTTTCTCCAGATTATTACTGTTCTGTGCAAATAGGGTTTGAGTCTCTAGGGGCTGCTGGTCCAGCATCTTTAGTCAATCACCATCACCCCCTTGCATTTCCCTAACCACTTACATAATAGGAGAAATCCACTCTCTTGGGGCTGTAGGAACTCAGGTCTTCCTGATAAATTCTGAAGTCCACCTGGATCCTCTGCAGTTTGTCACAGGGCAGTATTCCTGGCACACGTACAATCCTAAGGAAGCTCTTGGTGGTGGTGTACAGCGACTGGATGAAGTGGTAGGCGTTCTGGTAATACACATTGACTGTCCCTGGCACATGTGCTGGGTCATGAAGCAGGAATCTCCCCTGTCAGAAAATAAACAGTGAACTCTCTGGGAAAGTATATCAACTGAGAGAGAGAGAGAGTCTGGGATAGGGGTGGAGGAGGGGTCAAGATCCTGGACATGATTTATAGATCCTAGCCAAATTCAGCCCTGGCGTAAGTGTACTGGATTGCAAGGAGTTAACACTACATACTAACTTGCTCCCACACATCAAGGCCAGTATGGGAAGCTCATGGCTGGACCAGCAGGTCAGGACTGAGGGATGCCAGCAGTTATGTGAGGAGTCCAGGCAAGGCATAACTAAGACCCAATTCAGGAGCTGTTTGGTAGGAAGCCAAGACCTAGACTATCGAGAGGAAAAGAAAATCCAAATTCCAATACTTCATTAGAACTGCTGGGGGGGGGGCAGATGTTTGCAGAGCAATAATCTGGACCTGGAAAGCAATATTAACCCCTGACCTTCACAAATCATGAGATGGAGTCTTCCTCACTTACCTCCAAAGAGACTGAGTCACCATTCCAAGCATTCGTGTCCAGCTCAAAGGAAGCTCTCCCAGAGTCATCTGTGACATACATCTGGTCAAACCGCAGCCTGCCATAGCTTACTATAAGGTAAACTGGTGTGTTATTCAATGCTTTGCCTTGGTGATCGATGATTTTAATCTGAGAATCACATGGAGAGAAGAGGAACACAAAGCAGTTTCATCAACAGATGGCATCTCCAGCTCCTTCTCACCCCAATCTCCATCAGTGTTATCAGCACTGCTCTTAAGTGATCATGTCCTTTATTGCCTTGTGAAGAGACAGAGCACAGACTCATCAGACAGTTGTTTGGGAACCTTGTATGTGGAATTGCATACCTAAAAATGTTTGGGGTTTCCTTGAATTCTAACACTGAAGCCCCAAACTTGGGGCTTGTTTTCAGTAGCTAATATCCTTGCGCAGATATATACTGTTTACCCTTAAGTCACAGATTTGTGCCTGAGTCTTAACCACACCTTAAACAAGTGTTTTGGCTGGGAATTAGTATCTACGGAGTCCCGGAGTTTATGCTGAGAACTGAGCATGGTGAGGAGCCACAGCTGAGCATACAGGTGGGAACACATTATTTCTGCTGTTCTTTCTGGTGGGTGGAGTTAAGAATTACCTTCCCTGTGTACATCTCTCCAGTGTAGTAATAAGGATTAACCTCCTCAAACGTGGCTGTCCCAGCTGTCCTTGAGATGAAGAAGCTGTGGGAGGCACTGACCTCCACCTCTGATTGAAAGAGACAGGAAAAGAGATGGGAAAGAGGAAGGCAGGGAGCAAAGAACCATCTCTGGGGCAATCGCACTATAGAGCCCTTTGATGACACAAAGGTGTGTTAGACTGCCCACACTTCATAGCCACCAGGAGATGGTGCTCACAGGATGCTGGGTATTACAGATGAGAGAGCTGTCAGTGATGTACCATGAGATCAGAGCACACACCCCCATAAACCCACAAAGCAACATGCTTCATGGCCTCAAAGCTCCAGTGCCTAACCTGTGAGACTGAACCATAGGACCCCATACCCCATTGCGCTTGAAGAAGGAACTCTCCCAGAGCTTCCTGTGAACCTGTCTCTCAACACTTCAGCGGATTAAGAGCAGGCCTGTCAGTTGCTGATAACCCTGACAATCCCGGTGCATCTTTATTAAAGCACCTTTCCTGCCTTGCGACACCTCAGATGTTACCTGTGCCATCCTCTACCAGTGTGACCACTGCATCTATGTTGCTGCTGTACTGAGAGGAGACTTGGTTGAAGATGGAAAGATTCACAGATGTGAAGAAGCAACCTGTCTTATCAGTCTGAAAAAGAGAGAGCCAAGTCACTGGTGCCAAGCACTGCAGGAGGGATGGATGTCATGGAATGAGCTATTTCTGTGTCAGAACACAACCCCTGCCCTTGGGAGCTGTGTGCTGGCGGGCACTGTAAGAGAGTGTCTACACCAGTGGTTCCCAACCTTTGCAGTAACACCAAACACTTCAATGAGACAAATTCCATAGCACACCCACCTTTTTCAGCCCAATTGACTGCACATAAATAACACATTTACTTACAATTACTATGGTTATGTTCTTACTAGAGAGGTTTTGTAACAGCACGTACAGCAAGCCCAAGGAGGATCAAATGCATTCATGTTTCAAATCCACCAGAAAAAAATACACATCATCTCAATTTTCCCCTTTGGCCACCTGCGTTTAGAATGTTCACATTTTAGAATCAAAAACTGATACCTCACTTTTAATTTGATGATTAATTTTCACAAGTTTTATGAGTTGTAATTTTGGTTGGATAAAATATTGTTTGAGATGAAACAAAGTTTTACGCTGATTTTCATTATCTTTGCACAAGATTTCATGGCACACTTGGCCAATTCTCACAGCACACCACTGTGGCATGGCACATTGGTTGAAAACCACTGGTTTATCCTGCCGCTGCGAGAGTGCCTCTGAGTGAGGGTAGAGTGCACTAAACAGGGTATGGCTGCAGCCACACATTATTTTAGAGCACTAGAGCAGCAGAACTGGCATGTGTCTGTCTATCCAGGCTGCAAAGCAACCTCCCAGAGGCTGTGTAGACAGACCTCAAGAGTTAATGAGGTAAATCTCACTAAACTGCTGTACACACTGGATGCTGAGCCTTTGGTTTGTCTCTGCTTCCCTGCACAACACAATATGGTGCCAGCAGTGACTAGATCTCTGTACTCAAGGGAGTAAGACAATGAAAGAGAGAGTGGTAGCTGGTTGGTGGTTTTTGAGTGCAAAGGGGTGAATGTTGAGGTTGCCATTTTTGTGGTGGAAAGGCCTCCCTGCAAAGTAGTTTACTCCGTTGCCCCTGTTAAAAAGCTTCTCGGGACTTCTGGTGTTGATACCTTAAATCTGAAATGGTTCAAGGGGAAAAAATAATGTAAAACAGGTCAGGTTAAAAGTAGAGAATAAAAAAGAATAGTCAGGCGATGAAATAACAAATAAGGAACAACCTCCAAGGCAGTGTCCACATGAGGCTTTTAAATCGAAACAATGACCGTTGTTTCGATTTAAAAGTTGTCATGTCCAAACTATGTGTTGTTATTTCAAAATGACAAGTCCCATCATTTTGAAATAACGAACCTTATTTCAAAACAGTAAAACCTACTAGGCAAGCAAAATAGCCGTTAGATCAAAACGGTTGTTTCAAAATAACGCTGTTCAGACGTGTTATTTCAAAATAACCATTATTTTGAAATAACACTTTTGTCCTTCTCCTTCCCAGGGTGCCCTCCTTTTTCTATATATTGGGTGGGGGCATGGCCCAGCGATGGGACCATGTTGCCACACCTCCCATGCTGCCCCTTTCCTGATTTGAAATTGCAAGTCCTGTGTCTGGACTTGCTATTTCGAATTGAGGTTTTTGCTTATTTCGATTTAAATTAATTCAAAATAACAATTTTACTTCAAAATAACTTATTTTGAAATAAGTGTCTATGTGTCAACATAGTCCAAGAGTATTAACAAGAACAATAGAGGTAATGGCAGCTGGTTATGAAGCCAGGGAACAAGAACAGGTTGCCCACAGGGGTGAAATCAATTAAAAATAACATATTTTGCACTAACTCAACTACCCCTCTGGAATATATTTTGCACTGAACGCCTAGGCTGACATCATAGCTCCTGCTGCAGCTTGCTAAGTGCTTCACCTGATTGTCGTAGTCTTGACATATAGGAGGTCGTTGGGGACTCTGCAAATACCACCAACTCGTCTGGCACAGGCTCACCTGGATCTTCCCCTGCACGCCTTTCCCGTAGGTGTATCTATGTAAGAAAGTGCAGAGAAGGAGACGCGGAAAGCGGTATGCATGCACACACTCACACAAACAAAGAGAGGAATCTCTCTGGCTAGGTGTTCTTTAGTGCAGGAGTTCTCAAGGTTTTCCATGTTACAACACACTTGGTGGTGTGCCCAACCATGCAGAATACAGAAGCCCACCACCACTGAAAAAGTCCACCACTGCCAAGAGACTTTCAGTGGGGGATCAAACTCCAGAAGTCCCTCGCCACTGGAAAAAAAGCCACCAATGATGGGAGTTTCAGCGGCGGCACAAACACCCCCTACCACAAGCAGCTCCCTACTGCTGCAAGTTGCAACAGTAGAACAGACTCTGAAGGCAAAATAAACCCTGCAGCCAGAAGAAAACCCCACAGGGGGACCAGGTTTGTTTATGTGGTGAGGGGGTTTCTTTCAGCAGCAAGCTGGCTCCTGGTGACATATCCAGCCATGACACACACGGCAGTTGAGAACTGCAGTTTTAGTTTATCACCACTTCTGATTTATTTTAAGGATATTCAAAATAAAGGAAGGGTATCAAAGTACATGCACCTGGGCAACCAACGATAACAACAATTTTATCTTGTCTCAGGCACTAACTAGGCCTGGTCAATTGTTAGATGGAAGCCCTCCAAGGAAAACCTAGGGGCTGCAGATTTTGTTAAAAAAAACAAGGAGTCATGTGATACTTAAAGACTAACAGATTTATTTTTTGCATGAGCTTTTGTGGGAGAAAATCCCACTTCATCAGATGCTTCGAAGAGGGGTAAACTTACAGAATGGAATGAGTTCACCCATCTTTGACGCATCTGATGAAGTGGGATCTTCTCCCACGAAAGCTCATGCAAAAAATAAATCTGTTAGTCTGTAAGTGCCACACGACTCCTTGGTATTTTTGTTTTTTGTTTTGTTTTGTTCTTTTTTTTTATCTGGACTAGACTAACATGGCTATCCCTTTGGAAACTGACAAGATTTTGTTAAATCTTCTCAGAATCCTCTCTATGCCAAAGCCCCGGCATCTCTCTCTATAAACTCTTACCCTGCACCCATCATTATGGTATCTGAGTACATAGTACTAGGGGATTCTGTGTTGCAAGAAGTGGAATGGTATAAATTAGGGGTCTTAAACACACCGCCCACAGGCCACATGCAGCCACTAAAGCTATTTCCTGCAGCCTACAATGACACTATTGTTACCAGTATTTGCAATATTGTTGTATGAAAAGGTTTCAGGTGTACGGCCCTTGGGCTAATGTACTAGCCCTCATGTGGCCCTGTGCTAGTCCTCATGCAGCCCTCATGGTGATTTGAGTTTCAGACCCCCTGGTATAAGTAATGATTCAACAGAGACACTCTACCCTTAGAGTCACTACCTTGAGAGATACTAGCTGTGTAATGCTGCTGGGTATAATGCTGCTGACTCTGTGAATGGATGCTCTTCTTCACCAAGCTGTGATCCCCCTGTCCTGGCCAAATTCCATCTAGAATTATCCTGTTCTGCATCCTAGAATTTCCCTGCAATATCTTCTGGTGAAATTGCTCTTTCTTTCCCCTCTCATTCTCTTGTCGGGCAGTACAACTAGCACAGAATAGCTGCTATGCCCCACCCGAGAAATGGCTGCATTTCAGTGGCTGGGTGATTCCTGTATGGGTATGTCCACACGTCTTTTTTATTTAGAAATAACACTGGTTATTTCGAAATAAAAAAGATTAGGTCTACACGACATTTTCTTATTTTGAAAGAACGGGCTCTGTCGTTTCAAAATAAGAGCCGTCATTTTGAAACAGTTTAAACCTGGTTAGTTTTGAAACAGCTGTTATTGCGAAACAGTGGTTTTGAAATAACACCATTTGGACAGCTTATTTCAAAATAACCATCATTGCGAAATAACGTGTTGGAACTTCCTCCCAGGGTGCCCACCACCCCCTCAGCACCCTGGCCAGGATGCTGAGGGGAGATGCAGGGGCCGCACCAGGCAGCCCCTGCAGGGTGAGCAAGAACTGCGGGGGCTCACCCCACTGCCGGGTCCCTCGGGCTGCAGCCCCTGCAGGGTACCCGGAGCTGCCACCACTCACCACTCTGCCAGCTTCCCAGGGCTGCAGCCCCCATTGGGTGCCCAGAGCTGCTGTGGCTCACCCCGCCACCCACTCTGGTGAGTGGGCGGCGGGGTGATCTGTGGCAACTCTGGGCACCCCACAGGGTCTGTAGCCCCCTGGAGCGGGTGGCAGGGTGAGCCACGGCAGCTCTGGACACCCCGCTGGGGCTGCAGCCCCTGGGAGCCAGCAGCAGGGTGAGCCGCGGCGGCTCCAGGCACCCCACCAGGGCTGCAGCCCCTGGAGCCGGCAGCAGGACAGAGCCAGAAGCAGTGCTCCCCGGACCGCTCTGGCCGAAGTGGAGAGGCAGTCAGGGGGGACCGCAGCTCCCAGCGGGCTTTTGCCACGGGTGTTGCAGTCCAATGCCACTGCTCCCAAAGCTGCTTGCCCCACCGCAGGGGCGGCGGGGCAAGCGGCTTTGAGAGTCGTGGCACCCCCAGGCTCCCAGCTTGCAGCTCCTGCTGCAAGCCGCTGCGGTCCCCACTGTCTCCCTGCCCTGGTTGCTTTTTCCCCTGCCTGGCTCTCCAGGTGAGAGCCAGGCAGGGGATTGGGTGGCAACATGTCCCTGTCAGGGGGCCATGTTGCCACACCTCCCAGGGTGCCCCTCTCAGGGAATCGAAATAGAATGTCCATACACAGCGCATGCTATTTTGATTGGAGGGGCTTGACTTATTTCAATTTTTTTTTAATTTGAAATAAGTCATTTTAAAATTAATATGTGTGTGGACATAGCCTATATGTGCTCTGTCAAAGGAGCTAGAGCAACGGACGATAATTAATAATTATAGCAAACACAATGAGAGTTCTGCGGCACCTTATAGACTAGCAGATTTCTTCAGGCATAAGCTTTCTTGGGCTCCAACCCACTTCATCAGATGATTTGGAGACCATGAAAACTTATGCCTGAAGTAATCTGTTAGTCTATCAGGTGCCACAGGGCTCTCATTGTTTTTGCTGTACACAGACTAACAAGGCTGCCCCTCTGGAAACTAATAATTACTCTGATTTTTCTAGCTATTTAAAGATGTGAAAGGGCTCCCAGAGATGAATTTGGCCTAATACAACTGAAACATAGTGAAATATAAGTACAGTCACTCAGTTAAGCTCTCCTTTTGAGGTCCTCCTCACAGGGGCAATGTGTATGTGTGGGGAGGGGGTGTCATTGCTTAAATTAAGCTTGAGTTTATTAACCACTCCTTCCCCTCAAATCAGCCACTTTACCTGCCACAAATGCGGAGTGGAAAGTTTTTATCCAAAGCATATATGTGAGTTGGTTCCTCAAAAATCACTTCAAATTTTGGCAGGACTAGAAGGAAAGACCCAGAGAAAGTGTTACACACTGGTTAGAACTAGGTCTTCAAGATCATGAACATGGAGCTGGACCATGGTAACATTGGGGGTCCCCCCCTTTTTTTTCAAATGACATGTAGGTATAGTTCCACTCCTGCTTGATTCTCTTCTTTGCTGATATTGGTGCTAAATAATAGTTTGTCTGTTAATTTTCCTCACTTTATGACAGTTGTGGTAATGAGTGGAGAGCGGAAGAGACTGCCAAGGAAACCAATGTGTTCCTCTTGGACCTCATAGAGAGATCAGGTAAAGAACAGTTGTGAACCCTTTCTCAAAGAGTTTTTGGAAACAGAATGTACGAATTTCTATTTTGCCTCCCAGAAATAACCATTAAGAGCGGGAGGGGGACTACTTTCAAATGAGCTCATGATGTAGAAGAACATGTCCCACTTAAAGGCCATGGGCTTCATTCTCCTGTGTGCCTCAGGCTCTTTTGAAAATCTGCCTCTAACATCCTTGGTATAGTCAGATTTGGGGATCAGAAAGAGGCAGCTGTGACAGAAAGTTCCAGAGCTGCTCTTGTCCTGTTACAGCATCTCCAGTCTGTACCAAACCCAACCAGTATGTAGACACAGAACTCTTTGTCCACATAGGGATTCAGAGAATCATCTCACACAGCTATATCCAGAGACATCTGCTCACATCAACCTAGATTTGATTCCCTTCCTTGTGAGAGGTGAGTGCCTTTCTTCCTTGGAAGCAACTCTCCATCCTTCCATAGGAAATTTTTTGTACCAAGATGTAGTTAGAATCATAGAATCATAGAAGATTAGGGTTGGAAGGAACCTCAGGAGGTCATCTGTCCAACCCCCTACTCAAAGCAGGACAAACCTTAGCTAGATCATCCCAGTCAGGGCCTTGTCAAGCCACAGCTAAAAATCTCCAAGGATGGGAGACTCCACCACTTCTCTAGGAACCCAATTCAGTGCTCCACCATTCTCCTGCTAATTTTTTTCCTAATATCCAACCTCCACAAATTGCACTATTCCTTTCCCCAGGTGTGATCTGTTTCTCCCCCCTAAAACTTCCCTACCCTATAGCTGTCTTTCTCCCCATTCGTACCGTACTCCTCCACAGAGAAGCTGCTGTGAACTTTCTCATTGACCACGCTGATTATGTAGGTCCCAAGTGGGGGCTCAGCAGCTAACTGGAAATACAGATCTACAATGCCTTCCTGTGGAGCCACATCCAACCATTGTCCAATCCGGTTATTGTTAGGGTCCTGCACCCACAGCAGAGAGGAATAATTAGCATCCAAATGATCCAGAATCTACAACATCCAACTATTTCAAGGGTTCTAGATGATATTATCTAGGAGGTTCTAAATTGGCCTGGGTTCTAGAATCCAAATTCTAAAGCTTCTAGAATCAATTTGCTCTTAGGCTCTGTATGGTCTCTATTCCAGAAATCTTGAAGACCATACAGTTGTAGTTTATACAACCATTGATGCTCTGATCTAGAGAAAAGATCTTTTAAAAAGTCTTAACTGTAACAAAGATCTAATATGAGTTCCCATTCATACTGGTCAATCTGAAGTAACTCAACTTTCCACTGATGTAACAGAGAAAGATTTGGTTCAAAGTCTATAGATTACAGAGGGAAGCCCTGAAGATGTCTAACTTTTAGAACCCATTAACTTATAAAATTGAAAACATTGACCTGTAGCACCAACACAGACAAAGAAGTAAGCAAATTATTGCAATCTGCACAAAAAAATACCATTTTTTCCCCCTCTGGCACTCACCTGAAGGAACACGAGTGGGTACTAGGGGAAAAAAAGAGCAACAAATTAGAAGAAAGAACAGCACTCTCAAGAGTGTAAATAATACATTAGCAACACAAAGATGCTCCAGGAGAACAGTTTGGTCAATGACTTGGGAGCTCAGATCCCTGACAACCAATGGCAATTGTATAATGACGGGGTTACACTAGAGAGTTTACAGAGGCACAGCTGCACAGTCACTCTGTTGTAAGCTCTCTGCATGGCTACCCTAGGCTGACAGGAGAAAGCTCTCCCATGAACTTAATTAATTCAGCCCCCAGAAGAGGCAATAGCCAGGATGGCAAGAGATGCTCTCTCAATGACATTGCGCTGTCCACCTGGTGCTTATGTTGGTGTAACTGATGTCATTCTAGGGGTGGTTTATTTCCAAGTAAGGCTGACATAAGCTGTAGTGTAGGTATAAGATAAGGATGGCCAGAGAAGCGGAGGCACTGACCAGCACAGCCCATTACAATGAGGACTGGAGAGCAGAAGAGTGTGAAAGACAGGTTGAGCATCACCCCATGTTTCCAAATAAATTATTCTCCAATAGTCCCCACCTAAAGGATCCCCTCTGTGTTGGACCCAACCCCGAATCTGCTATGGAATTGTCCATCCCATCAACAAGTCCCAGGTCAATTATAGCCTGAGGGAAGCCCTCACTACTAAACAATTGACCCCACTCAGTACATCCAAGAGAAGGAAATGGTACATTCCTGAAAAACAGTTTTCCTGTGACATCCCTCGAGCGGCAGCTGCCCATGCAGTCATCAGAGAAAGAGCTGATAGCAACTCAATAAGGAATCATCATTTACAATCTTTTTTGTGTTGGGTGGCCATATTGCTGACGCAGTCACGGCTCCATGCTCAGCCCTTGGACACCACTCCCCTCTGCCTTTAACACTGGGCTGCTAATTGTTATTCTGGGCACTGCCCTTTTGCAGACAGTGGACACGCACAGTCCATGTGTGTGTATTTGGGGGATACTGTCAGGGTTTGGACAAGGATGCAGGATGAAGGACAAAGGTAGAGCGGATGTGGCTCAGGGAAGACTCCCTCACATCCTCTCACGTGTCTCACCGTGTCATTGAGTGGAATAAAATCCTCATTCAGGGTCATGATTCTAAATTTCACTGAGAGAGGAAAAGAAAATGGAAAATAATTAGGTGACAGAGACCTATCAGTTATTTACCCCAGACCTGCCTTGCAGCTTCCTCCTACCCCTCTTTTCTTGTCCTTAACTTCCCACACAGCTCTACCAATGCTCATCAGTCCTGCACTGCGACTCCTCTACTAGTCCAGTCCTTTTTCATCCTGTGCCTGCTTTATGAATGCAGGTTATAAATATGTGAGTAGTATAGAATACATCCCCAGCACAAACACACTCACTTGTGCATTCCCAGCACATTGACCTGCAGATCTTATGTGAGGTCTCCTAGAGTTTCACAGTCTTTCCAGTGTTACACACTTTGGCCACTCACAGCTTCACAGCAACAGCAGGGATATCACTCAGATCCTGCTGCTCCAAGGGCTCTGGCCCTGACCACTCAACGTAAAGGAGAATCTCCATTAACTGCTACCAATGTAGGGCCTATGAGCTGTTTGCACACTATCCAATAGAGCAACGGTTCTCAACAGCTGTGTCACAGCCCAAACGTGTGTTGCAGCACACTGGCTGTGTGTGTCGCCGCAAAGAACCCTTCTGCCAAAACCCCTTCTGCCACCAAAAGAAACCATCAGTGGTGAGGAGAGCTGTGGCAGCAGTCTGCAGTTCCTCTAAGAGCTGCCGCCAAAATAGGCAGCAGAAGCAATTCTTCGATCGCTGCTCACATCATTCAGTTACAGATGCGTACGTGCCACAGCACACAGTAGCTCAGAAAGACTTTTAGCCTAGCCTGTCAGGTCAGGGCATGTGGCCAACACCCCATCCGTGCCATGACCACGGCTATATAGGTGACCATGACCCTGACCCTCTCAGTCCCTTCTTTACGCCAACTCCGGTTAGCGGGGAGGGTGGGAGGGATCTGAATGTATGTGAGCAGCCCATCTCAAAGAAGGACCGTTACATTGGTAACCCACCATTTTTCTCTGGCGGGGGTACTTCCTGAGAAGCCACCACCAGAATTGGCTGTGGCAGCAGGGGCTGCTCCTGAAGCCTCTCACCACTGAAATTACCCTTGGAGGGTGGTGCCATAGAACGCAGGGATTAGGCTAAGGTTGGAAAAAGGCCGACAACATATTGTGCTCTGGTTCTCCTGAAATAGTTGAATGTTTTTTTTGTGACACGATTCACCCCTGTATTCATATCCTGGACACTAGAGTAATAAATTTGGACAAAATATGCCTTGCAAAGTGTCATTTGAAAACTAATATCTTGCAGGTCAGTGATGTCATGGTCCAATGTGTGTAGCAACATCATAGCTTAAGTTATGAATTCCTCTCAAAAGATGGTGGTGGCAGAAGTTAAAACTGCCATGAGGCAGAACTGGTCAAACAGGTCTTAAACAAAGGAGTATGTATTCATCTCAATTTACATATAAGTTGTAAATTGGGCCTCAGACATCTGGGAAGGGGAAGATAGGGGACAAGAAAAATCTGCATTTTAGCAAACAGAAGTGAAAAGAAAATGCATGGGACTTCTTGCACCAGTAGGTCCCACGGCTCCTCCTTTACTGTTTGAATAAACTTTGTTTGAGGGATCACCTTCAGGCAAATGCACCTCACAGAAGGATTGGACTATAAAAGCAGGGAGCAAAAAACACCCCAAGTTCTTTCTCTCTATCTCTCTCTCTCTTTTCACCTAAGAAGAGAAAACGAACAGATGTTGGACCTTGGGAGCAGATCTTGGTCTGAGGATTTGGACAGCAATATCACTGAAAACATGTAGAAAATTACTTCACTTTGAAGCAAGCCCTTTATTTTTATTTTTCTTGTAGCCTTCTGACTTCAATGTCTCATTACCTCAACTTATGTAATATCTGCTTCTGTGTAAGTAAATAAACTTGTTTTGTTCTTTAATTAAAGTTAATCCAGTGTTATGAACTCTTTGGTAACTCCACTGAGTGTAGCAGATTGTTGTATGTTGAACCCCTGAGAGGGGCAACAGACCTAATATATCTGGATAGCCCAGGACAAGAGAATACATACTTTGGGGAAAATCCAAGACTGAGAGTGTGTTGGGTCACCATGAAAGCAGTGACCAAGACTGCTGGAACCCAGAATGTGGCTGATGTTTGCTTACAGCCTGCTGGGGTCAGAGCTGCTAGGCCAGGATGATAGCCATATACAGACACTCAGGCTATGGCTACACTGCCAAAGATATTGTGAAATAGTTATTTCAAAATAACTGTTGTAGGGGCACAAATAGATAATGAATTGCATTTACCTTTAAAGTGTATGTTAGTTAAGGTTGTGCATATGTCCTTCAGTGACATAAGTACAATAATTCTGTAACCCTGTGTAATAGATATTATAACCAATATCCACCAAGACTCCATATTGTCAGTTTGGAACTCCTGCTTAAACATTGCACTCCATTTTGTATAGTTGATGAAGCCTGGCTTAGGCATATGCTGTGTAAATTCATTTAAATGTGTGAACAAGGTATGTGAATGAAGGGTGTATGTGTGTGTGAAGGGACCAGTCTCAACTGCTAGCCTGTCCTGATGAAGCACAAGTTCCATCTGACTGGCTGAACAATGCAGACATCTCTGATTAAAGCAAACAGAAGGAGGCATCCCAGAAAGAAAAGAGCAAAATACAATCAAGCCTGCAAGTGACTGGTGACCAATGATCTCAAAGAGACCTTGATGGCAACATGACACAGCAAATCCCATAGACTCCCATGATAGCCAGCAGGTATAAAAGATGAGAAAGAACATGAAACATTCTGCAACTGTCATCTTGGAGCATCAGATTGATGACTGACAGAGGCCTAGCTCCCTCCTTGTGCCCAGCCTAGCTGGCCACAAGACTGGCTCAAGCAACCCATGAAAGGACTGGTAATTACATCACACCAGTTTGAAGAACTTCTTGTGTGTGTTTGTGTATGTGTGACTGCTTTTTGCTATCCTTATTTATTTACAGTAAATATGGCATATTCCCTTGTCCCCCTGAATAAGATCCCACTACTCTTTTCTTTTTAAGTACAACATTTATTGTGGGGTACTCTCTTAGTATAACACTATTTCAATTTTCGAATTTATTATTTTGAAATAGGAATCTAGTGAAGACTATTTTGAAATAAGGTAAGAATTGTCTTCACTAGACTCTCTATTTCAAAATAGGGGAAGGCAGGGAACAGTATAGAGCCATTATTTCATGGGGAAAAATAAAAGCCAATTCTGTGGCTTGGAATGGCTTTTCTCAAAATAAGTATTTCAAAAGAATTGCTCTTTTAAAATAAAAGCAGGTTTAGTTTTTTTGAAATAATGCTTCATTTTTCTGAAGTGCTTATTTCAAAATAAAATGCCTGCATAGACAGGTAAAAAGATTTTCAAAATAAGCCTCCCTATTTTAAGAAAACTTCTCAGTGTAGACATACCCTCAGATTGCAACCCGCATATAGTTTGGTTGTTAGTGAGGTGCCCATGCAGGGAGCTACAGCAGCAAAGCATTGAGAGGGACCCCAGGTTGCAGCGCACACAGCCCCTCTCTGCTCTGGTTTGCACTCTGGAATAGCATACCCTTAGTGGGCTGTTCAAGCCAGGACAAAACAAGCTAGAGGCGATTTTAACTTATGCTGAAGGCTGAAATGGCTCCCAGGGTGAGAGAAAAGGATGGAATAGGGCTGGAAAACCACCCATGCCCCTCTTCTCAAAAGGATCTGCCCCAGGCTGTGTACATGGGCAAGTATATAGCCACCCACACTCTACCCATAGGCGTCGCTGGCACCAGGTTTACGGTGCTCGAGCCCCGAGTCCTGGTGCCAGAGCCCTGGGTTTCCTGCGGCAGTGGCTGCAGCAGTGGAACCCTTAAGGTGCTCAAGTCCTGGTGCCCAAGCCCTGGGTCTTTTCCTGGGCCAGGGGTGCTCCTGACTCTACCTGCTCCTAGCTGGAGCTCTCACCTGTCTGTCCTGGTTTGTAAATAGGCTTGTCAGTCTGGATGAATGTGCCACTGTTGACTCTGCGGATCAGGACCTTCTTCTCCTCATAAATATCGATCTTGCGGCCAGTTATGAACAGTTCGATGCTGGCAACTTCCTCTGCGTGGTTAGCTGGACGTGCAACCTGAATAAAAAGAGAGCGAGTGAGCAGCCCCCAGATTAATCCCATAGTATCCTGGTCCTCCCCCCACCCACTGGTAGATAACTGAAAAGTTTCCACTCCACTCCTCAAATTCATATTCAGCTAAGAACCCACCAACTTTGGGCTTCATTCATTTCCTTGCTGGTCAGGAGGCTGCAACTGCAGGAAAAGGAAGCAAATGATCCCTTTGAGACCTTGCACATGGAGGAAGGGTGGGCAAAGCCCCCAAGAGGACAAAAAAGTGGAAGATATTAGTATGGAGGCATAGGGGAAAGAGGGCTGCAGTGTAATCTGCAGCCATTTGCACCATGCTAGGTCTCTAGGAGACTCTGTGTGGTGCCAGCAGGCAGTCCAAGTCATGTTGGTCAGTGGGAAAAAACAGGAATCCAGACAGAGCTATAGGGTCTGCCTGTGTCCAGCAGCCTCGATAAAGAAAATACAGCTAAGTCCTAGCTCATTTGCACTGGAAGTAACTACCTGGCCAAATCCCCCTCTCCTCAGATCTCGGCAAAGATTCTCCCCTCCTGGTTATCAGCCTTGACCATGCAGTTTATAAATAATATGCATACACAGTCCCCTCTGGCTGTATCATCAGCTCCTGTGCGAATTGGATTGCTGGCTGTCAAACCAGTTCCTAGCATGACCAGTGACTATGACACACAAACCACCATCACACTTGGCAATATGTCACTGGCTGTCTCAGCAAAGAGGCAATGGGTAGAATAGGAGCATGGAGACAGATCTGCTTGGGCTTTTCCATGACCGAGTGGAGGAACGTCACCGGAGGTGGTGAATGTGGGAAACTTACCCATGTTGTACTGGACCTGGAGATACCTACAGGGTACCACCATAAGGGGCTGCCAAATCATCTCCTTTCCCTGAGTTAAGGTCCTTGAAGAGAAGGAAAAGTTGGAGGAGAAGAATGCTTTGCGAAGGAGAGGCTCACCTGGAACTTGTCACAAACAAAGGTCTTTTCCTTTGTGGTCTCTTTATGCAGCAAGACATCATATCCCCCAGAGTGCTCCAGGATCAGGGTCACGTAGAGCTTGCCCACGTTACAGCAGATATGCACACAGGCAACCTGTGATGACGGGTAGGGGAGGTCTGCAGGGATCACCACCAGGTAACGCCTGAAGCAGGGAGGAAACAGCATGGCAGTGAATCAGTGTGAGAGAAGCAGGAATGAGGATCCCTGCATATACGCTACCCAAGCAGCCCCAGGCAGGTCAGCTTCTTACAAAGTTGTGCTCAGATACAGTTCAAATGTCAATAGCAATGGACATCCTACGGAGGGGATTAGTTGACCTCTCACTAACAGGCAATCTCTCTGGCTGATTTCTGCTGGAGGCATCACTATGTTTAGTTTCTTGTCTTTACTTCTCTTCTTCTTGGTCTCCCCTACACAGCTCTTCTCCCTCCTTGGTGCTTACACCCTGCAGATACCTGTAGCCTCCTATGACTGCTGTCTAGATGGGCCAGAGATCTGCCCTTGTGTGGCAAGGGCAGCATGCCAGACTAAGTGGGCCAATGGTCTTCTCTGGAAGTAAATGAAGCAGGATATGTGATGCTGGATGAATGATTTGATCTAATTCAGAAGGTGGAATGCCAGATTCAATGGCCCATTAGGCTGACCTGCTGTGGCAAGAGGTGAGATAGCAAACTAGATTGGGAAAATGGTCCGTAAAGTTGAACTGTTCCCCTGATGACTGAGACTGAAATGGAGCTTTGGCATCACTCACAGTATGAGCGAAGTGGCCGTGAAGTGGAGCAAGCAGCCTAGGATGAGTGTCCGCATTGTCCCAGGAGACTCCCAACATGTGGGGAGCAGTGACTGAAATATTCCTCTTCCACCAAGGATTCTGAAGCTGCTGCTGGGTGATTTTCTTTGGGGGTTGCCTAAGCAAAGTGATGGGAGGGGGCTTTCTCTTCCCCCCTCTCTCGCCGTCTGTCTTCTTCCTGTGATTATACCCTCAGCAACGAGGGGGGGGGATGTATTGTACAGAAAGTCCCCTAGCCAATGACAGCCTCCTGCATTCTATCCACCAATCACTACATGATGTCCCCTTCCAAAATCCCTATAGAAGTATTCCACCAAACTGACTTTTCTTGGATAAACAGCTTGAACACTGCTGCTCAATGACCCGGGCCTGGTGCTTATTACCTGTCACTTGTATCCCTTTGTTCAGACTGGAGATGGATTGCCCATTGTATTGCCTCCTGGGAGGGCTTGTCCTCAGATCAAAGAAGGCAATTTCGTCATGCAGTATGGGTAAGGGGACTGCCTGGCTTTGAGGGGAATCTGGAAATGAGATATGGAACCCTTCATCTGTTGGGCACCACCTAGACATTCCTGGGGTCTCTTTGGGCTCTGAACTGTAGCAACTAGAAGACATCTCAGGAGGCCACTTGTCAGTGGGCTTTGAGAAATGACACAGTGAGTCCATTTCCTTGTGCTCCCACAGGTGAGCCAGAGTCACAAGCTGCTCTTCCTAGCTCCCTTGTCGATGGGCTCAGTTGAGAAGGCAGTGGTTGAGTGGACTGCTCCAGGAGGTCTAGAGCACCATAATGCACCACTGTGGGGGACACACAAAACCAGTCCTGCTAAAAACTCCAGTGTTGTGCACATTGCACTGAAACATACAAGAAATGCCTGACCACCCAAGGGCTCGTGACTGGCACCCCTGGCAATGTCTTGGACTCCCAGCCATGTGTTCCTCACACAGATGCATCCAGCTTAGGTGATCCCTGCAGCTCAGAGTGAGACATTGTATGGTGACATAGATACAGGTCTTGTCTGTTCTGCACCTGACTTGAGTGCTTTGGTCTCTAGTGATTGTAAATCCACCAGCTGCTACCAGGGGTTAAAGTAAGCCAGAACTCCCCAGAATAGTGTTCTAGGGCCCCCTAAAAATAGAGGAATGTGCCGGAACTCAGTGTTCTGGTGCATTCCCCCAGGGCTGGCTCAAGGGGCCACACATAGCGGGCAGCTGTGGCCGGAAGGCAGAGTCTTCTGTTCAGCAGAGAATTGACCCAGGCTAGGCCTGGGAGTTTTTAAAACTCCCACCTTGAGCGTGCTCTTACTGAGCATGCTTAGAGCCTATAAGCATGCTAATCAGCGCAGGCTCAGAGCAAGAGCTTCAGCCTGTGCTGGGGTCACTCCACATAGTGACTAGGCAAGGGGGCCCTAGGGGGGCAGTCAGGGACAGGTGAGCTGGCCCATGGGGAAAGGGAGCAAGGGAATGGGAAGATGGTGGAAGAGTGGAGAAGGTTAGGGAAGGGCTAGGGGAACTGCGGGGCCCACTGGTGGGACTGGAGGTTAGGAAGGGGCTTGGGATGTCTGGGGAAGCAGGAGAAACCAGCAGGGGGGTTTGGGGAAGTGGCACAGTGGGCACCCCTGAGCTGCACACAGAGCTACTGTGCCCCAGAGCACTCCCCCGGGGACAGGGATGGCCCTTGCCACTGGGCTTTCAGGGCTGGGGGGGGGGGGTCCCGGGCCTCTGGGCTCAGGGGGGCATGGAGCTGCTGGGGGACAGAGATGAAATGCTGCTGGGGGGGGCCAGGGTGTGTGGGTGGGTGTCCCTGGCAGTTGTGGGGGTGTAGCAGTGTGATAACTGAAGCATGTGGTACCAAGAAGTGGTTGCAAATACCTATGCAGGTTGGGGCCCACGCATGCATGAAAGGGGTCTGGATGTGCATGAAAGGGGCCTGGAAATTTAGGAGGGTTCTGGGGCCCACCAAATTATACTTTAACCCCTGGCTGCTACAAATCACTCAGGAAAGGAGGTGGTAAAAATATTATTTAAAAAAAAAAAAAGAAAAGAAAAGAAAGAAAAAGATGTTTGGGAGCCTCAAATCAAGCCCAGTCCCTGTTGGCTTGCCCAGCTAAGCCTGTTTCTGGTCAACAGTAAATACAGAAAGAATGTAATGGGGAGAATGTAACTAGACAAACAAAGCAGAAGGGATTGCGAGCTGCCTTGGGAACAGACGCAATCTACTCTGTTCCCCAGATGAGCTTTACGTGGTACAGACACCAGTTCTGGCAGCTGCCACAGTTTAATCTCAGCTTCCACTTATTTGTGGGCAGGGCTGGGGGGGAGGTGGGCTGGTCCCGCACTGCCACCCCTCCCCTGACCCACCTCGGCCAGCCCTCCCTGCCCCCCAGGGCAGAACAGCTGGCCCAGAAGGGGTGCCAGAAAGAGACGCCCAGCCTCTGGGCTGGCCTGCTCCACCCCTGGGCTGGCTTTTCCCACCCCCGGGCTGGCTTTTCCCACCCCCAGAGCCAGCCAGGAGCAGAGGCCAGCTCTGTGCTCCACCCCCCCCCCCTTCCTCACTGCCTTCAGATCCATGCCAAAAGCAGTGGGGAGGGAGTGGAGGACAGCGTGGACATGGGGGCCAGAGGTTTAGGTCCCACACTGCCCTGCTGAGGGCAGGACAGCGCAGGGGTCTCAGAACCACAGGGCCCAGAGCAATAGCCCCTCTTGGCCCTCCAGGGACAGCTCTGTTTGTGGCTGATCAACCAACTAACACAGGGCTTTTCACTGCAAAATCACAGGTGAAAAAGAATATTTAAATACCAGCTGAATACAATGGCTCTCTCAGCACTTAATGGAAAAAGGACAGCCATGCTGCGTCAGATGAAGGATCTCTAGCCCAGTATCCTGTCTTTTGACAGTGACCAATGCCAGGAGTTTCAGAGAGAATGAACCGAACAGGTGATCATCAAGTGATCCAACCCATGTTCCCTGTTGTCAGCTTCTAACAAACAGAAGCTAGCAGAGGTCAGCAAACTTTGCCAACCCCTGCACCAGTCCCTCCTCCCTGATGTTCAGCCTGTGCCAGCAGCTGCAGCGCCCTCTGCTGAAAAAACTGCCTGCTCCCTGAAAATTCAGCAGTGGCCACAGCTGCAGTGGGGTGAGGAATTCCCAGGCATGTCCTGGAAAGAAGCAGCTCAGAATTGCTCCTCTTCATGGCATGCCCGAGAAAGGAGTCCCTACGCACACCCCCAAAGGGAGCTGCTTCTCTGCTCTCAGTGAGGGGAAGGAACTGCAAGTTGAGGCACCTCCAAGAGCAGTGCTGCTCTTGGCGCCACCTACCTGCATGGCCTCCCACCACTGAGAGCACTGCTGTTCTCTGTGATCTGGGGCAGGAAGCAGAGGTGCCACCTGTTATTCTGGAGCAGGAACAGCACTTTCAGTAGATGGCGCCATGTGCAGATCTACACTGGTTTCATGTCACTGCTGTGTGTGCGACATTGCTGACCCCTGGGCTAGGGACACTTCAGACCATTGTTTTGCATCTCTGGCCATCCTGACTGACAGCCATTGATGGACCTACCTCCATGAATATACCTAGTTCTTTTTAGAATCCTGTTACCACTTTGGCCTACACAACATTTCTATGGCAAAGAGTTCCACAGGCCGACTGCCCATTGCATAGAGAAATATTTCCTTTAATTAGTTTTATACCTGCTGCCTATTAATTTTATTGGGTGACCCCTAGCTTACTTGTTATGAGAAGGAGTAAGAACACTTTCGTATTTACTTCCTGCACACTTGTCATGATTTTATAGATTTCTGCCATAACCTACCTTAGTCCAAGCTATGAGGTCCCAATCTTATTAATTTCTACAAATAAGGAAGCTGTTCCATACTTCTAATCACTTTTGTTGCCCTTATGTGTACCTCTTCCAATTCCAATAAATCTTTTTGGGGATGGGGTAACCAGACGTGCACATAGTATTCACAATGTGGGCATACCATGGTTTTATATAGAGGCTGTGACCCTGGCCTCCTGGGAAAAGCTCTTGAATGTGCAAAAATCAGGGCAAGCTGTAAAACAGGGAGCCAGACTCCCAAACCACTGATGGGTGGTACTTAAACCAGTCTCCCTATCAGTAACAAAACTCTGATTCCCCACACCGGTTGACACAAAACACAACAAAATAGAAACAGCCCTTTCTTGCACATCAGCTCCTCTGGTCCCTGACTAGCCATTGGGTCTCTTAAAGAAATAGGTTCTCCTGACCCCAAAGAGCCAGTCACATCACCCAGAATTGTATAGGCTTGGATCTTACTCAAAATACCACGCTGCCAACCAATCTGTCAGTAACTAAAACAAAAGATTTAATATAAAGAGAAAAGAAACAAAATATGAGAGATGTGAAAGCGTTAAAGTGAATCACATACATACAAATGATTCAGAGTCCATAGAAAGCAAGTCCATGGAAGAATTTGGAGTTTGCAAGTTAGTCCAGTTCCCCTGGTATGCACCCAGCACCTGGGTTGGCCTCAGTCCTTTGTCCAATCACAGAGGAATCGTTCCAGAGATGGGCATTGGTTAGAGACTGAAGACAAAAATGGAGATGGAGCTACTGTCTTTTATCATCTCTGTCCTTACCCATGCTGTACAGAGTCTTTCCAAACCAAAACGGAGTTGAGTCACATTGTCAGTCTGGGGGACTCACTAAGCAGGTTTCTCCTTGGGCCTACAGTCCCTGTGAGCAAACTTAATGGGCCATTAAGGAGACAGTGGTTGCAGACATGCTGTCTGGGTGTTTTCCAAGGTCCAAAGGAGCAGCCATGTTAGTCTCGTTCAGTAAAACAAACAAGTAGACCAGTGGCACTTGAAGAATCACACAGATTGAACTACAGATATAATAAACATATTCATATCTTCTAATACAAATACAATTTCTACACATACACCATATAATCATTCCTAGCATGTTACAACCTTTCATTTGGTACCAAACATGGCATAGCTCTTTCAGGTTATTGCAACTATGACATAGTCGCATAAAAACAATCATAAACGATCCCCTAAATCCGGACAGCTTCACAGAAGGAACACAATATTTTCTCTTATTATCTAGCTCTTTCCTAATGACTCTCAACATTCTTTAGCTTTTTTTGCTGCTCCACAATGAGTGGACGTTTTCAGAGTATGATCCACAATGACCCCAAGATTTCTTTCTTGTGTGGTAACAGCTAATTTAGACCCCATCATTTTATATGTACAGTTGGGGTTACATTTTACAATGTGCATTACTTTCCATTTATCAACAGTGAATTTCATCTGCCATTTTGGTAACTAGTCACCCAGTTTTCTGAGATCCCTTTGTAACTCTTCACAGGCTGCTTTGGATATACATAACCATCCTGAGTAGTTTTGATTCATCTGCAAATTTTCCCATCTCATAATTTACCCCCTGTTTCCAGCTTATTTATGCATATCTTGAACAGAGCTGGTCCAGTACAGAGCTCTAGGCAACACCGCTCTTCCCTCTCTCTATTCTGAAAACTTGCCATTTATTCTACCGCTTGTTTCCTATCTTTTAGCCAGTTACTGATCCAGAAGAGGACCTTCCCCTTTATCCCATGACAGCTTACTTTGCTTACAAGTCTCTGGTGGGGGACATTGTCAAAGGTTTTCTAAAAATCTAGATACAATATATCCACTGGATCACCTTTGCCTTCATGCTTGTTGACACCCACAAAGAATGATAATAGATTAGAGAGGCACAATTTCCTTTTACAAAAAACATGTTTACTCTTCCCTCAACAAATCAAGTTCCTCTCTAAGACTCTGATAATTCTGTTCTTAGTTTCATCCAGTTTGCCTGGTACTGAACTTAGACTTGCTAGCTTTTAACTGCCAAGACCATCTCTGGAATCTTTTTTAGAAATTGTCATCCCATTAGCTATCCTCCAGTTATCTGGTATGGAAGCTGATTTAAACAATAGGTTACACAACACATCAGCAGTTCTTCAATTTCACATGGGAGTTCCTTCACCACTCTTGGGCAGATACCATCTAATCCTGGTGATTTATTACTCTTTGGCTATGTCTACACATGCATTGTTATTTCAAAATAAGGATTTTGAAATGAGTTATTTCAAAATAAAATCCTTATTTCGAAATAAGTTAATTTGAATTAACAAAATGTTAATTTGAATTAAGGGAAAGCCTGCAATCCAAATGGCTGTTATTTCGGAAGGGATATTTCGAAATAAAGCCATTTGGACCTGTTGTTTCGAAACAGTTCTTTCGAAACAACAGGTCTACACAGTGTTGTTTCGAAACAACAGGTCTAATAGCATTATTTCGAAATATCCCTTTGAAATAATGGCTGTTTCGGGGGGGGGCAGGTTTTACTTTTTCTAAACGACGATTCTTATTTCAAAAGGATGGGGTCCGTCCTTTCGAAATAAGAGAACGTCATGTAGACCTAATTTCTTTTATTTCGAAATAACGAGTGTTATTTCAAAATAAAAGTGCCATGTAGATGTAGCCTTTAATTTATCAATTTGTTACAAAACCTCCTCAAATGACACCTTAATCTCATAGACTCCAAGGTCAGAAGGTACCAGTATGATCATTTGGTGTGACCTCCTGAAGGCCACAACACCTCACCTGGCCACTCCTGGATTAAACCTCTGATCTGTGACTGAGTCATTAAAGTCCTCACATCATAGCTTTAAAACTTTAAGGTAGAGAGAATGCTCCAGAATTTAGTCATGCCCCATGTGCAGTAGGGAGGCACGGCCCCCCCTTGGGGATGGACCAAGAGGAACTGCGTGACTGCTAGAAAGCAGAGCCAGGAGCAGCATGTCAGTCAGGCTGGAAGCAAAGGGGTGGGACAGGAAGTATAAGAGGGGAGGCAGGGATCTCAGTCAAGCTCAAACCTTGGAGGGGGAAGGACACACCTCCACTCCTTCCCAAGCCTGGGCCACCCTGCTGGGAACCAGAGCTATGGCCTATGGACCCAGGCCCAGGCCTCTGGCAGGGGCTGCCTGTGGCCGGAAACTGAGGTGATACCAGAACCCCTGCCCCTCCCCAGCCCCAAGGAAGGACCAGTAGTGGGAAGGCCTGCCGGGGCCCTCAAGTCCCCTTCTGCCAGGGATCCAGAGCCCTTGCCCACTCCTTGTGACCTGGAGGAACTAACTTTGGCCGGTGAGGACCCCCGCCCCCGAGCTCCTGTGATATGCAACCTGGAGGAATTACCATCCATGGATGGACTCCACAAGTTATCCTACCCACCACCGCCCAACGAGATGGAGGGGTTGTAGAACTTACCTGTGGGCAAGTACCCTGAAGACTAGGCGTATGAGGCTTTGGAGCAGGTACCACTGGGAAAAGGGGCTGGGACTGACTCAAGAGAGTGTAGACTCCAACCTTCTGATACAAGCCCCACTGCAGGTCAGCATCTTGTGGCCAGGACCCTGCTGACCCCCACATGGAAGCCCAAGGCCCTGCCAGGAGTCTGGGCTGGGACACAGTGGAGCCATGCAACTCTATGCCTCCATTTCCTCCTCTCCCCACCCTGACTACCCCTTCACTGTACACCAGGTGTGGCCAATCTGTGGCTCGAGCACCACATGTGGCTCTTGAATGAAAAATTGTGGCTCCTGAAAGAACATCAGCAAATCAATTTAGGAAAGCAGCCCCAGCCTAGGAGTTCAGGAAGGGGTTGGGACAATGGGGGAAAGTGGGGCATGGTTGGGGGTGGCAGGGAGAAGTGTAGCGTGGTCAGGATTTTAAAAAACTTATCACTAGCCTGCAATCTTTTACATCGAGCAGCAATTAAGTTTTTACTGTATAGGCCTAATTTTCATGGTAACCTTAAGTAATTATTAGAATCTGACATAAGTAGGCTCTATATTTGTTCTCTTTTTACAAAAAAAATTAAAGTGTGCAATGAATTTTAAACTTAGCAGTTTTGGAGTAGGTAAAAGTATATGGCTATAGGCCTCAGTGCAGGTCTCGAAGTTTTAATAATCAACTTGTGTGGCTCTTGAGTTCCCTAAGTTTGGCCACCCCTGCTGTACATGAACCAAAGCACTCCAACTGCTGTTCCCTCCTAACCCCAGAAACTCTGTTTGTTTGCCCTGCCAAGGGGCTAGAGACTTGGCAGGTCCACCATACAAAGGGCCGGATACCCTGGTTAGCACCCCCCACAAGGGTGGGGCAACTGTGTTACACCATGTCACAGAAGAAATAAAACTGTCGTGTCCCCACCCCCACCCCCACCCCCTCAGTCTTTGCCAATCTGCCCTGGGTGGAAAATTCCTTCCTGACCCCAAAATACGGTGATCAGTTGAATGCTGAGCATGTGGGCAAGAGTCACCAGCCAGATACCCAGAAAAGAATTCTCTGTAATAACTCAGAACCCCTCCCATCAATCATCCCATCTCAGGCCATCAGGACAGTTCCTCAGATTTATCATCTAAAAAGAATGGGTCAAGTTTGGGAATCTTCTCACAACCTCAGCTGTGAAGCCCTATGTAAAGAATCAAGTTAGTGTCTTCACACTGGCCTTGTCTTCCTTGAGTGCCCTTTAACATCTTGATCACCCAGTGGATTTTAGCCAGCTTCCCGTTTCTGATGTACTTCACAAATTGCTATTAATTTGTGAGCCCTTGGCAAGTTGTTCTTCAAAATCTTCTTTGCCTTGCCTAATTATATTTTCACACTTCACTTGCCAGAGTTAATGTTTCTTCCTGTTTTCCTCAGTGGGATTTAATTGCCCCAGCTTAATATGTCCACAGTACCTCGCTCTTCACATGAATCACCTACAGCTCTCTTATTGAGCTGTGGAGCTGGGTCCTGTTCCTGCTCATTCTTACTAGTCACAAGTTTGAAGCTCACTCTTCAAAACTCCCAAGGTTAGGGATGACAAAATCCCTTGTTTCGGTTCATCCCAGTATTCAAGCAGCAGCCAGCTGCCTTTTTGAAGTCAGGCCTGAACTCTGAGCTCCTGAAATCCCAGGTGTTTGGAACCCCGACCTGTGTCAGTTGGTTTATTCCACAAAAGATCTGATGGTCAGTGTGCCATTTGGGATCTCTTAGGTTTGCAGAGTCAGAGGCTTGGAGAGCTTAGGAGGAACCAAGCTTTTCCATCCAAATTTTCTATGCTGCCTGCTTCAAGCCAGGCTGTGCAGCCTAAATGCCCCTGTTGTCCATAATGTTGGGCTGCTCTGGGGTAGGTCTGAGACACAGCGGCTGACTGTGCTTCGGGTGAAGATTTCACTGTCCAGTTTGAGCTCTGGGGCTATGTTTGCATTTTGGGATTGAAGGCTCAGGTTCATTCTTGTTCAGTCCAAACTACTTGTCAGCCCATGCATACACCCTACATTGTGAAAACAAAGTTAAATTCTTTTGTGGGAAGACACGTTCTCCAGCTTCCAGCTCTTCATTAAAAAAGGGATTCCTTTCATTCTGTAAGACCCATTTTAAACCTGCCCCTTTGGCTGAGAGCCATGATTCTCCCATGAAAACTTCCAGTGAGGATCTATCATGAGCTAATGAATGACAGCTGCGAAGCACCAGGTGCCAACGCACGGGTGTGACTACCATGAATAGAATGAGGCTGGCCATGCACCTGAAATATCCTTCTGACCTGCCCTTTCCTGTGCCTGTGGCTTCGTTGGCCCAGTTGTGTTCTCTGCCCAGTCTCTATCAAGCATTCTAAGCCAGTGACCAAATACGGCTCTCAGTTACAGCAGTGTAACTCACAGGTGCTTCAGTGAAGGTAGTGCCTGACAATTACACCAGCATCACTGAGAGCTTGTCTACACTTAGAGCATCAATGTAAATGCTAGCTATGCCAAAGGGTTGGGTTTTCCCATCAGCATAGGTAATCCAATTCCCTGTGAGCCAGTAGCTAGGTGAATGGAAGCATTCACCCGTTGATCTTGTGTTGTCTACACTTGGGTTTAGGTCAATTTAACTGTGACAGTCAAGGGTCAGGGGTGTGAATTTTTCATTCCTGAGTGATTTGATCTAACTTTTTAATGTAGACCAGGCCTAAGAGCTCAGTGAGGTCAGAAACTCAGAACTGGATGAGGACGTGCCAGGATGCACATTGGTTGTGTCTGTTGTTTCTTTCAATGAACATATTTAGCAATTTGTTTCCCTGTGAAAGTTGTTGGATAGACAGCTGTGGGGAGTGAAGAATGTGAGAGGGAAAAAAAATACAAACTCTTAAAGGAACAATTTCATTCAAAAATGGAATGGCAGAAGACCAAGAGATTTAAAATTAAGGTCATGTGTAAACATGATGGATATCACTTTATTATAGGACTTCTGGATTGGGTGTTGGCAAGTCAATTCACGTGTCTATGCTTTAGTTTCTCTATATTTAAAGCAGGGATGATAACACTGAACTACCACATCAAGGGCATTGTATTTGTAAAGTTCTTTGAAATCTTCAGATGGAAATATGCTTGAGAAAGGCAAATTACTATTGGTTTTTTTTTAAGAACCACAAATATTTGAGTCTGAAAGTGCAGAGTAAGAGACATTAATCAACCAAACTAATTTTAATTTTCTCTTATATGATCACAACATCCGTTTGATGGCATGTGGATCTCTCAGATATCCTTTGCCTTATCTCCCACCACGTACTCCATCCTGCTAACTTTCAACACATATGATTTTCTAAATCTCATCCCATTTCTCCACCATCTTCCCTTCTCTGGCCCATTCCATCCAAGGGTCTCAAAACACTTAGCAAACATGAATAACTTACACCTACCCTCCCCCTTTCATCTGGTAGGTCAGCGTTATTTTCTCCATTTTCTCCATGTTGGCCATGAGGAGACTATAGCACACAGTAAAGTGACTCATTCCAGGTTACACAATGAGCTGGGATTAGCATGAAGGTTTCTTGCCTCCCATTCAGGAGCATTGTTACCACTGGGCATGTGACCCCCTGTGTGCCTCAGCCAGTGTCCCGAACCTTTGAGCTCTGGCAGCACGGGCACAGAAAACTTGCCCACTGGCTGCTCAGCAAATCCCCCGCACTACACCACATAGGTCAGCCATGAGGTGCAGGGTGGAACAAGAGGGAGATTTAAATCCTTCCCTCCCAGAGAGACAGCACATGAGGGCCCCAGCAAAGGTAAATATTACTGGGGCCCTACTGGGGAATGGCAGCTTGGAGAAAGGAGCTGAGGGTGGCCATAGCCTGTGCTAGTCCCAGTGGTGGCCAAAGCCCAGTAGCAGCAGGGGATAGCTGGTCCAGTCCCAGGCCCAGCCCCAATCCTGAGGCTGGTGGCTGCGATGGCTTGCCCAGCCCTGAGCTAGCGTGGGGCTCAGCCTAGGGCCAGGCCAGGCCTGCCCAGTGGTGGCTTGAGCTGGGCCAGATTAGACCCAGCTGGGGCTGGTGATAGCAGCTCAAGATGAGTCTGATACAGTCCCCCTGGCCAGTGGTGGAGGCTCAAGGTGGGGCTGGATTCTGCCCTCAGCTGGTCAAGGCAGCAGAGGCCAGAGAGCAGGCTGGGTCCAGGACCACCCAGATCCGTCCACCTGACTGGAGCAGGGGTGAGGGCCAGCAAGCTGGCTGGGTCCAGCCCAGCCTGGGCAAGAGACCACCAGGATGAGATCTGGGGTTTCCTGGATAGGCCAGCATGGGGGTACAGCTAAGGGACTGCTGCAGGGAGGGAGGGGGAGTCTGTGCCCCAGTTATTTTTTGGAGGGGCAGCAATGTTCCTGCTCCCATTCATGTGTCTTAACCACAAAATGATGTTTAAATGTGACCAGCACTTTGACTGTCATGGTGTGGTGACCTTTTAATTTTTGTAATTCCTTTTAAACTTTGCATATATTTAGTTTGTTCACATTACTGACCTGTATTTGTGGCCTTCACAAAGAAAGCTGATCAGGACCCTGCTGTGCTCCATCCAGCCCTGCCAATCTTGGCTACACTGCAATGACAGTGATACTAAGGTTGGCCAGTCAGTCGCTGATTTCAGTGTTGCTCCTCCAGCTTTACACTGATGTAACTCAGAGCACTGGCTCAAAAAGCCAAGTAAAGGGTAGGGAACATGCTGGACAAACAAATCAGCAGGGCAGGAACTGGCAGGTCAGTGAGCTCTCAGATCAGCCTCGCACTGGTCATAGCACTGGCACCTGTGCTGACAGCTGGCACTCCTCCACTGATGTTCTTTGGCTCATGACAGGTGGTTTTCACAGGAGAATCACAAATCTCAGGCAAGGGACAGGTTTAAAGTTGATCTGATGGCACTCATCCCTCAGACTGTAAGAGAGCTCTCTTTTATGGAGAGACAGGAACAAAAAAATGTGTCTCACTCTCACCTCCACCTCAAGAAAAAGTAACTTTGTCTTTATGAGGGGGTAAAAAGAGCCCACAGGAGAGACAGTTTGGACTGAAGGAGAACAACATCTCAGGTCTAATTCCCAAAACTCAGCCAATAGCCCCAGTGCTCAACTGAACAGTGAAATCATCACTGGAAACAAAGGCAACAGCAATGTAAACTACATGCTGTCCCTTGCCAAAGTGTCTTCTCTGTGACTTGGAACTAGTAGGAATTTCATTCTGCGTACGTCTGCACTGCATCTAGACACCTATGGCTGGCCAATGCTAGCTGACTCAGGTTCACAGAGCTTGAGCTAATTATGGTGAAGTTGTCCACAGGGTCCTAGAGTGCAAACTCCAGCTGAAGCCCAAACCTCTAAACTGCAACTGAACAGCTCACATCCTGGGCCTTGTGACCCCAAGTCAACAGGCATGGGCTAGCTGTGGGTTTTAACTTGCAGTATAGACAAACCCTCTGACATGCTCTATGGCCCGTTAATCCTTGGTTCTCTGCAGCAGTGGTGGCTTTAGGGGTAGGTAAAGCAGGAGGCCACCTAGGAGACCAAGCAATAAGGGGCCCTGTCCTCAATTTGGTGGACAGAAATGAAAATATAGAAAAATATAGAAATTGTTCCCATCTAGCAGAGCCAGTAGGGCTGGAAGCCTCAGCACTTTTCAGTCCTGGCTTATCAAAGCAAACTTTCAATAGGATCTGTGCTTTGCCTGAATTGCAGATTTCACCACTGTCGGCCCATCACCTTCACATTGACATACTACAAAAGCAGGAGCAAGCAATAGACAGCACAATAGCAAGAACTTTTCCAGTAGTCTCATCTTTTAGTTCCTCAGTATGGCTATTTATTCTGCCACTTTTTTTAATTCCACTTGTGAAATTTTGCCTTTTTCTTTTCTTTATCTGTTCTTCTTTTGCCTTTGTGACAATTTTTTCTTTGGATTTGGTTAGCTCAGTTTACCACGTATGTCCATATGGGCTGCTACATATAAATACAGTGCTGCCCTCAAGCAGTCTTTACAGCTGTGTGTGATGTCTGTGCTGTATGTCTTTCTTTTGATATGTAGTTTTTTAGAATATAATAATAGGGTTAGAAGGGACCTCATGAGATCATAAAGTCCAACCCCCTGGGGCTTGAATCTAGGACTTCCTGCATATTAAACAGAAGTGCTAGCCACTACACTTTAAGCTCTTTTGTACTTATTATTCAATATTTTTGAGGAGGCCAGAGTCTTATAAACTTGAGTACTTCAGAGAATTTGATTTTTATTTACAGCTCTACACTAGAAATCTTTTCACTCATTTTTATTTATTATATTAATTTGTATTAAACTTCTAGTGCACGTAAACCCAAGCCTATGTGAAAAAATTTGTAAGATTTCACGGCCAAAATTTTAAAAGTGGTATTTCAGTTATTTTTGAGCCATCATTAATTTTACCACTTTTTATTTATTAATTAATGCACATGCTTTTTAAATTTTTTTTTAAATGTTTATTTGAACTTTGTAGTTCAGCATTAGCTCATTTATATTAAGTGAAGGATGATCAATTTACAAGCTTCATGATGGAAAGATTCTTAAAAATATCATACCCAAGAATAACTTATGAGTTCCAGAGGGATAGTCATGTTACTCTGGTTCTTCAGAACAAACAAGGAGTCCTGTAGGAAGGGGGGGTTAGGGCTGCAGGGGGGGGCTGTGGCCACAGGGAGGGTGACAGTGGGGACCTATAGATGACTCTTTAAGGGACCTCACAATGGGCTTTTGTCTAGGGTCCCCAATTGCCTAAAGCCACCTCTGGTCTGCAGAGTTCATATACAAAGGGACTGAAATTTTAAACCAACTCGAACTTTCACAATTCAACTCCTCCGCTGCACTCTTGGCCCAAGAGTGCAAACCAGCTCCATCAACTTTAAACCTCAAATGAGAACCAGTGTCTAAACAGTTCAGCTGGAACGCAGCATCTTGCCCAAACCCCAGCCAGGCAGCCTCAAAATACCTATCTAATTCAGCTGAAGTTTGGAGGCCATCGCCCAAAAACTGAAAGCAAAATTGAAAACCACCCACCTGATCCCTAGAACAGTGAGATTTTCAGTTGGTGTACCACAGCTGTTTGCCATGAGACCTGTCTAAGTGTGCTGTGAAACTTTGTACAAAGGTAATGAAAATCAACGTAAAACAAACATTGTTTCATCTTAACATCCAACCAAAATTACAACACTAAAAACTCATGAAAATTTAGCATCAAATTAAAAGCATGATATAAGTTTTCAATTCTAAGATGTGAACAATCTCAACGCAGGTGGCCAAAGGGCAAAATTGACGTTATGTGTATTTTTTTCCAGTTAATTTGAAACATGAATGCATTTGATCTTTCTTTAGTTTGCTGAATGCACTATGTTACAAAGGTCTCTAGTAAGACTGTAACCATAGTAATTATAAATAAACATGATGTTTATGAGCAATCAATTCAGCTCAAAAAAGTGGGTGTGCCATGGAGTTGTTTGTCTCATTGAAGTGTTCCATTTTACCGAAAAGGCTGGGAACCACTGCCCTCGAACCTTTGTATAAAGCTTGAACATAAATACCTGACCTTCAAATCAATGTTCCCACTAAGAGCCTCAGGCAGCTGAGCAACTCAGGTTGCTTACTGCATGGCTCTCCCCGCCCCCCACGGGCCTGATCCTGCTGGCTCTCCCCCCCCCCACAGGCCCACTCCCCTGGTAACCCCGCAGCCTGCCCAACCCCTCCCCACAATCCTACCCTGGCACTGGAGCAGCATGGCCCAGCCACAGCTCCTGGGGCCAAAGGAGCACTAAAGGAGCACGCTCAGACATTCTGGGCATGCTCCATTAGAGTTTCTCTGGGTGGGAGTTTTAATAACTCCCTGCTCCAGAGGAGCTCTGAGCTAGGACTCTGGCTGCTGGCCCTGTGCAGCCAGCAGCCTTCCCTGCGCTGGGCAGCTGTGGTGGGCTGCACGGCCACACGCCTGCGCAACTTAGAGGGAACATTGCTTCAAACCCAAACCTTCACTACCAATCATACTTTGTCACACTGCTACGATTCCACCCCTTATCCACCATCTTACTTTCTCATTTCCACAGCTGTCTCTGCACTGTCTGGAACTGAAAATTCAAAAACATCAGAAGGAAAGTGCCTATTCCTGGTGCATCTTGGAGCAGGAAGTATGAAGTATCTTGGGGGGGGGGGGGGAAATCCTTGTTCTTGTTTGAAATTCTGAGATGCTGCCAATGATCCTCCTGGTCTAAGAGTCAGACAAACACCTCAATTGCTGCAGGGTTCCCTGTGTTAAATCTCCCAGCTAGTGAGCCACAAGGTTCAGCTGGGACATAGGTGGTTCTAGTCATTTTCCTGTGAACTAGGGTAATGGTTTGATATTTGCCATTCACCTGTACACCCCACCCTGCAGCCTTGATGAGTTGCATTGTGGATCCCCTCATAGAAAGCAGAAGTCAAGTCTGTCAGTCTCCTGTTGTACATCAGCCTGAGTTAGCACCCTAATGTCCCACTCTTTTCTCTTTGCCTAAAGTGATCACAGAGCATCAGTCATCTGAGCCTTCGTTTCCTCCTCTTTCTCTGTCATCAAAAGACCCAAGAGAAAATGAAAGACAAGGAAAGAAAGAAAAAGTGACCCAGATAGGAGCCTCCAGGGAGAGAAGCAGGAAGGAAAACAGTCATAGGCGGAACTGGTCCCCATTCACAGCTCTTTCAGGGCCCCTGAAATCCAGAAACAGCAGCCAGTGTCTTTCCGCCATTGTGGGCCTCTACTTTCATCCTGCAGACAATCCCACCATTAGGAGGCCTCTGGATGGTCTTTGTGCCCTGCACTTTTGCTGAAGTGTTTCTTCCCTCCACAGGCAGGAGTTAACCCCTTACTGAGTCCTCCCACCTTGCAGTAGCAATGTCCCATCTCCAAGGGGTGTCCAACTCCCACCTAGAGCTGGCTCAGTTACCTGGTTCTGGCCCTGCATGGCAAGCAACCTACTTTCCCTTCTGGCCCCATCTGAAGACAGCAGGGCCACCTACCACCCCTGTCTTAGGCCTGGTGTCTCGTTTGTTTCCCAACATGGGAGCTGGGAAGGTATTAATTAAGTCTGCAAATGGCTCAGAGACCCTCAGATGGAAGATGTCAAAGCATGGAATTATTTTTTTGTTTTACAGATGCCAGTGCTTTGCATTTTCTGGCAAGGGGCCTCATAGAGCCTCAAGACCCCAGATGCCATGGTAGTGGGTACCATATGGAAGTCAACAATAGCAGTGAGAAAGCATCTGCCCTCTTTGTACCATGGAACTGCCCCTACTGAGAAACACCAGATATCACACTTTGTTCTCAGGGAAGAATTTCCAGCAGGCTCCACAAACGCAACACCACAGGCAAGGATTCTTCTGCTGCAAAACAAACAGCCCAGCCGGGGTCTGGGGGAGATCCTCCTTCACATCCCTGAACAGGACAGTGGACCAGCCACAGAACAGACTGCTCCAGGAAATAGGCCTTATACTGAGAGCAGCACAGACTGATCCAGGATTTGGTCTGTCCAACATGCATGCCCACCCTGTGCAGATATGATCCATAATGCTCACAACCCTGTTTGCATTCATGAGTCTCAGTGCCTTGATTGAAGAAGGCAACAAGTTCCAGGAGACTGCAGACAAAGGGTAATGAATGACCCCAGACCCATGCCAGGGCTGTCTACTTTCACTGGTATAACAGGATTGGGTAGGCTCCAGTCACACACAGGCCCAAAAGACACCCAAAAATCACAATTTATTAACTATTTAATATGTAAATACATTACATGAATGTAGCCCCATGACATAAGATTGACCCCTGCTAGCAAACTAACCCTGCACCAAGCACCCTCTGGCAGGGGGTTGGACTAGATGACCTATGAGGTCCCTTCCAACCCTATGGTTCTATGATTCTATGACAGTGCACTTCTCAGAGGTTTTTCCTTGTCGTCCCACTAGCTCCATCTCCCATATATCCAGTACCCAAAATTCACCAACCCAGATATTCCCTGGGGGTACATCCCCAGAGGCCTCTCACCTGTCTCTAGGAGAATGTTAAAAGGGGGTTACCCGGCTCTGAACTGTGCCAGGCTCCATGTGTGTATGCCCAGTGTGGCTCTCAGCCTCTCTCTTCTCCTTTATATGCAGAAAGGCGAAGGTTTCTTCTGTTCACCCTGTAACCTCTCTTTTCCACCCCTGTTGGACAGATGAGAGGTTTGATGGATGCATTTTGGAGCCACACGTGTACCGTATAGACCAGTGGTTCTCAGCCACTGTATTGGGACACATGACTGTGTCATCACACAGTGGTAAGTGTGTCATGGAGAGCCGGAGAGATGGCTAAATTTGGTGTGACGGAAAGGAGACACTGTGTCCTGTAGGGTCGCAATATGCCACCAAGTGTATCACAACCTGCTGAAGGTTGAGAACCACCAGTGCAGACAGTGATTCTCCTCCTGCCCAGGTCAGAAGCTAAAACAGCAGTGGAAGATCTAGGAACTCCAGTGAGTTGCACCATGGACAATGTGCCTGTCTGTCTCTCATCCCCTGAAAGAGGAAGAACACAAGTTGATATACATATCCCTAGTGCCTTGCATTCTGAAGAGTCTCAAAGCACTTTACAGACTCAGGGACCAAATGCAGCTGCTTCTGGGGTGGAACTAGGCAGCTATTTCCTAAATCATTGTGCAGTCTTATTCTTGAAAATGTGGGGACCATAGCCAGTCAGTGTCTTATTTTCTCTCGCTGACAGTACTATCTGCAACACAGCACCACTAGCATCACAGTGAGGCACCGGGCTAGCTTCTAACTCAGAGGAGAGACACTCCTTCTAAATGCCCCCCCCAGCACCACTCTGGGTCACCGAGGTCAGTGGTGGCTCAGATGGGAGAGGACCTCCCCATTGAGACACCCATACCCCTCCCTGTAGCACAGTGCCTCCCAAGATAGGGATCAGCACTGCCTCCAAGGGATGTGTTTTATCTCTTTATCTCATGCCCATGCTTTTATCAGCTTCACAGTAATGGTGCATATTATACCTCAAAAATCATGTGTCCTGCTCACCTCACTGGCATGGATCTCTGTATTCCACTGTTGACTGCTCATCTGTAAGAGAAGAAACAGACAGACAATCAATCACTTTCAGACACAGGTTGCGGGGAATGAAGAAAAGCCTGAGTCCAAAACCTCCTCCAGGTCATAACCAAGCTCTGACTGGCTGATCTTTCAGTCTCTTAAGACTGTATCACTTGTCAACCCAAGTAAGGGACATGGGGGGAGACCTGAGGGCTTAAAATATAAGCAAAGAAATGTTGGTGTGGTGGAGAGGTTTTATTTGCATGGATCTGAAATGCACATATCATACATATCATCTCAAATTGACATCTTTATCCCTAATATGACCATGAGGTGCTGTCCATGTGCCAGACACCAGCAAATCTGCTTTTGAAATGGAATTTTCGAAAGTATGACTGGGTCTATATTTTATGTCCTTCTGCCTGTAAAGCAAAGTGACTTAATTACTTTGAATCACTATGCTGAATTGTGCATATTAGTGTGAGAGAGAAAAACCTACTAAAAACCAACAGGATCTAAAAAACCTTTTACTCTGTGAGGTCTTAGGATGTTCTAGAGCCAAAAGTGTACTAAGTTCCATGGAGAAGTCATGAATCTCCTGTTCCATTTTCAGTGCTGATCAGCTTTGGCAAACTGGGCTTTAAATCAACTCCATCTTTATAAAAGAAAACCTGCCATGGACAAAGACTGAATCTTATTGTCCAAGCCTTCATCTGGGGGGGAAATGGCTGGTTGATTGAATTTCACAAAAAATCTGAAATTCAAAATTATGTGATTTCACCTGAAATGACATAGCCAAATTCTGGAAGCAACGATTCATCAACAAAATTGCAAGAAATTTGACACAAAACATAGCATAACCCACCTGGCTGGTAGTAATCATACACTTTGACCACTGCTGGCTTCAGATCCTTTACTGGAACATCTTGGCTCATGGTGAAGGAGTATGTCTGAGTCTGCTTATTCAGCTGAGAGAGAGGAAGAAAATAAGGGACTGAGTGAGACAAGATCTGATTTGGCCCAGGCACTGCATATGCTCCCGCTCCCCCACACTCTGACTCTGCCAATGCCCCTCAGTCCAACTTGCAGGACCCTATGCTATTAAAGAGCTGCACTGGCAACAGTTCTTGCCCATGAACTTCCTGTTGATGCAACTGGATTCAAGTGCCCCCTTCTGTTACATTACCAGCAACACATGAGGAGAGACTAATGTGTTTGAATGCGAGGGATGTGTTTTGCTTGTTTTTAAATATAGACAGAACTTGTACTTGAGGAAGGAGTAAAATTTTAACTCTGGCTTTCAAGAATATTAATTTTTGCTAACTTTGCATGCTTGTTAAATATCATGGTGATATTCAGGTAAACCCGGAGCATGGACTGTGGAAACAGAGGGACCTTTCAGGAAGCAACACATTCTCTGTCTGCTCATTTATCTAACCATTGCTACTATTTTGAAGCCCTTGCTCTTCATTATTATTTCTGGCTTTTTCAAGGGATGATTTTCCAGGAAAAGTGAGCCTTATAGCATGATCTGAAGGCAGAGTTTCTCCTGGTCCCTATGGGAAGGTGTTCCAAAACTTGGAGGTTATTGCTGGAGAGACTCTTTTTCTGGTTCTCTTGATTAGACACATTGATTCAGTTAACTGCCATGTCGGGGATGAATATAGCTGCCAGGAGCATTCACTGAAGGAAAGAAGGATCTGTGTAATGAAGCCCCGGCAGGACAAGACCAGGTCAAGCCAGCATTAGAACCTTGAAATGGATCCTGCAACAAATGGCCAGCCAGTGACCGGCTGGAGATGGGCTTGCTGTGTTAAGCACCGGCACTGGCCTCCTTGAGAAATGTGCTACTAGATTCACGTGCAGCGAGTGATATTTTATAGCTCTGTGGGACTACTGCCTACTTTAGAATGCTAGGGAAAGCACTTTCCTGAGTGTGGCTCAGCGGTAGGTCAACTGTTTCTCCACAGGCTTTGACCAGATGAGACACACAGGACCAGGTCACAGGTGATGACACAAGTTCCCTCTCAGTGCCCTCCATTGACCCACGCAGAGATGCTAACTCAATTCTGACATGGTGAGAAGGGCACAGCTTGCTGCTCCCACATGTATAATGCTAGGCCCAGAAGACCATCATGGCCTTGGTCCATCTTCTTAGCAAAGCAGGAAGAGGATTCTTCACAGTGAGAGGGACAAACCCCAGGGACAGTGCTTGGCATGTGCTACAGCCCACCAGGATTCAATTTAGATGTGGAGAGACCTCTCTGATGATTGTCATGAAGTAAGTACTTATGGGAATTGTGTGATTATGGGAGACTAGCTTTCCAGATAGATTGGACAAGTGCTTCTAATAGTTGGGCCCACATTAGCACATCCAGTCCTTCTCTGGGGGCAAGGAAGATTGGTCCTTGCAGCACATGTTGTAGCATTTTGTCCAGTCCCCTGAGAGACTATTCTGCAGCCTGATCCACCTTTTTCTTTCTACATGTGCTGGGGTAGTTGCCCCACTCCTGAATGGAAGAGCTTATAAGCCCTCAGCCACATGGACCAAGCACTAAACCAAATGTGCTTCGCGTATCTCCAGCCCCCTGAAGAACAGCATTCTCCCCCAAGGACAGGGGAGCAGTAATCAGGCAGAACCCTATGACTACATACCCACTTTGGCAGTCAGCCTGCTGGCATTTTAATGTTCCCTGACCCTACCACACTGTCCACATTGGCCATGATGGTTACTAAGTGAAATACCTGCAAGGGCAGGTGACTGGAGAGATCAGGGAGGGAGGGAACTTGCTCCAAATTATACTGACTGCAGTCAGAGAGAGTGTCCCTGAGATCACTATGGAGGTGGAGAGAAGTCCAGGATAAAGTCCACAATGGCTGTTACAGAGCTCCACTTCTGAGCTGAAGATTTAATCTGCTGTGTGACCATCTGAATGTATGGAAGTGGGGAGTGCTTGGAGAACTAGGTTCTGAACCAAATTATTAGGGAAAAGAATGAGTCTTTCTGATACAGTAGGTTAGCTGTATCTAGGGGTCTGTACACCATACTGGAGTTGTCCCAGATTAATACACTAAGTGAACGCACACAAACTTCTGATTTAGGGGATGAACCTCACTTGAGTCTGAAGCTGGATGCAGACAGTACTGTCATTCCTCCTGTTCCTCACTCACCAGTCCTGGGAATATAATGAGCTAGGCAGCCAGCTGGGTGAGCTAAGAAACTACAGGGTTGGCAGTGTCTCCGAGATGCATAGGAGGAAGTGAATCTTGTCTCAGACCAGATTACATCCTCCAGTTTGAACTCCCATATAGACTGCCTGGAACCCTTGAAACTAACTCAGATCCCCTGGGACCCAGCTCTCACCTCTTGGTATGACTCCTAAAATGTATGTGTTAGTTTGCATAGAAGCTACAAAGCTACTGACCTGGTCAAGGTAGATGGTGAGATCCTCAGCCCCAATCTCTACTCTCTTCACAGATGGCTGCTGCTGGAGCTGGAGACAGGGAACTGCAGCATTAGAGTCATACCCCAACGCCCAGCTCATTCTTGCCAGAGTCTCATCCCATAGAAGACATCTTCTAAAGGACTTGGAACAGGGGATGAAAAGCATCCCCCCCACCCCTTGATTAGAATCTCCTCCTACCAGCCCTGCTCACTCCCAGACAATCTCACCGGTACAGGAATAAATGTGAAACTAACTAGACGGTGGAGAGAGTGAGTGTTTAAGATTTTATGGGGTCAGAGGGCAATGGAAAGTATTCCCAGGAACTGACTTTCACCCGAGGGACACAACCAATGTTAAGTCCCCACATTGAGACCATTGACTACATTGTCTGGCTCTTGGTTGAGCTGGCTTCCATGTAACACATAGATCTAGTCACCAGGTAGGATGAGCCCATGGTTAAGGAACAGGACTTACAAAGTAGTTGGTGCCCCGGACAGGGTAGAATCCAGACAGGAACTTCACCTTGATAATGACCATGTTGGAGGTGCCACGGCTCCCCACGTAACTGGAGGAGGAAAGGAAGGAGTCATGTAGGTTACATCCCCCTCAATGCCACCCATTCCCATGTTGCTGCCTCTTTCCCCTCCACCCTCCTCTCTGTCACCCTCCCCCTGCCACTCCTTTCCTGTCTCTATTTCCCCAGGCTCACCTGACGCTAATGCTGAGGGACAGGAACCGAGGGGCTGTTTGCCTCTTACATTCGTTGTCTCCTGTTTTCACACTCAAAGTGAAGGCCTCTGCAGTTTTTGAGGGAGGTACATTATACCTCAGAACTGTCTGATGGGAGAGACACAGAACAATACCTGACAAAATGTCACATGAGGCTGTGTCCTTGTGTTGGCCCCCCAAGCAAGTCCTGAGTTAGCCAGGACTGGCCCACATTTCTCTGATCTGGTGCCCTAGAGAGAAAGCATCTATATCCCATTCGGCAATCCCTCCTGTGCCCCCTGCTGCCTCCACCACCGCCTGGGGCTGCATCAGAAACAATGCATTAGAAGCAAAAGGCAGCATATCCCATTCCATGATGAGCCTGAGTCAGGCAGTGCCCCCCTTCCACAGCATCCCTGTGGCCTCTCTCCCAAGGCAGCCATCACTCACTTGCACATACACACAGCCAGTGCCAGCTGCACGTATGGTGTAGTTTCCAGGAATGTCAGGAAGAGGCTGCTGCTGCAGCACCAGTCGGTTGGTGGCCTCCACACGGAAGAAGTGCTGGAAGTTCTTGTCCGATTTCACTGTCACAGAGACATTCCCAGACTTGATGAATGTCACTGCTCCATATCTAGCAAGAGCTTGGAGGGCAATTACAGTGTCCTGGGAAAGGAAAGGCAGTCATGTCATGCCCTCAGGACACTAGCATAGGGATTCTCCGCTTCCCTCCATCAGAGCTCAAGAAAAATGGACTCCTTTCCCCAGGACACAGTGGAATTCAAGCTCCCAGCCCCAGAATGCAGTGGGGCACCAGAACTGGACTTACACCCTTGGTCCCTGAGAGCAATAAGACTCTAGCACAGAGATTCAGCCACCAGTAGGGATCCTATCCTGTTGCTCTTCCTGAATAGACGTGGTGCCTGGCTCTGAGAGAAGTGTTTGTTACCTGAGTGGAGGCAAAGCCCCCGTAGGCATTCTGCTGCCTGGCCAGCCATGCCACAATGCCAGTGGCAGAAGCAATCTCTTCCTTGGTCACTTTTTCTGTAGTGAGCAGAGCCAGCAACACATAGGCTGTCAATTCCACATCCACAGACGTGGGCTGGGACCAGCTGTATTCAGTGGGAGACTGGGATGGTTTCCTGCTCCAGTGTATCTGTCCTCCTGGGGGAGGAGAAACAAGAATCCAAGGCTCAGAACAGGACTTCCTTGCATCCAAGCCTGCAATCTAGGTTAAATTTCATGTTTGTGTTCCACCTCAAGCAGGACTTGGCAGAAGCCCAATACATTGAATGTGAGTAAGGAAATCCACCTCATGGGAATGCTATTGTGTCAATTTACTGAATGATTAAGTGGTATTCATGACAGAGATGCCACATCCCATCATTAACATGGTCAGGAGAAAGGAATCACCCATGCCTTTTAGTAGCTAGTGTGATGGAAACATCACATGATGAAACATCAGTAAAGCCAGGTGATAGATGGGAATGAGAAGAATTTAACACAACGAGACTGAACTGGGACAAGTCAATGAGGCTGAAATGATCCCAAACACTGATACTCTATGCTAAGACAGATCCAGCCTGGCAGGGACAGTGCACAGCAAGTCAGATCCAATTTACAAAGTGACAGGCTTAACAAATGAAAAGAAAAGGCCAGTACAGTTTGGGGTAGTGCATTCATATCCTGGAGTAGGGAAGTGACAGTCCCCCCTCCATAGAGCAACTGTATCTAGACTATCAGTACTTTGGACACTACATTACAGGAGAAATATATTGACAAACAAGCAGCAGAAATTATTAAGGGGTTGGAGGGAGAGATTTCTGCTGAAAGATTAAAAGAGCTACTCTAGGTCCCACATTTTCAAGACCAGGCAATGATTTTGGGAGTCTCAGTATTTTGATATCTGGCTTGAGACACCTGAAACTAGAGGCCACTTTTGAAAATTTAGCCTTAAGCGTGCATAGCTTAGCTAAGCGATAACTAAGGGAATGCAGGGATTTGATCATAGTTGTGGTGCACTAAGGAGGGAGAGGAATTATTTAGAGTGGTGCATGGGGATATGACTGCAGAGAATGGAATGAAAATAAAGAAGGAAAAATGTATTATAATGTAGCATAGTGTAATGGTTCTCCATATGTGACCCACCGGACAGGCACCTTCTGGTGACGGAACTAAGCAATTGCTCAAGCAGCCCCCATCTGGTGGCCTGTGCTTTGTCTCTTACACAGTCTATCTTCCAGTCATCAGCCCTTTGGTAGAATCATTTCAAGTTTCCCCCTTCTGGGATACAGTCTAGTCCAGGCCCACCTTTTCCTCAGTGGCTGCCATCAATCCTTTCACTACCCAACAGCAGCCTGAAAGGTGGGAAAGACCTGGGCCTGCCCACTTTTCTGGGCCCTGGCCCTGAGAGAGACCCTATGCACACCAAAATGATGTCCCCTCATCCACCACTCTAGTTCAACTCTCAAGCTATCAGGTGTCCAGGCTATATCCACACCCTTCCAAGTACCTTTCACCCTTGTGGCAGGGTTTGCATTCTACCTGAACCCTAGCAGTCTCCAATGAGCTGTTCCTGAGCCTACCTCCCACAGCCAAGCCTCCAGCATACCCTTCTTCAACATAGGCTAGACTAGAGGAAGACTGCCAAGAGCTGGGGCTGCAGCCTCCTTTTATACAGGGCACCTCAGCCCTGATTTGTTCTGCAGCTGCTGGCTCCCATTGGTCGCTCTCTCTTCTCTAACCTGCTACACGTAGATAGAAAAAGGAGGATCAAGCTGCAGAATAGTCTCTCAAGGGAAAGGACAGAAGCCCCATTAACTGGACAAAATGCTACAACGTGTGCTGCAAGGACCAATGTTCCCTGCCCCCAGGAGATGGATTGAAAGAGCTAATAGTGCTTTTCTTGGCTCTTTGGAAATAATCCTGGACCTAAGCACTGGTGAAATTCATGTTATAGTGGTGGGATCCTTCGTGCTTGTAGTCAAGCAGCTTGCCCAATGGTACCTGACTTCATGGCCTGCTGGTCCAGTTTTCTGAGCAGCCACTGCCTTGTCACGTTGTCTCCAGCCAGTGAGTAAACATACGCCAGCAGGGCCTGGGTGTAGATATCAGTGACATTTGAGGTAGCATTTCTGAGGCACTCCAAACTTTTCTTGACCATTGGGTCCTGGAACAAGGAGAAATGGAGGGTTTATCTAACATAGGAGATGGAGCAGAGAAAAAGGGAAACAATTCCACAGTGAGCCAGTCTTCCCATGATCATAAAGATTAGGTATGTGGTGGACATAGCTATCCACTGGGCATGACAGATGGACAAGGCCCTTAGAAGCATTAGGGAGGAAAAGAAAAAAAACAAGATGAGAGAAGTGGGGTGAGGGTGTGAACAGACAGCTCTATACTCACATCAAGTGGCTTTCCTGCCTCCAGCAATGCAGCAGTAATATAAGCAGCCAGAGAGATGTCATCATTTATCCCGCCCTGCAGATCACAATGAGAAAAAGAGGTTGAGAGTGGAATAAGTCTCTCAAATGGCATCTGCTATGTGGCACCTTGTGACAGAATATACCTGTGTCCACACCCTACATGCTACTGTAATAATCTGTGCACCAAAAAATGCCTTGTGAGGTGTCATCTGAAAACTCATAATTTGCTGCTCATTATTGTCCTGGTAAAACATGTGGCAACACTGTGAAGGTATAAGATTTCCCAGTACAACAGTATTAACACATATGCCAAAGTGCAGCCCTACCAAAGCTGAGGTTGAGAAAAAACGTGTGCGAGGCTTAATCAGCATTTAAGCAGCACATATAACCATAGGAAGCTCAAAAAAGTAAGAAAAAAAACAGCAGGCAACATCTTCTCCTGTAGACTTTTTGTCTCCTGGTGCCCAGGTGGAAATGTTTTCCAAGAGGGTGATTGAAACTATAAAAAGGATGGACAAATACCCACAAACATTCCTTCTCTCTCTCTTCCTGCGTATCACATTCACAGCACCTGAAGTGACAGAGCAAGCATTTGATGGATTTTAGGAGGAGGGATCCTGACCTAAAAAGTTTGTTCAGTAAAACTGTTGAAAGCATGCAGTAAGAAAATTTGCTTTGACTTTAACATAAATGTTGAGTTAGACACCGGCTGCATTTCATCCTTATTTTCATTTAAACATTTCTGCTTTTTTGTGCCTCATTGCTTCAACTCACATTAAAGCTCCCTTTTGGATTTATTTATTTATCCAATCCAGTGTGTTTAAATTTTAGTGCTTGGGAACTCCATTTAAGGTGGCAAGCTGTGTGCATATTATTTCTGTTAAAGAAATAACAGACAATGTAAAATTTGTATTGCCTAGGAAAGAGCTGGGCTGTACCAAACATACATATCTGGGGCAGTGGGGGGGGGGGTATGAACTGGGAGGATGCTGGGGTTACCTTGCAGAATTACCAAAGTTAGTAAGAACCTAAGTGTGGTTGGCTGGCTGCAGACACACATGAACATAGCTTCTAGTTACCAACATGCTGGAGGCTGTATATGAGCGGTCCAGGCTGCAGGCTACAGCAGCATGTCATTGTGAAGGCACCCCAGGTTAGAGGACGGAAGTGACACAGCTACTCATTAAACAGAGGTAGATATAAGTGTTTCCTTTCCTGTTATGATAATTCTATAGTACTGTTTAGTTTGGCATAAGTGTACTCCATCTTGTTAGTTTCTTGAAGTAAACTCTTTCTTGAAACTTGTACTACTGAACCTAAAAATATCTTGGTGAATTCTTTCTGTGTGTAAATGAGGAATTTATGTCCATGGCATGAACAGATGGCAACCTCATAAACTCTATTGTCAGAAAGGACCATATGATCATCTATTCTGACCTCCTGCACAAAGCAGGCCTCAAAAACTCATCCACCCACTCCACCAATTAGCCTTTAACCTATGACTGAGTTACTTACCTCCTCGAATCATGATTTAAGCACTTTAAGATACAGAGAATTCACTGATAGGTGAGCCATGCCCCATGCTACAGAGGAAGGCCAAAGAATGTATATCAACAATCCTAAAGTGCAAATAAATGACCTTAAATATCTGGGAATGGACAAAGTACAGAAATGAGAGAATAGTCATGCTTGCAATTAGCTGATGATTAACAACCATATTGAAACTCAGAGGTAGCATGACACAGGAGGACCCATGGACTTACACAAGAGCCAATAACTATGAAAGATGGGCTAAGAACATTCAAATTTTGGGTCTCGTTCTGCAATTGTCATCTTGGAGTATTGGATTTGTGACTGATGGAGGTCCAGTTTCCCTTCTCATGCCAAGCCTAGCTGGCCATTAGGCTAGCTCGAGCAACACATAGAAAGACTAGCAATTATATCACAGCAGCTTGCAGAACTTTTGAATATGAATGTGTGTGTGAATGTGCTGGCTTCTTCATACACTTACCTTTACAATAAATGCAGTGCATTGTGTTGTCCCCCTGAATAAGACCCTGCTAGTCTTTTCTTTTACAAATATAACAATTGGGGTAAAGTGGGACAGACTGTTCTCCTCCATCTGAGAGAGTAGGACGCATCAGAGCCTCAAACATGGAAGAGATCACTAATGTGCAGGAAGGAGGAGAGTTCACTGGAGAGTCTTAGATACCCATTCTCTTCTGTGGTGGGGGAGGAGATGATGGGAAAGTGGACTAGGAAAAGGTTGGAACAGATGTGGGGAGGGGCTTCTAGTTATTTAGGATCACAGCCTGTGTACTAACAGAAGGGGATGATCTGGGCAGACAGCCATATCCCTCCAACCTAACTCTGGACAGAACAAGAGAGGTGTCACACTAGTAGGCCCTACACTGGAGTCAAGGGTGGCACCAGTAGGCCTACTATTATGGTCTGGGTTAATGTTGCTGTCCCTCCCAACCCCCAAGTTAAAGACAGCCCCACAGCCCCTTGCAGAGGGATTACTGAACAAGGGCCAGGCCTTGCTGGCTGCTACCTTCATTGCCGTGTGGAAGAGTTTCCCCACATTGGCATAGCAGCCATTGGCCTGCTGGTTCCCTGCAATCCACGTCAGAGCATCCTGGATGTTCTTGTTGTCTATGAAGGTATGCTGCTTAGCTTGAATGAAGCACTTGGTCACAAATGCTGTCAGCCTGAGGAAAGACAGCAGGAGAGGCAGGAGAGTCAGTGCTGGGGCAGGTGGGTATACAGAGTGAGATACTGACAGTGGAGCCTAGGCAGCGGGTGCCAGATGTCAACAAAGATGACACCAGCACTGGAGGAGGCAATTCATAACTGTACTATTGAGGCAGGACAAATATTCACCACGTGTTGCCTTCTCCATCACTTTCACCAAAGGCGCTGTAGGAGCCATCTTTATGTTTGTACTGAAGTTGCCTCTGGTACCCTGGGCAGGAGAAAAAGAAGATGGTAGTCAATCAAAATCACCTAGTCCTGTCCCTGCAACAGGGGAAGATTTAAAAGAAAATCCAGGAATCACTCTATAACTTCCTGAGTTCCCTAGGGCACTGACCCTATGTTCTAGCTTTGCCTTTGAATCAGCTCATTCAAAATCAGAGAGTGCCCAGGAGTTCACAGGACCTACCTTGTCCCAACCTATCTACCCACCATTTGAACACATATGTTGGGCAGAGGGGCCAAGGCTGATGCCAAAGATTAGGCAGAGACCTAGAGGAGAAGGAAAAACAACTGACCTGTCTGCAGGAAACCCACAGCTCGTGTCTTCAACTCCTCACTCAGCTGCCCTGTCTTCTTCAGATACTGCAGCACATAGATGATAGGGGCAAACAGCACCATGTTCTGCTCCCCGCAGCCACTGGGCATCTGTACCAGCTGGTCCAAGTTCTGTAGTGCTGTCCCCATGATGTCACCTGGATAAACAAACAGATATGGACAAAGGTGATCCTCTTGGACAACTGTGTATCTCATTAAAGATAGCTCCTACCCATATCAGGGTGCTTCACACATCACACCATTACTCCACCCATAATACCTCCTGCTCCCAAGCACCTGGACAGCCCTGCAACACAGTGTTTGCAGCAGCTCAACCATTCACACCTCTTCTGAGTGACCATTGTCTGCACTCTCCTCCCTATGCTTCCTTCTGCATCCCTGTCAGGCCTCGCTCTTCCCATCCATCTCTCCCACCCCTCCACGGTGATACACTCCATTCCACACACACATCCCAGCATCAGCCTGTCCACTTATGAGCTCTGCCATCCGTACTTCCTCCTTTCACCCTTCCAAATCCATGATTGTCCATACCTACCCTAATACAAGCCCATTCCTCCACACTCCTGGTATAAACCTACCCTCCATCAGCACCCCTCACACTGACACATCACAGATCTGTGCAGCCCCAAAATACATCCATTCTGCTTAAACCCTCAGATACACACTCGTCATCCTGCTCCATGCTAAATCACTCACCAGACAGATTCCTTACCCAGCACAGACAGTTGGGCCCGGGCAGAATCCAGCACCACATTCTTGGGGAGCTGCAGGGAGACTGAGTCTGAGGCAGAATTCCCTGACAATTATACACAGAGAAAGGCATGAACCAACACAGGAGAGAGACTACATGACTAGAAACACAATCCATCTTATCAGCAATGGGTCTCCATGACCCTAAAAGCTCCTGAACTAAGGACCAATAACTCCAGTGGCAGGGGTGGTAGGATCATGATGGGTCACATACTCACTAGTGACTGTCAAATGTTCAGTCCAAGAAGAACAAGGACAAGACCCAAGAATCCAGTTCTGATTTTTTCACCTCTTCTCAGAGTCTTTCCACCCATGATCCATTACAGGGGGCACATAACATGCCCAATGCAGTGAGCACAGGGGTAGACATGCATTCAGGAGGTACAGACACTCATGCATATATTCCAATGCCACCTTTCAATTCCCTGCTGGAATCAGAGGTCTCAGCAAGACAAAGACCTAACCTTTCGGTAAGCGCCATCCAGTAAGTGCTCCCACCCCAGGTGTATGTGCATAGGTGACACTCTCCCCAGTCCCACAAGACTGTGGCAACTAGGATCTCTTCCCAGGGTCCAATGCAACCCATACCTTCTGGGCAGAGCAGGGAACTGTGAGACTTCTCCACCAGGACACCCTCCGGCTGGCAGGCGAACACAGAGAAACAGATTAAAACATCATAAAAATAAACATATGTCCAGTTTTCAGATTCAGAGGGTTCCATGTTTGGGATGCATGCATAGAGACATCATGTCACAGAGCAGGAAGTGTTATAGACTTTAAGGACAGAAGGGACCAGTGTGATCATCTGGTCTGACCTCCTGCACAATGCAGGCCAAGAGACCTCACCTATCCACTTCAGCAATACAGCAATAAGCCTGTAACCTATGACTGAGTTATTAAATGCCTTAAATAATGGTTTAAAGACTAAGATACAGAGATTCACCAGCAGGTGAGTCATGGCCCATGCTACAGAGGAAAGTGAAAAAACCCCAGAGCCCTAGTCAATTTGCCTGGGGGAAAATTCCTTCCCAACAGCAAATATAGAGATTAGTTAAATCCTGAGCATGTGGGCAAGCCTCACAAGAAAGAGCCCAAGAAAGAATTCTCTATAATAACTCAGTTGGCCATGCCATCATACCATCCCCTTCATAAACTTAGCAAGCTCAGTTTTGAAGGCAGTTATGATTTTTGCCCCCACAGCTCCCTTTGGAAGGCTATTCCTGAATTTTACTCCACTGATGGTTAGAAACCTGCATTTAATTTCAAGCCTTAATTTCCTGATGAACAGCTCATATCCATTTGATCTTGTATCCACATTGACACTGTACTCAAATAATTCCTCTCCCTCCCTGGCATTTATCCTGCTGATGTATTTATAGAAAGGAATCATATCACTCCTCAACCTTCTTTTGGTTAGGCTAAACAAGCCAAGCTCCTTAAGTCTCCCTTCATAAGGCAGGTTTTCCATTCTGCGAACCCATCCTTGTAGTCCTTCTCTGCATCTATGCCACTATGAATTCATCTTTCTTAAACGTGGGGGACGTGAACTGTAAGCAATCTTCCAGATGGAGTCCACCGGCACCTTGTGTAACAGCACTAACACCTTCCTATCTCCACTGGAAACACCTTTTGGGTGTGTTCTCACAGCCCTCTTATTTCGAAACAACAGAGGTTGTTTCGAAATGAGATTTTGGCTGTTCACACGACGCACGGTTGTTTCGAAACAACGATTCCCATTGTTTTGAAACAACCCCGTTGTTGCGAAACTACTTAAACCACATGCGGGAGCGAAACAACCGTTGTTTCGCAACGGTTGTTTCGAAACAACGCCGTGGGAACGTGTTGTTTCGGAACAAGTTGTTCCGAAACAACAGTCCACGGCGTCCCCGTCAGCACCCTGGCCAGGGGACACCCCTCAGCACCCTGGCCAGGGTGCTGAGGGGTGTCCCTTG
>ML682101.1:217246-238882 GCA_007922195.1 Podocnemis expansa
CAGGGTGAGCGGCTGCAGCCGCTCACCCCCAGGGGACTGCAGCCCCCTGGCATGGTTTCGAAATAGCAAGTTCACAGTGTGAACTTGCTATTTCGATGACCTGGTTTTGCCTTATTTCGAATTAACATTTTGTTAATTCGAAATAAGTTGTTTCGCAACGAGCGTTATTTCGATACAAGTTGTTTTGCAACAACCATATCGAAATAACTGGCTGTGTGAGAACACAGCTTTTCTGATGCATCCTAGGGTCACATTAGCTTTTTTCATGACCACATCACACTGGCAGCTCATGGTCATCCTGTGGTCAGCCATTAATCCAAGGTCCTTCTCCTCCTCCATCCCTTCCAAATGATGCATACCTACCTTATAGCAAAAATTCTTGTTATTTGTCCCAAAATGCATGACCTTGCATGTCCCATTATTAAAGTTCCTCCTATTCCTAATAGTTCATTAATACTTCACAGAAAGGTCACTGAGATCTTTCTGTATGGCATCCTATCCTTCTCTCTGTTGGCAACACTCCCCAACTTGGTGTCATCTGCAGACTTAATTAGCACGTTCCCACTTTTTGTGCCAAGGTCAGTAATAAAAAGATTAAATAAGGTTGGTCCCAAGACCGATCCCTGAGGAACTCCATTAGTAACCTCCCTCGTTTGACAGTTCACCCTTCAGTATGACCCTCTGCAGCCTCCCCTTTAACCAGTTCTTTATCCACCTTACTATAGTCAAATTAATCCCCATCTTTTGTAAGTTAACTAATAATTCCCTGTGTGAAACTGTATCAAATGCCTTGCCGAAATCTAAGTAAATTAGGTCCACTGCATTCCCTTTATCTAAAAAATCTTATCCTCTCAAAAAAGTTCAAGTTGGTCAGGCACAATCTGTTGTTTTTCATCCCAGTTACCATTATCCTTATATCCTTAAGTACTTTCGCCTTCAAAATTTTCTCCAAGACCTTGCATACTACTGAGGTCAAACTAACAAGCCTGTAGTTATCTGGATCACTTTTATTCCTTTTCCTGAAAATAGGAACTATATTAGCAATTCTCCAGTCATATGGTACAAACCACAAAGTTACAGATTCATTAAAAATCCTTTGTAATGGGCTGGCAATTTCTTGTGCCAGTTCCTTTAGTATCCTTAGATGGACATTATTTGGCCCCCCTACCCCAGTTTTGTCCCATCAAGCAGCTTGAGTTTGACTTCTGCCTCATGTATGGTAATTTCCACTTCCATGCCCTCATTCCCATTAGCTACTCTAACTATCCCCAAGCTCGTCATCATTCTCATTAAAAACAGAGACAAAGTATTTATTTAAATATTTGTCCTTGCCTAGATTATCCGTGACCTCCACCCCATCCTCAGTGTTTAGTGGTCCCACATCTTTCTTCTTTGTTTTTTTTTCCCCATTTATATGGCTAAAGAACCTTTTAATATTGGTTTTAATTCCCTTCACAAGGTCCAGCTCTGCTTGACTTTTTGCTTTCTCACATTATCTCTATATGTTCTGACTTCCAAGAGGTAGTTTTCCTTGCTGATTCCTCCCATCTTCCACTCCTTGTAGGCTCTGTGCTTCCTCCTAATCACCTATCCGAGATGCTTATGAGGGGAAGAGGGGGGTGGGGGTTGAGGCCAGTCCTGGACTCCTTATTTCAACTCTGGGCATTTTGGGACCCCAGTGGTCTCATCATGGAGCAAGGGATTTTCTCTTGGTATATGGTTCTGGTTCTGACTTAATGGGTACCATCATAATCCTAGATACCTCAGGACCAGAAAAAAGGCCAATCAAATGGAGAGAATTCCAAAGACTGACTGATTTAAGAAGGGAGAGAAAATGAACTGGATCTATATCACTTAGCCAAATGACAACTGGGGACATGTACAACCATCCACTAGTAGCTGACAGGTATAAACTACAGGACAGAAGAGGAACTTAAGATGGAAAAATGAGGGGACACCTACAACTTTGAGCAAAAGGCATATGTTTTTGGCTGGATACTGAGGAAATCTTTCCTAATAGGGAGAGATGTAATGAGACATGAATGTTCCAAAGACATGGATGGACTCGCACAAGAGATGGGAAGGAACATCCATAGCTTTGGACATATAAAACTAGACTGGGCAAAGTGAACTGATTGCAGGAAACTACCCTGCCCTGGGGATGAGGGAAGGAAGAGGCTTCATCTACACTAGAAGCACCACTGCTGCACCACTGTAGCACTTCTGATGAAGACACCCTAAGCCAACAGAAGAGAGCTGTTCTGTTGGCTTAATTACCCTACCTCCCATGAGAGGCAGTAGATGTTTTGCAGAGAAGCTTTCTAACCAACACTGCACTGTCTACACCAGCACTTAGCTCAGTGTAGTTTACGATACATTACATTACTCACACCCCTGAGTGACGTAAATTATATTGAAACCAGTTGTAGTGTAGACAAGGCTTGAGTTCAACAAATCTATGAAACCCAAGACGGGAGTTGGTTAGAATTGCTGTGAGAGTGTTGGAGCTAACAATGTGCTATCTTCTTGTTTCCCCCATTGTTCTGTGGATCGGCAGCCTCACCCGGACGAGGAGAGGCTTGATCAAGGTGTCACTACGGCCCTTATCTGGCACCATCACTTTCTTACTGCCACAGACTTCTTTGCTGTTCAGTGCCACTGTGGTGACAGTGACATTTACTTCGCCTGGCAATGAAAAGAAAAAGAACAAGCTCGTCAGAGCTTCCATTTCAAACCTGCCCACCAAGGCAAAATAACTCAATGCAAAGAAAACTGATGACAACTCTAGTTCTGTGTAAGCCAAGACAATGATGTAAGGGGAATGAACTCTCACTCTTAAAGGCTCAAAGTGGTCTGAATCTTCCCACACCATGCACAGTTTTGCACAAACAGCAATACGCACTATAAGAAGAGGAATATAGGACCATCATATTCTGCAAAGTTCCAGAAGGGTAACCATGTTAGTCTAGTTCAGCAAAGTAAACAAGGAATCCTGTGGCACATATAACAAATTTATTTATCGCATGAGCTTTCACGGGAGAAAATCCCACTTCGTCAGATGCTTTGAAGATGGAAGAACTTACAGAATGGGCAGAAAATAAATGCAGGGAAGTGTAAGTCATGGGATCAGGTCACACTGTAACAGCAAATCAAAGTAGCTGTTAAGATTCAAACACTGGGAAACAGCACATAGAGGAAGGTGAGGTCAAATCACCTGTTGTAATGGGAAGAGAATCCACAGTCATGGTTTAATGCTGAGCCCAGTTTTTCAAAAGAGTGATTAAGAAGATTGTTCATTAACAACTGGGCTCAAGCAAATGGGTAACACATCAAGACTAAAGAGAAACTGAAGAACTGAAATTGATATGCAGATTCAATTGTGTGAAAGCGGGATTAAATTGTGACTGTAGATTCTTTCCCATTACAACAGGTGATTTGACTTCACTTTCCTCTATGTGCTGTTTCCCAGTGTTTGACTCTAAACAACTGCTTTGATTTGCTGTTACTGTATGACCTGATCCCATGACTTACACTTCCCTGCATTTATTTTCCGCCAGTTCTGTAAATTCCCCCATCTTCAAAGCATCTGATGAAGTGGGATTTTCTCCCACGAAAACTCATATTATGCAGTATCAGGTGTGGTAATGGAGCTCTAGAGGTGGGATAGTGGCCTCATCCAATATGGCAGGAAGATACTCCATTCCTTAGGTGCTTGGTCTTAGGTATAACAGCAAGGTGTGATGTGATGATTTGGAGCAAAGTTCTGAGCTGATACAGTGATTCCTATGTGCTCTCCTTACCCAGTTTGGTGGCTGTCACATTCCAGTAATAGCTCTTGGTTTCATCAGCACACAGACAGCTTGTGTATTCACAGCCTTTACATGGCTTCACCTGGTATTCCTTTGAGTTGGCCAGCGTAATCTGGATCTGCACAAGAAACCAGTGAAGGGATGAGCAGCCAGGGCCGTGAGTGGAAGAGAAGGAAGAGAAGTAGCACAGAGGCAAGGGAGAAAATGCATGAGACACTTGAACCTATTTACAAAGTTCCAAAGGGGCAGCCATGTTAGTCTAGTTCAGCAAAACAAACAAAGAATCCTGGGACACTTAAAGACTAACACATTGAACTTATTTGGTTTCTTTTATAGGAAATTTTAGCAACAGATGAAGAGTGCAGAGCAAGCTTCACACACACAAGCACTGATCCAATCCCATCAATGTCTTAAGCACCATTCTGCCTTCCTGGTGGTGAAGGTCTGGATTGCATGCAATTAGCTACTGTTCCTTGGGAATATATCAGGATAAAACCCATGTGGTTCTCTTGATACTGATTCCTGACCTATTGTGGGCGAGGGAAAGGATTTACAGACATGCAGGTAAAGCCTGATCCAGATGAGACTAACCAGGAGTTATTCCTCACCCTTAGGCACTGTTTCAGATAGTTGAACACTGTGGCAGTCAGCGTAAAGGATTCACCACGGATCACAGAGTAAGGTAAGGTCAGGTCCACAAAGAAAGGCTTGAAGGACGTCAGCCCCACCGTTGGTGAGATCCCGAAGCCGCTGCTCTCAGAGGTGCAGAACATGCTGGCTTTCCATTCCGTGATGGTGTCTGGGAGAATGACGGGGAGCTGCTCCCTACCTGAACTGCTGCAGAGAAATCAGCCCGTGACATGGGGGAAGGGAGATCCCAAATGGACATTCTCTGACAGTACATAATGACCCTATGGTCATCTCCAGCCAGGACCATAACTAGCGCAGAGTGACTGGTGCTTTGCTCCTGGTGCTGTATTGAGCGGCTCCGTTTGACCGCTCGATTGAGGGGTGCACGTTCTGTACTGCTTGCTACAGCATGCCCGGGGGGCCAAAATACCTAGTTCCAGCACTGTCTCCAGCATCAGCCATGCAATGACTCAAAGAGCTCCTTACGCATTAATCTTCCCAACTCCCCATGGGAGGCAGAAGACCGCCATTATCTCTACATTAGAGGGGGAGTAACTGATGCACAGAGAGAAGTGACTTGTCCAAGGTCATCCAGTGAGTCTGTACCAGAACCAGGAAAAGGACCCAGGAGTCCCTTCTTCTAACCTGTAGATACCACAGTCTTTTCCAAAACCCAGCCAATTGGTTCTATAGAAAATTAACCAGCCCAGTCTCAAAGGCCTGAGAACTCTGGTGCAGAGAAGAAACCCCATGCACTGCCTGCACAAAGCCTTCCAGAACCTTGCATGTCTTCCCACCTTTCCTGGGACTGAACATAACTTACCCAGTGGGATACAGGTCCCAGATCCAGGTCTCGGGGAAAAACTCACGGATTTGGGACTCACTGGATTTCCCCACTGATGGAGGCTGAGATTCCATTGTAGGGACATGTCCTGAATTTTCCATAATAGAGGGTACCATGGGTGCCCCTGCAAGTCAGATAACACCTGAAATTTGCCTGCTAACTCACAGAAAGACTGACACTGGGGTGAAGGAGTCAAGGAATGAGAAGTCGAGGCAGGGAAGTCAGGAGAAGATTAACCCTTCATTCCCAGATACTAATTAGGGGGATTAAGAGAATAGAAAGGAAATAGAATAGATCAAGATGATCAAGTAAGAAGATAAGAAACTCTTTACCTAGCATTGTATTTTCCTTGTAGTACATGATGGAAGAGTAAAGACAATCCAGTGGTCTCTTTATTTTGGCATTTGATATAATTTTCAGACCCATCTCCTGTGTTAAATCAGAAATGAGAGAAACACAAGATGAAAAAGGGATTAGAGTTTGAGTAGGTGGCTCCCTGACCTGGTGTGTCAGTATAACTATTCAACTGCCTACCTTGTCCTCTCCGCTTGTCTCTGATCCCCATCACTCCTTCTTCCCTCAGGACACCATGGAAGGCACACTGATTTCATGAGCTACTTCAGGGGGTTAGCAACCTTGGCTGGTCCCCATACTAGCCCCATCCCTGCAATCCGCGGCAGGTTCTGGGGATGGAGCCAGCAAGAGGCAAGAACTGGAGAGCAGGGCGAGGAGTGGCAAGAGCTACTACATGCATGTGGCTCTTGCAGCCCTAGGCCCTGCTGCAGGAGCAGGGCTAGCCGGAGGTGTAGCTACATGCCTGCAAAACACTCACCCCAGTGCTGAGTGGTGCTGTAGGGCCACGAGACCTGCAGGCTGCTCAGAACAGGTATGTGTGCCATCTTTGGCGCTGGTCCTGGGGATTGCCAATCCCTGAGCTACTTAGTCATCTCGCCTGTCCTTGTCTAGATCAGCTGCAGCAGAGTTTCTATGAACCAGTTTGACTAATGCACAGAAGTGACTTACACTAGCACAGCCAGGGCTGTATTTTGGAACAATGGAGGCAAAAATCCTATCCCAGCCAAGTATAAATCTGACATTTAAAGAAGAGCTGACCTCTTGAAACCCTAGCTTGCTCTGAACTCAGAGAAATGAAAGAAGTCCACAATCATCAATGCGTTTTTTTTCTGTTTAAAAACCAAACACACACACACACCTCTTTTTGCAACTGGATGACTCAAAACTCACTGCATATCTGTCCCTGCTTTTCCTAAAGGACTGTTAGATTCAATTACAAATGACACTGCATTATCTTCAACAACAGTACCACAGGGATTACTTCAGCCCAAACACCTAGGACAAAATGACGCCTGCAGATTTTTATTACTGCTGATGATGCCTGAGAAGGAATGAACCCTGCTTTTATTTCTCTATAAACTGTTCTAGAGTCAAACAAATGGAACAACTAGATGCAGTTTTAATAGAGACAACTTTCAGAGAAGAGCTGCACTTCCAAGTACCTTGTTGTATATAATATACTTTTACTGACCCCTTCTCTCACAGTTGGTGCTACACAGGTTCTCTTCACACTAAGGAGAGGACGGAGAAAAGTATAAAGGCACTCACTTTTAGGAAGCTAAAGAAGTCAGCCCCTTGGTGAAACCAAGGTCTTGGCATGATGAAACGCCTTCTGCGGTCCAGTGGCCCAGGGGTGATGGCAGGTATTGGAAATGGCTCTCTCAATGGTACATAGCAGTCATCATATTCATCAACCTGATAGGGGTAGCCTCCATTTTGGAAATCAAACATCCCATACACCTGCAGAACCAAATGTGGGCCAAGAAAGAAAACAAAGGGCTAACAGCCAGGACAGAGACACACAGACACCTGACATTCACCCCTGAGGCCCATTTTCCACCCCCAGCCCCTTCCCTGGGACTGACTCCTTCCACTTAACCCTCAGGCCAGAGACCCAGCCTCCACTGCCACCATTTCTCCATCATTTCTCTCTGGCCCTCTCTCAGCCCCTCACAGGGAGTCACTCACACTGCCATTCGAGAGCTCCTGCTCTGGTCTCAGGAGCAGGACATTCTGGTCCACAGCACGGATAGCACAAAGCGAGTTGGGAGCCGCCGTCAGCTGGAGATTCAGAGTTGCCCCTGGAAGGTCCTGCTTCTGTGAGAACCCTAGGTTGACCTGGAAAGATGGAGCCAAAGAGGGGGAGAGCCCATAAGAAGGGAGCAAATGAAAGAAAGGAAGTGCAAGAAAAGAAATGAAGTAGAGAAAACTGAATCCTTTGTTCAGTGGAAAGAAAATAGTTTAGTTGTGGTTCCCCCAGTGCCTAGACCACATTTTCTGTTTGTGTGTCTGTCACGCAATGAAATGGCTTACCACCTACGCCACCCACCTCCCCTCTTCCTGCACCTGTGCCAACCCCAGCCTCCCCAGGCCCTGAGCCACACCTGGTTCTTGAAGCACATGGAGACTGTGAATTGGACTTTGTCAGCAACAACTCCGCCATTAGGAAACATGGCATAAACCACCAAGGAGGGATTGGGAGCAAACTGGAAGGTGAAAGTGAGCGGGATGGAGAAAGAGCCCTTCAGCCCTAGGAGGAGAGAGGAAGAGGTGAGATTCCATCTGTAAATCTAACACTGTCTCCTCCTGCCCATTTCAGTCCCTTTCTCAGCCTCCCCTCTCCCTGTCAGTCCATTCCAGGCTGCCTCCCTCTTGGCCCTACCTCGCCACTGGAGCTCAGCAAGCGAAGGGTTTTGCTCTCCCATTTTGGGAGAGGAAGCTGTGGACCTACCACTGTTCTTGATGTCAACACTCTTCTGACCATCCATAATGAGCCTCCGCTGCCCTACCACCTAGGGAAAGAGGAGGAGAAGGAGAAAGATCATAGGAGGTGCTCAGGTCCCCAGTATTTCTCCCACCTCCTCTCCAGCTTTAGGCACCACAGATCAAAGGTTACCAGCCATGGGAAGGGTGATATCACATGTAGGACACTACCCAGGGACAGGGCCGTGACTACACATTTGGGCACCTTGGGCAAGCAGCCCCAAAAGTGCCCACCCACCTGGGCCCCGGTCTGGGACCCATCCATCCCCCCCAGTGGTCAGAGCTGGACAGAGTCTGTACCCCACCACCAGCCAGAGCCAGGCAGAGGTTCCCTTCCACACCATAGCCAGAACTGTTTAGGGGTTCTCTCCCCCATCACCGGCCAGAGCCGGTCGCGGCCTCCCTTCCCCACTGTGGCCCGAGCTGGGCAGAGGTTCCCTACCCCATCGCTGGCCAGAGCTGTTCGGGGCATTCCTTCCCTGCCGGGGCCAGAGCCAAGCGGGGGATCCCTTCCCCATTGCCAGCCAAAGCCGGGCGGGGGTTCCCTACCCAGCCACAGCCAGAGCTGGGCAGGGAGTGCCTTCCCTGGCTCCCAGAGAAATGTGCGTTTAAGGCACATTCCTCTTTGGGGCTAGGAAGGGTCTGGCATGGCACCCTCTCCAAGTGATGCCTGGGGCTTTGCCCCATTCACCCCACCATAGTTACAGGCCTGACCAGGGAGAGGAGAGGACTTTATAACTGAAGGGAAGCAGGTTGTGGGAGGGTTCTGGCAGGAGGGGAGGGGACCAGAAAGAGACTGTCATGGGGGGACAATTTCTTGCAAGGAGAGGGAAACTGGGGGTGTTTCTAGTAGTGAGGAGGTGAGCTGCACTGAGCACAATGGTTCAGGGACTGAAAGCGGGGAAGTAAGTGTCCCTAGGGGACTGGAAAAGGGAATTCTCATGGGAGTGCATGTACAAAAATGAGGGAGGGAATCCACCACTGCAGGAGGAATACCACGTAGTGCCTGCATGTCTGGGCAGATTGGTAGAGCACTGCAAATCTGCATATATCCGCCTTATATCCACATCTGCGGATACAACACGGATATCTGTGGACCATTTCTTGTGGATGCAGATCGGATACGGACACACATATTTTTATCTGCACAGGGCTTTACAGATTGGGAGGGCTTCCAGCAGCATGGAAGACAGGTTCCTCAGAAGCAGATGTTTGGGAGGGGGCAGGATGAGATTTGGTGAGGAGTAGGCAGAGAAGAGTGAGCCAGATGAAAGGATTGGGCTGGGGCACTCCCTGGGGCAATGTAAGGGTGGCAGGAAAGGCTTTGCTGATCTTTCACAGGGGATAGGAAGTAATCAGAAGCTAGGCAGGGCTGGGCTGTCTGTCTGAAGTTCTTGGAAGAGGGTGGAGTTGGGGAAAAGCAAGGTGCTCTTCGGTGCTTCAAGGATCCAGTCACAGTGGAAGAGTGTGACAACCATTGGTGTTCTCAGCACCACAGCACATCTTATCCTTGCTTCCTGAGACCCCCTACTTGATACTTCTCACAAAACCTCTGCCCCATCTGGGCCTGCCTGGGCACTCACATAGAAGGAGAAGAATACTTCTTTTGTGTTGCCTCCCAGGTCCCTCTGGTCAATACTGTAATCCACTTTGATGACCTGCTTCTGGCCACAGGGCAGCACTCCCCACAGTCGCTGGATTTTCAGGTAGCTCTTGGTGGTGGTGTAGTATGGCTTCAAGTAGAGATAAGCATTCAGGTAGTACTGATTGAGTTGTGTTGACTCTGACATCGCATCCAGAAGTCTGAACCTTCCCTGGGAGAGAAATAAAAGTAACACTGCCTTTCTCCAGAGCAGTGGTTCTCAACCATTGTGTCGGGACACATTACTGTGTCACCACACAATGACAAGTGTGTCACTAAGAGTTGGGAAGATGACTGGATTTGGCCTGGGGGGAGTGGGCTTCTGTGTCCTGTAGGGCAGTGGTTCCCAACATTTTCAATAACATGGCACTTTAAGTGAGACAAACAATTCCATGGCCTATCCACTTTTTTCAGCTGAATTGATTGTTCATAAATGTCCCATTTATAGTTACAGTCTTACTAGAGAGGTTTGCAGCATAGTGCATGCAACAAACTAAAGAAGGATCAAATGCATTAATGTTTCATGTCCACTGGAAAAAAGTACACATCATCTCACTTTTGCCGTTTAGCCACCTGCCTTTAACAATGTTCTCCTTTTAGAATCAAAACACTGATAACAATGTTATTTGATGATTAATTTTCACAGGTTTTATGATTTGTAATTTTGGTTAGAGAAAAATCTTTTAAGATGAAACAAGGTTTGTTTTATATTGATTTTTATTACCTTTGTACAAAATTCCATGGCCCACTTGGACAGTTCTCACAGCACACCGGTGTGCTTCAGCACACTGGTTGAAAACCACAGCTGTAGAGTCACAATATGCTGCCATGCGTGTCACAACCCCAAAAGGCTGAGAACCACTGTTCCAGAGAACTGTGAATGTTCTGGCTCTTGTGTGTGTGTACAGTGCCCTCTGCTGAATGAAGTCAAAACAGCCCAACTGTGATTCAGGAGCTCCAATAATGCTTCTGCACCTAACTGAGATTTTCCTCCAGTTCAGCTAAACAAACAAGGAGTCTGGTGGCACTTTTAAAATCTAACAGATTTATTTATCACGTGAATTTTTGTGGGAGAATATCCCACCTTGTCAGACACTCAATCCCATTCTGTAAATTCCCCATCTTCAAGCATCTGACAAAGTGGGATTGTCTCCTACAAAAGCTCATACAATAAATAAACTTCTTAGTCTTTAAAAGTGCCACAAGACTCCTTGTTTGTTCTGTCACAATCCCAGAGTGCTTTGTAGCAAGTAGGCTCAATTCCAAAAGACTTACGATTGTGTCAGACATGAAAACAGACCACGAGCATCTAAAATGATACACATGATCCTTATATATTACAATATATAATTGTTAGACATAAAAAAGTATGTAATTTACAGATACAAATTGCTTATGGCCTGAAGCCAATCATTAACTGCCCGAAACTAGGAAGAAACCTTCCCTAGGGACAGTTAATGCATAGTTGTCCATTATTGGACTTCTTACATCTTCCATTAACGCATCTGGTATTAACCACGCCACAGACAAGATACTGGAATATATGAGTCATGGCACTGATCTGGCTTCGAAGGTTCTCTGTTGTACAGCTATCTACTTAGGCACTCAACTTATTTTCCAATAACAAAATACAAGAGGAAGGAGGCTGGCTTATTGGATGCCTATCAACAGACAATTGCTTCAGTGGAGCCCATTTACCCAAATGCACCACATTAATCCAAATCGATGCTGGTATTTGTTTATCTGTAGATGAGGTATGACGTCTAGGAGAGCCAGTTTTCAGTGCAGAGGTAGCTCTTATCTGATTAACATTAAGCAGCATCTTTGGATATGGTTAGAGTGTGGCCATGGCCTAGACATTAGATGCCTAGATGGGAATCTTTGAAAATTACGCTTTTTATATCCTGCACTCATTCACCCAATATTGAATTGTAGTTGTCCCTGGGGAAGAAGGGCTTCACCCACAGCACTGCACAACATGTCCACAGTGGAGAAGGGAATAAAATCTCCACTTGAAATGGAAGGCAATTTAGGATGGCTGATTGTACAGATTTAAGGGACTCACAACTACTTCAGAGAAACTCTGTGTTATAGGGCAACTTCCTCGTTGATGAGAATTACCCTCAGATCAAAGGCCTGAGAGACAGAGAGAAGGGAATTTTTAAGGCCTACACAAAGAGGAACTCTGTGGAGCCTCATCGGTGCCTGATATTTTTGTCCTCTCCTGCATGCACCACACTCAAGATTACCACTGATAGCTGACCTCCAGAGAGACTTCACTTCTGTTCCAGTTGGCTGTGTTTAAGGTGAAAGTAGCTATCCCAGAGCTATCGGTGGTAAGAGTTTGGTGGAACTGCTTGTTTCCAGCATTAATAACCAAGAAAACAGTCTGCTTCTTCAGTATGGAGCCATCTCGGTCCAGGGCTTTGATCTGCAGGGAGAGAATGGAAGAATCATGTGCATATCCAACCAGCAAACCTCGTCTTGAGGGAGGGGGACTCTCTATGAGATACATAGTGAGGCTGAGTAAATTCTGAGTAGGCTAACCCCTCCTAGAGAGGAGGCACATCTGAGAAAAAGAGGGAATCTCGGGGGTCTGGGGAAAATGAAAAATGGGAATTTCTATGAGACAATGCCATGGGATCCTATCTCCGTCACCTCCTAGAGGCATAATGTAAAGCACTGTGTTTTGGCTGCCCTGGAAGACCACTCAGAAGTTCTTGCCCATGTTGATTTTACCTTCCCACTATAGGGATACCCTGGGTGGTAGTAACTGTCTGAGTCCTCAAAGCTCATTGATCCAGCTTGCTCAGTCATAAACGCAACATGGGTAGCATTTGCCTCCACACCTAGGAGACAAAGACAAGATGCAGAGTAAACCAATGAACCAAGACAGTAGTTCACACACTCTGCCACACCAGCTCACAACAGAAATGTTTTGGGATCACCCCCTCTCATTGAGCTATAAAGCTAAGGGAGAGAGGTCATGAGCTCCCCAAACCTGCTTGCAGTCCTCATGTTGACAACCTGTGAATAAGCACTAGGGCTAAAGATTTTATTTTGATTGGTAGAACAGCCTCCTGCCTGCCAAGGATGAACCCATTTGTTACAAAGACAATTTCATGGTCCAGCAGTGGCCAGTGGAATAGTCCATGATCCCAACAGTGCAGGGCTAATAATGGGAAATGGCTTGAGTCATAGTAGGCAGTAAGGCTGGCCAAGTATGTGGCTGGACACCCCACAAAAATCACTCAGTGTTGGGGGCCATTCAGTCCATTTGACAGATCTCTCTGGGTCAGCATTTCCTTCCTCTGTCAGCTCCTCAGAACATAGTTATAAACTAGAGAAGCAGTCAGCATGCTCTCTCACACACACACACCTTGCTCTGCAGGCCCCAGGCTTTACCTGTTCCAGCTTCCACCAAAGTGGCCACCACATTTATACTGCGTCTGTACCTATAGCTGACAAGGTTGAAGAGGGCTGAGTTCACGGAGGTTGAGAAGCAACCGGTCTTATCAGTCTGGAAAAAAGGCAACGAGAACAAATGAGCCTTGCTGACTGCTTGCTTCAGGAACAGCCACCCCATGATCTAGTCGATGCTCAGATGCCAAGCAGCGTCAGGGTCAGCTGGAGCATGGGTGGGAGTTGTGCAAAGGGCTGCAGGGAGTGTATGAGCCAATAGTGCTTAAGTCATACAGTCCCATGGAGTACAAGGAGTGCCAAGCCCCTTGGCCCTTCCAGAAGCATCCACTGCTCCTGTTTAGCATTTCTCCCTCTCTAGCTCATTCTTGTAAACATCCTTGGTTTTCCTCTTTCCTTAGATGCTCCTACATCCCCATGAGACCAGTTCCCAGTTCCGCTCTCACCTGTCCTGTGAAATTTCTGCAGATGTCAGTGAGCTCTGACTCCATTCCGCTTAGGTACCAGGTAGATGCTGTCTGACATACAGAGGCTTGGACCCTTCCCTGAACAGGTCTTCCGTATGTGTACCTGGCAGAGGAGGAAAACCAGAAATAAAGTACATCTCTCACTGATGTCCTTAGTCCACTTTTGCCTTCTTTCTTGGCACTATGGTATATGTGCCTGCTATTCCTATCCTGGACTTCCCACCCAACTCTACCAGTGCCCCTCAGTCCTGCCCTGCCGTCCCATTATTCCAGCACTGGGATCCCTACCCAGCTCTGCCAGGGCCCCTCATCCTGCCCTGTAGCCCCACTGCTATTCCAGAGCTGGACGCCCCTTTCAGCTGTGACAGTGCATTTACCTCAGACCTGCATCCCCCCTGCTACTCCAATGCTGGATGCCTCACACAGATGTAAGCTAATTTGGCCCCCAGCTCCTTGCCACTTTATTTCTAAACTTTACCTGAGGAGGACATTCCATGACAAAAGGTGTCTGGGGACATTGCAGAATGGACTGACTTGCACATGGAAGCTGAGTTGAGAGCCATTGAAAATGCCTTTGCTTGTTCCCTGAAAACCCTTCTACAGCTCAGACCCCCCACAGAAACACACTGTAACCCCCTTATTGCCACTGAGCTGCAGGAGCAGACACATTTGCAGGTTAGCTGTGCCTTCCCATCCCAGGAGCCAAGTGACACGTACTTGCCACAAACTTTCAGTGAAAAGGACGTGTCCGATGTGAAGATCTGCATGGGCTCAGTTACAGCCACTTTGAATTTGGGCAGCACTGGAGATGGAGACATAGGATACAAAGGGTTGAGAAAGACACTTGGTTGGCTTACTGTCACTCACCTGCTCAGGAAACAGCTTGTCTGCACATTGGGAGTGAAGCACTCCCACAGACAGTGTTCCCTTAAGGAGAAGTTGGGGTATTTTTATGGCAAGCGTTCTCTTGCGGCATCTGTGTTAGGGCAGGGGAGAGAGAGGGTTTCCTCAGGCTGGGATTCCCCTGAGCTTATCAAGCAGTAGAGGTTGCCTGCTGCCCCCAGGGCTGCCTGCATATCTCCCCTCCATACCGTACTCTTCCACACTGAAGGTGCTGTACGTCTTCCCATTGTCCACGTTGATGGTGTATGTCCCCAGGGGTGGTTCAGCAGCCAGCTGGAAGGACAACTGCACGATGCCTCGCTCCGGCTTCACGTTAAGCCACTGACCAATGCGGTTACCCTCAGGGTCCTGATTCCAGGAACAGAAATGGAATGAAAATGTACCCGACTTCACTCTCTGGCTCCTCACGCACACCAGCCATTAGGGAGCCAGGGCTGAGAGTACTGGAGGCTAGACCCAGCTTCTTCTGAAGGCTGGTGCCTTCACCCTGTACAACCCTAAAGGAGAACAGGGTTCCAAGCCAGGCCAGGCTGTGAGCAAGGCAGAAGCTGAGTTCTGGGCCCTCTTGGGGTAGCACCCTGAACTGAATGGGTGACCTGTCCCCCGTTTCCTGACCTGGTCTCACTCTGTGGGAGCTGGGTAGGGGCTAGGATCACTGCTGCACTGGAGCCCAGGTGCCCTAGAAGTCAGCACTGCTCTTTAATGAGGGCAAACTGAGTTTGAGTCCCTGTCCTGGTCCCTAGCTCTGCATAGGCTGGTGGGAACCGAGGAAGCTGTGGAGCCCAGGCTTGGTGATCCCAAAGGATTAGTGCTCTGCACTACAGAGTGGATGAGTGAAGCAGTCTGGGAATTCCCCACAGGCAGCAGGAGCTGCTGAAGATGCCAGGGTCAATATCCCTAGGGGTTAGCAATCTCTGCTGCTGTGTGGTGCATAGGAGGAGATCCTCATTCCACAGCCAAGAGCTGCAGGACCAGGGCCAGATGCCCTCTAAGGATGGGTGCTGAGCACTGCCCCTCTGGAGACCTGAGTGAGCCACAGTCTCACTCTCTTGCTTGTATGGGAAGGGGAAGGAATGGAGACTTGAGGGGTCCAAGAATGCATATGGGCTCCACTGACCTTCAGCTCCACCAGCAGGTACTGAAAGAGAAAAATCAGACAGAATTTCCATTAGATATCTCTGCTTTTCTGAGGGGAACAACACCAGCTGCATGGGTGGGGGCTCCACCCTGAGAACTGAGGCCAAATTGCTCCCTGCTCTATACTTCACTACTGCCAGACTGTGTTTGGAGCCTGCTCATTCACAGCAGGCGGGGCTGGGTTCAATCCCTGCTCTTGCCATGAAGGTCTGACTGGTTGCAATGTGCAACACAGGCACACCCAGCATGGACCAGCACATGTTCTGTTACAGTAGCATTTCTTCCCTCCCAGCAATGTGACCTCAAACCAACCCCTCACATTCCCCACAAAGCATTCAGCTAACAATCCACCCCTTTTCAAATATTCCTAGCATTGCCTCCATCTCCCACGCTCATGTTGCAGGTGGCAGAATCCTGAAGCCTCATGGGCCTTCCTCAGCTTGGCCAGTGCTCCTCCCTGTTTTGGTTTTATGCTAATAGCTGTTTATCCATTTCCTTGATAGCACCAAGGAAGGTGATTATATCACAGTTCAGGGCAACTTCACCTTCAGCCCCTCTGTGGTCCAGCAATGGCACCACTCTAGGCTTCCACCTCCACAGTGGCATTACTGGACAATGGCCCTTGGGGCCTGTGCCCCAAATCAATTGGCCAGTGACCCGAGCCAGAGGAGTAGCCCTCCTCTGCTCCCACCCACCTCAGTGATGCCCTCTCCCAGGCTGTCCCCAGCAGGGGTGGGACTGGCGCTTTTGGACAGGCAGCATTGTGATGTGGTACACCACAGGACAGCCCAGTCCAAAGGCAGCATGGGCCAGTGGTGCTCTGGCCAGGGTCTTAGCCCAGGGACTGGATTGCCTTGCACCTCCCGCCTGCTGAGGACAGAGTGGTTACCCAGCTGGCCTGCCCATCCCCTTTTGTGGATGGTGCTCCAGGCCTTTTTTTTTTTCTTCTTTTTTTTTTTTTTTTAAAGTAAAGTCACTGGGCTTCCAGCTCCCCAGTAGTCATCTCTCTTGAGTGGAGACACTTACTCACTTGCTCCTGACTAGGCAGGGCCATCTCTAGGGGTTGCAGGGCCCAAAGCCAAAGAGGCAATCAGCCTGTGGAGGGCCAAATGCCCACACACACACTGGGAGGCAGGGCAGGCTGGCCCAGAGGCTGAGCCCCACACTCCCCTCCCCTGAGCCAGCTAGTTTGCCCCCAAGGGGCAGAGTGGGCCAGCCTGGGGGAAGGACAGAAGAAGGAAGCCTAGCCTCTGGGCTGTTGAACCCCAACCCTGGGCCAGTTGTTCCCCACCCTCAGGATGGGGAGGACCAGGTTGGGTTCCACCCTCCCACCCCAGCCCTGCTGCCTTTGGCTTCATACCGCAGGCAGTGGGGCTGGGGCAAAGGAGAGCACAGCAGTGGCGGGGGGGCACTGAGGTGAGCCCCATGCTGCCCAGATCACAAGAGGACAGCGTGGGTCCCACAGAACCACAGGGCCAGGGGCAATCACCCCTCTCCCCCCAACCCCTCCAAGGATGGCCCTCTGACTAGGGTAGTTCTAGGCTGAAAAATTCCCTACCCACAGTCATATCCCCAGCAAAGTCAGACTACCTAACTAGGTCTAAACAGCAAGAGTCCTGTGACACCTTAAAGACTAAAAAATTTCTTCAGGCATAAGCTTTCACGGGCTGCAACCCATTTCGACAGATGTATGAAGTGGAAAGTATAATTACGAGGCATATATACACTTGCCAGGGTCAGAAACTTTACAATCGGGAGGGCAAATTCTAGGAAATTCAATTCAGTTAGGGTAGATGAGGCCTACTCACAAAAGCTGTTTAGAAGGAGAGAATGTGTGAAGAAGGACAATTACTTCTTGTAATGAGATAACCATTCCAAAAGAATAAATGGACACACATTGGATATCAAAAAATGGTAACAGGCATAAACCAGTAGAAGAAAATGCACCCTGACTTCCCACTGGTCCGATGTGCATGGGCTCACTGGACACTCTGTAGCGGGCTTGAAAGTGACTATACTTCAACAAGGAAAAAAAAATGTCAAAAACAGAATTTAGTGTGAAACCACAGAACTGGAACTCATATGCAAACTTGACACAATGGCTATGCCTATAAATAGTTATTTTTAAATAGTTATTTCAAAATAAGTATTTTGACTATAACTCAAAATAATTATTTCAAGTTAGTGAGTCTTCACAAGACTCCTAATTCAAAATAAGGTAGGCATCATTATTTCAAGTTAGAGAGTCTACATTAGCAGGTCTAACTTGAAATGGATCCCCCAGCGGGTTCATTTCCCCACTGGAAGCAGGGAACCCCCAAGGGGCTCTTTTCTCCACCAGCCGGCCAGGGAACCCTGACGGGGCTGCGTTCCCTGCCAGCTGACCAAAGAGCCTCGGCAGGCTTGTCTCCATGCTGGGGGTTCTCTTCCCCCAGCAGAGAAAGGAACCCACTGGGGGTTCCCTGCCCATTATTTCAAAATAAGCTTATTCCGCTGCTTGGAATGGCTTATTTCAAAATAATAATTTTGAAATAAATCCTATTTCAAAATTAAAGCAGATTTTATTATTTCAAAATAGCACCTCATTATTTTGAAATAATAAAATGCTTGCATGCACAGGGAAAAGTTATTTCAAAATAAGCCTTCTTATTTCAAAATAACTTTTCAGTGTGGACATACCCAATCAGACTGGGTCTGAGTAGGGACTTGGAATGGTTCTCTCATTACAAAAAGTAATTGTCCTTGTTCACACATTCTCACCTTCTAATCAAGTGGCATAAATGGACTTGTCTACCCTAGCAGCTCTAACTTTATTAGCACTTGCCCTCGTCATTGTGATGTTTCTGACCCTTGCAAGCATATATATACCTCCTAACTGCAGTTTCCACTTCATGTATTGATGAAGTGGGTTGTATCTCACAAAAGCTTATGCCCAAAGAAATGTGTTAGTCTTTAAGGTGCCACAGGACTCTCATTGTTTTTCCTGTGTGGAGACTAATAGAGTTACCCTTCTGGAACTTGTCTACCTAGGTCTGTTTTGCCTTATCTTTAGAGCTCGTAAATGGCATAATTAGCGCAGTTAATCCACTTCACAGGTTTTTCTTAGCAAGCACATTTTATATTTCCAGCATTAAAGAGCAAACACGTTTAAAACAATAAAAGAACCTAGTGTATGCTGATAAGCTTGCCAGAGATCACCCCGAATTCCAACAAGGACTCTGGCAGGTGAGCAGTCCTCTAAAACCCCACCTAGGGGCTCTCCTGTAATTTCAAGATCATAACACACTTGCTCAGCACAAGAACTCAATTTCTTGAGGCCTCAGTAAGCCAAAGTCATTCCAACCGTTTCCTAAGTATTACACCACCCCCAGGCAGGAAGTCCTGTATGTGAGCTGGTTCAGAAAGATGGCCCTTGGTCAGCTTAAACTCAAGCCGTTTATCCAAAAGTGCTCTCTTTGTTTCTTGGTCTCTGCACAGTGATTGTGCTTCTCTGGAGGGGTGAACATATTTGCCTAAGCCACCCCACTCCCCAATTTCCAGCTCCTCCAGGAAATGCATACAATCCTGGTCATTTCCCATAGAAATATATGCAATCCTGGGGGCACAAGGATACATAAATCATTCATTTAATACACTGGACTCATGTGCAGTTGAACCTTCCCTAGTGAAGGCAGCTCTCTGGCTGCCCCAAGCCCTGCCCCCAGTCCTGCCTCCCCATGCCCTTCCCATGCTTGGCCTCCAGTCCTGCCCCACACTCCTCCCCAGCCCTGCTCCCTACCCATCACCCAAGCCACTGCAAGGCCTTCCCCGCCATCCTTTCTCAGCCGGGAGGGCAGAGAAGGGGGGGGGGATCAGTCCAGTAGGGAGGGGTGGAGACAGAGAGAGCAGAAACCATGGCCCCTTCCAACAGGGGATGAAGAAAAGCAGGACTATGGCTCCATGTTTCTCAGCAGCAGGCTCTCAGGAAAGGCAGTGCTTCCCTGGGCCTATACCAGCTGCCCATGAGTGGACTCCCAAGATATTGCACTTTATTCAGGAAGGTTTAATTTAATCCCATATGGTCTATCCAGGTTATTAGAGAATATCACCATATTTGTCACAGGTTGATTTCCTGGAGCAGCTCCCCATGCCTTAAGGGAATGAGGTGGATCAGGGTGCAGTAGGAAATTCAGTGCTGGGAGCTGCCAGAAGTCAACTGATTCCAAGTTAGGTCTGAGTCAGGGCTGGGTTACAACAGGAAGGGAGTTAGCAAGAAGCTGGAAGGGATTTCCCCTCAGTTTTCATTCAAACTCTTCTGGCTGCTGAGAGATGCTGGGTTGATACCCCCTGAGAAATAAAAGCCTTTGCCACAGGGAATGAGCAAAGAAAAGCTTTTCTGACATGCCACTGTATTCCTCCATCTCTCTCTTTCCCTGCCATATTTCTCACCTTGTCATTCACGGGGATGAAATTGCTGTTCAGAGTGACAATTCGAAACCTCACTGCAATGGGACAAAAACAAACAAAAAGCCCTTAGACTAGTTATCATGTGAAGATCCAATCCTGTCTCCCCAACCCAGGCTGCAGACACAAGTTCAAGGTGTCATTTCAACACATTTCCTGACACCTCATGGTTTCTGACACATTAAGTGTTTGAAGGCATGACAGAGTCTGAAGACAGAGACAGGGAAAAAATATGTTGAAAGAAGGAGAAAAAACAGCAAATAGTTTTGAGGAGTGCAGTGTGGGGGTGAATCTAATGCTCTGGTTCTCAAATGAACAGGGGACCTGTGAACAGGTTTCAGGGAGGACTCCAAGGACCAGGCTTCAGCCCCAAACAGTGGGGCACAGGATCTCACTTCTGCTCCACATGGGGAGGAAGCAAGACCTCCACCCTCTGACTAACCTCAGTAGCCCACCCAGCCTGTCTGATCTGGAGGAGATGAAACCAAAAATGCAGCATCCTTGCACAAGAGAGATCACCCCTTCCATCAGAAGGGGTTGCTTCACAGCCGCTGGCTCCATGAGAGGCAGCACCTAGCCAAGGAGGCACAACCTTGCTCAGCCCTGCTCTATCAGTATTTAAGAGTGCAGGGTCACAGGGAAGGCAGAAATCCCATGCACCACCTCTGGGTGGGAGTCCACAGGTTTGTCAATTTAAGTTTAGGGGCCACTGGGTAAAAAATGGTTGAGAATCACTGGCCTGGCATTTCCACTTCATGTGTTTTAAATGGTTCTGAAGGGAAGAAGCCAAAAGGAAACATGTATTTTCTGCTATAAATGGGACAAGTTTTTATGGCTGTGTGGGTGGAGTCTGTGAGATCTTTAACAAAGTAATCTGTTTGTCAAAGAGGAGAATAACTTTCCCAGGCAGACTGTATCTCGGCAGATAGCTGAGCAGCTTCTCTGCAAGCTCACTGGAAAGGGGGAATTAGAAACTAGTTGCACACCCCAGCAGTCACATATATTGGCACTGGCTTACATCTGAAAAAATGTGCACATCTCCAAATGCGTACTCTAGCAAACATACAGCTCAAAGCTATAGATACACTTGGTGCAGAAACATATTCCTGCACATGAACACACTTACCCCTTCAGCTATCATGCACTTGCAGACCTCTGCACATTGCAATCTCTAGGCATGGAGAGATCAGCACACTTGTACTCACCTGAAGTTAAACACTGCTCATGTCCCAACCTGTAGACAAATATCTCACCATACAAACCTGAAGTGCAGACATACACACATCTGAAAGCACACAAGCACCAAAAGCGATTTGTGTAAGCAGAGAAATACAGCCACAAACATGAGTGACTCCTGGGCTATGTCTACACGACACTTATTTCAAAATAACACTCGTTATTTTGAAATAAAAGAAATTTAGTCTACATGACGTTTTCTTATTTCGAAAGGACAGATTCTGTCCTTTCGAAATAAGAATCGTTGTTTCGAAACAGTTAAACCTG
>ML682101.1:239282-293347 GCA_007922195.1 Podocnemis expansa
AAATAAAGGTTTTATTTCGAAATAAGTCATTTCGGAATGACTTATTTCGAAATAAAACCTTGTGTGTAGACATAGCCCTGGAGTCATAACACAACCATCTCGTCTGTACAGTTATGTTCCTTTCACTAAAGCAAAGAGAAATGCTCACAGCTGCAGATCTCTAGAAATATATACATACAAGCCCTACAACATATCCACATCCACACTCAAACACAGAGCAAGTGAGTCCCCCAGGGCAGACTGCCTACTTACCAAGCTGTCCTGGCATATAAATGGGCTTGTCAGTCTGTACAAAAGTGCCATTGCTGACCGCCTGGATCAGGACTTGTTTCTTCTCATCTATCTTGCTCCCACCTCCATGCCCAGACAGATGAATGGTAGCAATTTCCTCAGTGCCCCCTGAAGGAGGTGGAACCTGGGGTACATAGAAAACATTAGGTGAATTAGGCACAATCATTGGAGGACAAAATTAATGGATCAGCTCTGTATATATGATCACATTACCCACTAGTGAGTAGTCCAAAGAGGAGATAATGAACCTACTTCTGCTGCCAGCTGAGGCAGCTCTCCTTTAGTTGAAGAGGCCTGTGGGCACGAAGCAACTTCACAAACACATGAGAGTCTGCCATGGTAGTTGTAGCTGCTAGGTGCTATATATAGACTTGTTATCGACATACTGTTCAAATATCAAGAAGCTGGTGAATGTGGGCTCAAGCTCTCTCTCCCCCAGGTGATTGCTGGGTGAATAATGTTTATCAAATCAAAGATTTGATCTTTGTCATCATTCAATGGACAGAACAAGGCAACAATTATCAGTCTGTGGCTCCTTCACCAAACATCAAAAGAAGTGAGGGGATTAAGAGTAAAAGTCTTACTCTTTGGTGGCTAGCATAGCACAAAGCACAGACTGCAACCTAGTACCAGTTCTCTTTCTCTCACTCACGTGCTTTTTCCAGTGCATTAGTGTTGCATTGATCTGGGATTTTCCATACACATGTAAGACCATGACCCCATTACCCAGTTTTTTTAATCTATCATTTCCCACCACCCAGAGTTTGCTTATAAAACACTTTACAGACCATATGGCTTGCAGTGGGAAGCATCTAAGGACTGTGACATATATTGTCATTGGTACAACGTGCCCTAGGTGCAAAAAGAGTTTCCTGCTATTGTGTCACCAAAACCTGTCCGCTAGGGCTTCATGAACCACACCTGATGTGGGTGCATATGTGTGCAAGTGATGTCAGAGCACTACCTTGTCCAACTTAGTGAGGATCCTGCTTGCAGGTTTCTAGACCTGAACTTCAGGAACTGTCACCAGGCAGCAGGGAGAATATAGATACATCAGAAAAGAAAATGGTTTCACTCATCCCTGCTCCTGAAGAGTGTGTGAATTGTTAAGTAAATAACATTGATAACAAGACATGGTGTTTTCAGGACCTCATATCGTATGGTTATGAAGCCTAACAAACAGCTGTGGAATTATGGTGAACTTTTCATGTTGCTTCATAGGTATGTTCCCAAATCTCAGTCTTCTTGAACGAATTAAGCCTCCAGCCCTCATGGTTGTACAGAACACTCTTCAAACATGTACTGAGTATCAGTACTGTAAAGACACCTGCCTGAAACAACAGGTCTCTTAGGGCAAACACATCCAGCAGTGGGACAAATACTATCCCTTTGCCAAGGACAAAGGTGGCTCCATGGAGTCATCATTGGTGTCTCCCACTGGGCACCAGATTGTGCAACTAACACAAGCTAAAAGGTTGCAAATGACTATTTATCCACCATCCCACAGCTTCCCCTATTGCTGCAATGCAGTAAGTGACTTATGAGAAGTGACCAGGATTTACCTGCCTTTTCCTTTCTCTCTGGTTTCTATTCCATCCTGACAAACTAGACAAATGCTCAACAGAGATAGTTCAGAGGTCTCAGCACACATGACATGAACATAGACATGAAAGAACATACGCCTATATTCACACCCTGCAAACTATTGTAATCATCTTTGTACAAAGTATGCCTTGTTAGGTATCATTTGAAAACCCATAAGTTACTGATCAGTACTGATAAAATATATGTGGAAACCTTGTATGTGAAGTTATAAGATTCCACTGTATGGTATTATTAACACATGATTTGAACTGAGGCTCGCAAATAGGCCTGGTTCAAAGGAATGTGTGTGCCATTTAACTTGCATTAAAGCTGTAAAAAGAGTCATCAAGCAATAAGAGAAGAAAAAGGAATCTCTGGCACGTGAGAAAAAACAGCAGGGAACATCCTTCCACATAGACCTTTTGTCTCCTGGTATCCAGCTAGAAATATTTTTCAAGAAGGGGACTGAAACTATAAAAAGGTGGGATGAACACCCCAAGTCACCCCTCCTGCTCCCTTAACATCAATTTACTACCCCCAAAGCAGTAAAGGACACATTCATTGACTTGAGGGGAGGGGTCCTGACCTAAGTAAGTCAGTAAGACTGCTGGGGGGGGGGGGCAAACAAACAAAAAAAACCAACTTTGTTTTGATTTTAACATACTCCAGTTTGTTGTCTGATGAAGTGGGTTGAAGCCCACAAAAGCTTATGCTCGAAGAAATCTGTTAGTCTATAAGGTGCCACAAGACTCTTGTTGTTTTTGTGGTACACAGACTAACGTGGCTACCCCTCTGAAGTTTGTGGCTACCCCTCTGCAAGAGTGTTTTGTCTTTCTTTCTTGTAACCATTCCTGACTGTTAAGCTTCACTACCTGGACTCACTTAAAAATTTCTCTTTTTTGTAATTAATACACTTGTTTTATTTGATCCAATGTGTTTAAATCAAAGTGTCTGAGAAACTCCATTCGGGGTGGCAAGTTGCATGATATTATTCCTTTTAATGGACATAACATAATTTATATTGTTGAGGGGACGACAGGATCTACATTTCTTGGGAAAAATCTAAGATTGAGTATGTGTTGGGGGTCACTCTGCACTGTAACCAAGGCTGTTGAAAGCCAGAGTGTAACCCATGTGTAGCTAGCAGACTGCAGTTACACATGAACACTTAAGTTGTACTTGCATACTGGACTGCTGTTTGTGAATGATCCAGGTAGGATCTAGTTTGACAAAGTACTGAAGGCACCCAAGGTTTCAGGGTCGGGTTACACAGCTGCATAGTAGTCTGCACTGTGCCCTGATGTGTACCAACAGATATCTGAATACCAAGGCATACACATCTATAATAACTACACCAGTAAATATCTTCACCAAGGAGCCTTATCCAAGCCAAGCAGTGAGAAGCTTCACAAAACACACCTGCATCCAACCAACACCATTTCTTTGAAAGTCATGCTGACACTTACAGGGAAGCTGAAGCATTTGAGCTGTGCCTTCTTCCAGATGAAACTATCCAACAGCTGATGGGTCTTGCCCTTGGTCTCCAGAGTGATGGTGAGCAGCACAGAGCTCTCCACATTACTCAAGTCCATGCAGACCTTCTCCGTGGAGGGATAGCTCAGCCGTGCAGGCATCACAACCATATAGTTTCTTGAGAAGGGAGAGAGAAAGAATCAGAGAGGATTTAACCATGTGCATTGTTTCTGAAACATTTCAAAAGACCCCAGGGAATCAAATTCTCTGACTGGTTGATAAACTGTACCAATATGATTTCATCAGCTTAACTGGCTGCTTGTAAACATATGGAACTGCATTACTCAGAAACATCCTTCTATGCTGAGTTTGAGACATGCTGAGTTTCAATCCCACATCACTCTTCCCTGGTTTCTCTGATGTCACCTGTCCCTGGGAATGTACAGGAAGTGGTGAGGTGCACCACTGAGATCATAGCTGCATAGCAGTACCTTGAGGCACTGGCAGCCTCCGCTGTGGGGAGGCTTAGGAATTCTCTGTTGGCTCCTAAGGACATTTGAGGCTACATTTGTCAGTCTTGGTGTCCTCTTTTCAATCAAAGCAGCTTCTTACCAGATTCCATTGCTCTTTGTGACATCACATTAGCTTCTCTGGCTGCTAGTGGTAGCATTGCACTGAAAGATAACGTCTTAAAGGGCTGCTGCAGCTTTGTCAAATTTCTCTGTGCAACTATCCTGTAATGTTCTTCTCAGGGATAAAACACAAGGTCAAGACAGAGAGGGGTATGGGAAACTTAACAAGAGGAGAACCATCTCCAGCTGGGACTCACTCCCACTCCCTGCAATTCATTGATAAAGAAATTACTTGCCCTTTGTGACATCATAACTATCTCCCTCACAACAGACCATGATGTCACAGAGGATGACACCATCTCTTGACTAGACAGATGGGGGGGGGGCAATGGGAAGGGGATGAATATTCTCTTCCAGTTTCAAGGTAAAAATAAACATGGCAAGGGAGAAAAATATCAGGAATCAAGGAGAAATAGGAGGAGGCCATGGGATCTCCAACTAAACTGATTTCATCAGAATCTCCACTGAACACCAATGACAGATATCTGACAGCTTTCTCTGCCTCCTGCCCATCTTGAATTGTTAACACACACACACAGACACACAAAAAGCAGCTCCAGCTTCTTCTCTTTCCTGCCTCCCCCCACCCTATCTCATTCCACTCCACTTAAAAGCTGGTTTTCCAAGATACCCTATCTCCCCACACCCTGTAGACTCCCTCACAACATTTACAACTGACTGTGTGCACCCCCAGCAACATGTCCCTTCCTCCAACAAACTGTTTTTCCTTCACCTGTCCCTTCCCTTTCTCCAAATAAATCCCGTTCCTGGGCCCTTATATCCAGCCACTTACCTGCTTCCTGGAATCTCAGTCAATTGATCTTCCCTCTTGTTACCCATTATCATCACACCCACCCCTAACCATCACCTGCAGATATTTGTCCCCACACCCTCCTCATTCCCATTTCCCATCTCATTTCCTGCCCTCCCCCTCAATCTTCCCTAGGTATTTGTAATGCCTCTAACCACCAAAAGGCCCTTTGCTCTCCCCCCACACCCATTATGGTCTTCCTCTTCAACTCCTAGCCCTCTTTTTCCTCCTCTCCACAATCAGAGTTGGAGCTAATCCCTAGCCGCACAGTGACTTACGGGACAGGCCTGTCCATGAGAGCACATTGAAGGAGCCTGGTCAGTGTGCTGAGGAGAAAGAGCCACATCTCTATGGGGGCTTGCCACAAGGGACCACCCCAAAGTGAGCTACCTAGAAGCCCCTGAGAGGAGCAGAGGCTGAGCTGTTTTCTCTCAGGCTCTCAGTTTGTCTGGCGCTAGTCTTATATCCTCATTCTGTCAGGGTGTGACTCAAGTTGAAATAAGACTCCTTGCCCAGTCACCTGTGGGAGACAATCCACCAATCAGGGGCTGAGGTGATAGAGGGTAAGGGGCTCAGATTTAACCTATGAAGGGAGTCAATTCTGGAATGGAGAAGAACAAGTCCTGAAATCTGGAAAAGTTACTTAAACTCCAGCCCTTTCTCTCTGAATTTGCCATTTGTTATATGTAAGTACACTGTGTATTTGTGTGAGTGAAAGAGAGACCTCCCAGGTACACAGAGCAACACTGGCTGCAGAGAACTGGCTGAGTTCCCATTCCCAGTTCCCATGTAGAAAAGAATCCATAACTTTGCCAATGTAGCAAATACTACCTGCACCAGAGGATTAAAAATTAAATACAGATGAAAACAAGCCACTTTACATAATATCATTCCTGGCTTACAGCTTCGTAACCCAAGACAGAAAGCCTTGCCCCAAAGCACACAATGCTCAAGGCACTTGACCAACCCCTAAAAAACCAATATGAGTCACCAGAAAGAACAACCTAAAAGACTTAAAGAACCAAACTGCTACAGAGCCCTGCAGAGAACAATCACACCAGTGTGACATTTACGCTAGCAAACTTCATAGCCATAAGACACCTCCCATGCAGCTCAGCCACTGGAAACAATAGATGCTAAAACCAGTAGCATAGGCAGAACTTGGGCATTTTTGCCCCTTATCATTTAACCCTGTTCTGAGGAGACACACAAGGTCACATATGCTCTGTCTAGATGCTGTGCAGCCATGTTCTATCTGTATTACAGCTTCCATTCTATCATTGCTTTTCCTGTTAGAACTGTAGCACTAGAGAGTTGCGGGTATGTTCACTGGTATAGGACACACTTAGCATGCTGCCTGTAGCTCCTAAGTGCCCCATCCAGCTGACAGCTGAGACTTACTGCTTAGGCCTTGACAGCTGGCAGAAATTAAGCCAAGCTACTGGATCTCCTAAGAGACAACAAGCACATTTGGTGCCTCCGGGCCAAACCATTTCTGAGATAAGATGGGACACAAGCTCTGCTGGAAAATACCTATAAAGTGTAACCATCCTGATGTTAACAGTGTAGAGCCTGCCAAAAAACCTCAACTGATTTCTCTCAGACTTTCAGGGGGGGCAAAAAAATCGAGCACAGTGTGAGATGACATTTGAAGCAAGCAGATACAATTCCAGTTTGTGTGCAGTCACAAGGTTGCAGGCAAAAAGCCTTATGGAAGCTTGCCTCTGCTTTACCTCTGGTACAGACTAGTGTTTCTTCATAACATGTGTGTACTGTATGGTAAGTAGGAGAGAGTGCCATGACCCTGCCCTAGAATTAATCTGCATGCATTTTTTGAACAAGAAAAGAGTAATATAATGGAGGAGGACAGGATTATGTACACAGCTTCTAGTTCTCAAGCAGTTTTGACAGATGACATCTCTTGTCAAGGGCAAATAACAAGTGGCAGTTCAGTCCAGATGAGAGAAATTGCAAAAGAATTTGCATAGAGATGACATCTGTGCAGCTGAGAAATCCTTCCACTGTTCCCAGAGCGATCTGTTTCCCCAGCTGATCTACAGAACATAATGTATCATTGTTTATTTAAATTGCGGAAATGAAAGCAAATTGCATTTTTATTACTGCGTTCAGGTTAAATCTCCTATTTCCATTGTATCAGCATGAAAGTAGCCTGTAATAGTCTGGAAGTTGAAGGTTTCAGATTAACATGCTGTTTGCATGCTTTATTCTGTATTGTTTCCATATGCTTTTACATCTGATCACACAGCTTCTTACGTGCTTTGGCCCAGTCACCAGGAAGCTTTTCTTTCAACACACTTTGCTCACATCTAATGAACTCAGTGAGGAATGTGAATGACTTCCAAAATTAAAATCCTACCCCTAAAACCTTTGGCATCCTCTGTCAGTAAATTCCTCTTTCCTCCTCTTGCTACCTGAGCAAGATGGGACTAAGTAAAGATCTTACAGGAGGGATCCTTGTGCTAAATTAAGATGTAGAAATTTGCCAATAGTCCTACTGGACTTTTCAGCCACAAGGAAGTCACAGTCCTTAAAGCAAAGCTGAAAATTCATGGGCCACACCTGATGCTGAATAACACTAAATTATAGCTGACTTATTGCAGCCAGAGGTAAAATATGCAAGGGATTTGAGTAGATGCAGTTCATATTTGAAAGGGCACAGCTGTATTGCAAAACTTTTTCTGGAAGCCACCAACAATTCTTCTGAGATCCTGACACACTAGCCAAGTGCTTGCAATGATCTTTCCTCCTTCAGTACCTTAGCGTGTCCATGCTTCTATCTTGAGCCTCCCTCTCGTCCTCTCTTGAGCAAGAAATCAAAGATTAACCCTCTTTATCACTACAACTAAAGTTTTCATCAAAAGCTTGGTCTCCATGCATTAGCCTGCCTTCTGAACCAGGGCTCCAAAATGAAGGGTTTCATCTCCCATGCTCTGAACCTCATAAGTCATCCATCTCCCAACCTGGTCCAGACTCAAACTGCTGCTCTATGGGTGAAAATCATTTCTCTATATATACATTATTTCATTCCCCATCCCAGATTAGTATATTTGGAAATTCTTAGCACAGCCTGCGTAAATCCCTGGAAAGCCTGATTTCCTTTGCTTCAATTTAAATAAATGGATTTGGCATTCAGATTCCTAAAGATTTAGAGAGGTTTATGAAGTCACACATCCTTTCTGTCCCAGGGATTCTGACCCATGAAGGATTATTCCCTGTTTGCCAGGGCTACATTCAGCCCTGTTTTTTATAATTTAATAGTGTTTCCGCCATGACCACTGCAAAGTCTATTCCCCAAAGTAAGAGTTAAGCTGTAGGAGTTCTGCTTCAGGTTCTCAGGTCTGGAAAGTGCAGTTCTTTGAGCACTGCTCAGATACATTCAGTAATAGGTGTACATGCCTCAGTGCATGATTGGTCAAAAACCTTATTAGCCCTACCCTGTCAGAATAGGGTTGGCAGCCAACGCCCCCTGGCCAGCCCAAGACTATATATATATCTGGCCGCAGCCCTGCCCCTCCTCAGTTCCATTTTTCCTCCCTCAGCAACAGTATCGGAACAGCCTGTTCCTTGCAATCATGCAAGCAGCCTGTCATTGCATCATTTACGAGCCACTTGCTCGCTTGGGAGAACTTATTCATGGACGTTGTTCCACTGGAAAGCACTACTTTCACTGAGTGCTCGGCTCCAGAGCAGAAAAAATTGCTCCTCCCTGCTGCCTGTCATGCTGAGGCTTAAACCTTGAGCTGCCCACAGCAAGGTCTTCCCACGGGATGATCCCCATGAGAAGTGCTTCCGGTACCTGGGCAAGGCCCATCTGGTCACCAGCTGATCTATCTGTCGGTCCTTTAAACCTAGGACCATAAAAGACAGAGAGCAAAGGCACTGTATGTTGGCCTCGTAACAAGTAAAGTAGCCTATCTCCAAAGCTTCAGGGCTACACTTGCCACCATGTGCCAACAGGGGCATCACTGGCCCATGGAAAGACCCGGGGCATGGGCCCAGGCCCTGCCCCCGGCCTTCAGACCCTGCCCCCTGGCCAGGGACAGGGCCAGAAGCCACAGCACCACCACGGGCAGCTAGGCCCCATATCCCCGGCTGGGGACAGGGCCGGAAGCGGCTGTGGGCAGCGGGGTCCAGCATCCCCAGCCAGGAACGGGGCTGCCGCCAGTGCAGGCAGCTGGGCCTGGACTCCCCGCCAAAACTGCGGGTGGCCAGGCCCTGGATCCCTGGCTGGGGATGGGGCCAGAAGCGGCTGCGGGCAGCCGTGCCCCGGACTCCCCACCGCAGCCGCGGGCTGCCGCCACCGCGGGAGGCCATGCCCCGGATTCCCTGCTGCGGCCGCAGGCAGCCAGATCCCCAGCCGGGGACCGGGCTGCTTTGGCCACCACTGGCTGGACCCCAGATCTCCGGCCCAATTGGGACGGAGATCTGGGGCACTGGAACTGGGATTTGGGGTGCGTGCCCCACACCAGCGATGCCTCTGAGTGCCAGTTTGGCACTGGAGCCATCCCAGTTCTGCTCTCCCTGAGAGCAGCAAAGATGCTCTCCGTACCAGCTGTGGTACTGAAACATCGGTGCCGTTCTATGTCTCCCCACCAGGGGCAACCCTGGGACCAGCAGGAGTCGGTACCGGTTCCCTTCACTCCAGCGGCCTTTGAGGTGGCAAAGACACTCCTTCTCCTGCCAACACCTCCCACCCCTATACCTCCCAGTAAGCAGGGTAAGCCAGCCTTCCTTTCAGTAGCCTGGGTGTCCCAAAAAAGGTACTGGATTCCTTCTCCAGTTTTGGTACTGGGCTCCCTGGTACCAGAACTGGGTGCCCAGGAAGAGGCCCCCCAGTACCATCAGGGGGCAGAGCCCAGCAGCCTCCCCTCTGGGCTGTACCACTTTGTCCCCGCCGGCACCACCAACTAAAGCTCCCTCCACAGTGCCGAAGCCAAGCCCAATGCAGCTCTGGGAACCATTCCAATCCCCTAGTCCTGAGGAAGGGGCCTCAAAGGGAAGTAAATGACCGCATCTGCAGTCCTCAGTACCAATGCCTTACTCAAAGCAGGAGCATCACTGGCGCCGGGCACATGGGGCATGTGCCCCGAATCCCTGCACCAGTGCCCCGGGTCTGGCGAGGCCCGCATCTCCTGGTCTGTGGCCCAATCAGGCCAGAGATCCGGGGCTCAGCCGCCCACAGCCATGGCAGCCCTGCCCCTGGCTGGGGATCCAGGGCTCAGCCTCACCTGGCTGTGGAGACCGCTCCTGGCCCCATCCCCAGGCAGGGATCCGGGGCCCAGCCACCCATGGCCATGGAGGCTGCTTCTGGCCCCATCCCCAGCTTGGGATCTGGGGCTCAGCCACTCATGGCCGCTCGTGAGCCAGGGGCATGGTCTGCAGCCAGGGGGTGTGGTCTCCTGGCAGGGGGCATGGCCTGGGTCGGTGCCCTGGGTGCTTCCCGGGGCAGCGATGTCCCTGTTTACAGGTACCAACCCCATGAGTGGTCTCCTCAGGAGACCCCACCAGTCTTCCATGGTACCAGTCAGCCCAGCCCAGCCCCATGTCTTCCAGCACCAGAGAAAGCCCTGACCCCCAGGCCCCACTCCTATACAGGGGACCTCATGGCGCATTTTGATTTCCTCCACTGTGTGTGCACTCATGTGGGGTTGGAGGCTTATTTGCCTACGAGGCCCAGTGACGTTTTATTCAGCCCTAGGCTCACTTCACCTTCAGAGCCCATAATAGTTCCCCTGCACCCTCGTGTGCAGGAAATCGCCATGGCACAATGGCAACCCCTCAGGTCCATTGCTCTGGTCTTCGATACAGCTGGACAAAAGTACCAGGTCTCTGCAGAAGATTTTCCTTTTCTCTTCTATGACACGGTACCATTTCAAGGGGTGGTGGACGTGACCTTAGACCCCAGACAGTCCCCACACGCCCCTCTCCTGAGGTCTAGAGATGCGAGCAAGTTAGACCTGTTGGGGTGGAAGGCTTACTCCTCCTCTGCATTCCAGCTCAGAATAGCCAACCATCAGGCTCTGGTGGCCAGGTATATCATGGACTTGTGGGAGTCCATGAATAAGTTTAGACACCTACTCCCCCAGGAGAACAGAGCAGACTATGAAGCCTTTGTTGAAAACGGTAGGCTACCATCCCAGGACCTGCTGTTATCTGCCTGGGACACTTCAGACACAGCAAGCTGAAGCGTGGCTTCCACGGTGATCCTGAGGTGGACAGCATAGCGCCAGGAGGCAAGGATGCCCCCCTCCTCCCAGCAGGTTATACTAGATCTCCCTTTCGAGGGGGGGTCTCTTTTTGCATAAGGGATGAACAGTACACTTTGTGGTGCCCAGGACCCCTTAGGAGACCTAAAATATTTTGGCATGCTACCTTCTTGGCCCATTAGATGCCCTCCCAGCCTATAATGGGGAGTGAACAATCCTCTCATGCCCTGCATGTTTGTTTTCCCCCAGGGTCCTTCCTCCCATCTAGGATTGCGAAGGACACCTTGATCTCCCCCCGGGCCGCCCACCTCTTACCCCTGCAGATCAGCTGAGCTAGCATTATGCTGGGTTTTTTGCCCTTCAGGAGACCATTAGTTGAGCCCACACTGGGCGACGGGAGGTGAGGATATATCCCTTGCTTTCAAGAGGGAATACTATTTGGTCGCAGAGCACTAAGCACATCACAAATCACCCCCTAGAACAAAATACCTGGTGGTTCTGTAGAAATACCCTTTAGGGATTCTGCCTCCTGTGCGGCATTCCCCCTGAGGATGCCCCCCTGCATCTCGTCAGGCAGTTCATAGCCTTGTTAGCTTATGAGGCCATGCATGGGAAAGGTTACGGTGAACTTCCCTACCCTATCTTGAAGGCCTGCTGCCACTTGAGGCCGCTATTGCAAATACCAGGTACCCCTTGGGTCACGGTTTGGAGCCCCCCTCCCACCTTATTCTGCCTCCATAATCAAATAGGCTGCCACTAGGCGGCGCAATGAGACATATCTCCTTCACCCAACAGCTGCTAGATCCCAAATTTCAGGGCAGGGCATTTCACCCCCCCCCTCTTTGGGGGCTGCTTCTCCTGAGGTGACATGGGAGGATCTGAGGACTCCCCGTGTTTTCTATAGGAGTAGCTCTTTTCCTTTCTTTTAGAAGGGGGAGATCCCCAACCCTTTTTTGAGGTCACTCTTTGCATGCAATATAGGAGTTCTCAGTGCCAGGCACTGATCTCCCATTCCCACTGTGCTGCTGGCGACCACCATCTCCCTAAGACTGATGGGTAAAACACCACTAACCAGCTTGCTGATGCGGTGGGCCTCATGGCCCCTTTTCCCCTTATTTTCTGGCCAATTACAGCCATCAGGCCCTGCTTTATGTCAAGCCTTTACCCATTCCACTAATGCCCAGTCCCTTGGGATTTGTATTGGCAGGCATTAGATAATCCATTTTCTTATCAGGCGCCTGGCCAGTAGCTGGTGGTCTCATCCTTGTTGGTTGTTTTCCCACCTCATGTGCCCACGTTTTTCGTCCATATTCCAGAACAGGGGCCTTCGACTTTGCCAATCACTCCAGTGCAGACATACCTCTTCTTCACATTCCCATTTACCAGAAATCAGTGAAGTCCCATTCCCGTCCCCCGGGTCAGTACTCCGCACTGCACCTTCAGGGTCATGTGCACTCTTTCAGTTTGTTGTGTCATTCTCAGTACTCTGCACACACGCACTCTGAGGACACCTCACCCTCGCAGTAATGCTTAACCTTCCCTACCCACCTAGAGGGGGGAGATCCAATGACTCCTGGGGGCCTGTTGTTGGAGACAGGACTCTTATCAGGGCAGATCCCTCATGTTGCCTGCCCTGCCCTATTCTGGTTAGGGGTAAATATCCACCTGGTTGGGAAGACAGTTTTCTCTCCCGCTCACAAGGCTTCCACCAAGGCAATATGGAGGGCTCCTTGGTTTTAATCCTTTGATGCCAGTTTTTTCACCCACCAGTCCGACAAGGGCCACTAGTTAGAGCCGCTGACCTACGGCAGCTCTCTCATTTCCTCCACGTGCTATGACAGCCAGTCATAGGTACCCTCCCCCATACTCCAAATCCAAGATCCCTGTGCTTTCCTCCCAGGTTTGCCCAGTTCAGACCTGGGCAGTCAGCAGTCTTCAGTCTTGCTAACCCCCTTTTTTCCATGTAGGGTGGTGCCTCTCGTCCCCAAAACTATCCTCGGCGTGGAAGGATCATCCTCCCACACCCCCTATCACTCTAGGGTATTTAACAGAGGGATTAACCATTCCCATTTTAAACTCTACTGCCTCCTTCAAGAATTCTTCCACTCTGTGCTTAGGATATTTTCGGAATCCCCCCCGTCCCTCCTCCTCTTCAAATGTTCCATGGGGGAAGCGTATGGCTTTGGGCCACTCATTGCCCTTGTCCACCTGCCTCCCTGCTAGCTATGGGAGGTCGTCAGAATACACAGGCAATATAATTTACATGTGTGCAGGCCATTGGGCCCTCCTCTTCGTTGACACCTTTAAAGTTGATAGTTTGACCCCGTAAACCAGTGGGCTTATACAAACATTCCTTGGCCTTGTGATTTTCACCCTGCGCCTTCATCTACCAGTGGCCATGCCTATCCATAGGCCTCTGAAGAGGCATTCAGTATATCTGTTGCTGTGTTGGCGGTTGTCCACCAGGGAAACTATTCTTACCAGATGGTCATTTGTTTCCTCCGGCACCACCCCATAACCCTTTCCCCTAGTTGGGTCAGTAGAGGGGTCCTGCTTTCTCCCTCTCTCTCTTTTAGTGCTTCCTAGTATCCATCAGTAGGCCAAACTTTTTCTGGACCTCACCTTAGCTTCCCTCGTCAGACCGGCTAAGGTATGCGTCATAGGCCTAAGGCCAGAGGACACACTCTGTCCATCTTTCTTTGGCAGGTGTCTTAACACTGGCCTTTTATGTCCCTCATCTGATGGCACCTAATAAATTCTGGAATTCAGCATCTGCCTCTTTTCTCCATGATAAGGTGACTTAGGCCTCCCTCTGCCCCTGCTGGTCACAGACAGGGAGCACTCATGGAGCATAGGCCTTTGTCTTTTCCCCATTTAGGCCAGGCCGTACAACCTACCAGCTCCTCTATGCCTGGGTTTTGGCCGTTACAGGGGTAGCCATGCTGAAGGTGGGGAAAAAAAAATGCAACTCTGCGGGCCATCCTAAGTACAGCTAGCAGTCACCTATTACTGAATGTATCCGAGAAACGCTAGAAGAAGAACAGTGGATTATTTACCAGTAATCGTCCTTCTTTGAGATGGGACTCTTGAATTCATTCAGAACCCTCCCACCATCCCTGCTACTCGGAGTTGGCAACTTCTAGGGACTGAGGAGGGGAAGGGATGCGGCCATATATATAGCCACAGGGTGGCCAGGGGGCATTGGCAGCCAGCCCTGTTCCGACAGGCTAGCGCTAAAAAGGTTTCCAACCAATCATGCACTGAGACATGTACACCTATTACTGAATGAATCCGAGCAGCCCATCTCGAAGAAGGTTACTGGTAAGTAGCCCACCGATCAGATTCAAGGGGCTCTGGCAGAGCTGTGAGTGGAACCCAGGACTAAATAGCAGGGAAGGGCACAGGCAGACCTGGGTCAAGGAATGTGCAAAAAAATACTGGGACCTCCCAGCTGAACCCTCAGTATCTTACTTCACAAGAAATGTATGTTACTGATGAAGGGGAGATACGGAAATGGTCAAGTATGTAAAGGCTGCTAACATCAAGGAGCGAGTGAAACTAGAGTGGAGAAATATGTTAGGGGTCTGCAACCTGCAACTCTTTGGCTGCCCCTTTGTGGCGCTGTCACACACACACACACACACACACACACACACACACACACACACACAGCCCCTTGCCACTGGAGGACCCTGCAGACAGCCCACTCCTCGATCCCAGCTCCCCCCATCTGCCCACCAGGGGACCCTGTGGCAAGTGCAGTGACCCAACTCCCAGCCCCCACCCCCCCTGGACAGGAGGCTACCATTGCAACTCTCAAACACTTCATTATTAAGAGAATTTTTTAGCATGTCTGTAGTGATATGCTTGTAGAAGGTTGTGAATTTAGAGACTCCCTAGCATGGGCCATTGTTGTGTAAATTGGGAGACATGCCCCAGAGAAGATTTAACATGGCTGCTCCCAGGTACACACCTGGATACCTGTCTGTATGATTAAAGTTCTATTCCTTACTTATTCTGTAGTATCATCTTTAATGAACCCTCAAGATCATTACATGGTGTCAGAAGATGGGGAATGAGTTTGGAAACTAAAAAGACTTGAAGGAAAATTCCTGCATTTGCACCTGAAAACAGCAAAACATCAGGGATCTCTGAAAACAAAGAAAGCCTTCAGCAAGTAAGTGTAAGCTCTAAACATGGATGTTTTACAGGCTCCTTCACCTCTCCAAATGTCTGGTAATGTTGCAGAAAACTGTCTAAAGTTTAAGCAGCGATTTCTGTTGTATTTGTCTGCCATTGGAGCACAGAACAAAGATGAAAACCAGAAATCATCTATATTTTTGCATGTTGTTGGGGAGCAGGCACTGGATGTATATAATAACTTTGAATTTCAAGATGGTGAAAGCATGAATTTAAACACTATACTAAGTTTGAGGAATATGGCTTGCCAAAAATGAATGTGACTTTTGAGAGGCATAGATTTTTCACATGCATGCAAAAACCAGATAATACCATAGACCAATATGTTACAGAATTAAGGAAACTCAGTAAAAGCTGTAACTTTGGTGGCTTGGCAGAGTCTCTGATCAAAGATAGACTCATTTGTGGCATTACAAACAATGGATTAAGAGAAAGACTGCTCAGAGAGGGAGAGATCTCTTTGAATGAAACCCTTCAAATATGTAGGGCCACTGAAATGGTAAAAACACAAGTAAAAGAGCTGAATTCACCAGAAGGGACAGTGCATGCCCTTAGACAAACAGCATGTAGCCAGAGTGGTTCAAATCACAATGTGGAATCAAACTCTGCTATCAGGAAGACTGAGTCCAGACGGTCTTGTGGCAAGTGTGGATCACGGCATGGTCCGAAACAGTGTTTTGCCTATGGGAAACTCTGTCATAACTGTGGGAAACTTAATCATTTTGCAAAGTGCTGCAGATCCCAAAGGAGCAAAAATCAAGTGCATTTAGTTACTGACAGTGAGACTGAGGAGTGCTTTGTAGATGTACTGGGATCAAGCAAACCTAGTGAGAGGGATTGGATACTGCCTCTGTCAGTGAATGGAACAATCATTCCACTGAAACTAGACACAGGAGCTCAAGTTAACATTCTGTCTACATGAGATTATGAGAGACTGAGAATAACACCCAAGCTGAGACCAACAAACATAAAAGTAACTGGGTATTCTGGAACAAATATACCTGTGCAGGGACGCTACTTCGCTAGCATTAACCATAAGAACACCATGTACAGGCTGCCTTTTATTGTAGTGCCACAGGAGATGACACCAATTTTGGGCTTGGCCGCCTGTGAGAAACTGAATCTGGTAAAAAGGGTGCTCTCACTACAAGATAGGCATGCATCTGGCTATGAGGCACTCCTTCAAGAATATCAGGATCTGTTTCAGGGATTGGGTTGCTTGCAAGGTGAACATACAATCCGCATAAACAAGCAGATCCCTCCAGTCATTCATCCATGTAGAACGGTGCCATTTGCACTCCATGATAAGCTCAAGGCTGAGCTTGAAAGGATGGAAGCAATGAAAGTAATACAAAAAATAGAGGAGCCAACGGAATGGGTGAGCTCCCTAGTTATAGTGCAAAAAAGTAATGGCCAGCTACGCATATGCTTAGATCCCAGAGACCTCAACAGAGCTATACGAAGAGAACTTTTCAAACTACCAACTAGAGAAGAGATTATGGCTCAGTTTGCAAATGCTCAATACTTCAGTAAATTGGATGCATCCTCTGGATTTTGGCAGCTAAAATTAACAGAGGAAAGCTCAAAATTATGCACATTTAATACTCCTTTCAGAAGATATAGATTTTTACACTTGCCTTTCGGCATAGCTTCAGCACCAGAGGTGTATCACAAAACTGTACACATGATCTATGAACATATTAGCGGTGTGGACACCTCCATGGATGACATCATCATCTGGGGCTCTACAAAAGAGGAGCATGATCGTCGGCTTCGGCAAGTGTTAGATGCAACTAGAGCCGCAAACCTCAAACTAAAAAAGGACAAATGTCTGTTAGGAGTTAGAGAACTGACTTTTATAGGGGACATTGTTTCTCATGAAGGTGTAAAACCGGATAAGAGGAAGATTTCAGCCATTGAAATGATGCCATGTCCCCAGTCAAAGAAAGATGTCCAACGGTTCCTGGGAATGGTTAACTATCTTGGAAAATTCATACCCAATCTTTCTGCCAAGTTGGCACCATTGAGACAACTCCTACAGGACAAAAATGAATGGTGCTGGGATGCTGCACAGGAGGAATCATGGAGAAGTTTAAAACAAGACTTGATACAGGAACCAGTATTGAAATTTTTTGCTCCAGAGAAGCCCATTAAAATTTCAGCGGATGCATCACAGTTGGGGTTGGGTGCCGTGATTTTACAAAAACATGAAGATTGCTGGCAACCTGTGGCATATGCATCCAGATCACTGACTGATGCAGAGACTAGATATGCACAGATTGAGAAGGAGCTTTTAGGAATCTTGTTTGCCTGTGAGAGATTCAATCAGTATATTTATGGACAGAGAGTGGAAGTTGAAACAGATCACAAGCCCTTGATTTGCATTATTTAACAAACCACTAAATGACTGTACCTTAAGGATTCAAAGAATGATGATCAAATTGCAGAAATACAATTTACTGGTGACCTACACACCAGGCAAATTTATGTTCGCTGCAGATGCACTTTCCAGAGCAGTACCAACTATGGTACCCGAGAAGACACTGGAAACAGAAGTGCAAGCCTATGTAGATATGATTGTGAGTGCAAATCCCATAACTAACAGAAGACTGCAACGCATAAGAGAAGAGACTGAGAAAGATGAATCGTTGGGACTCCTCAAAGAGGTGATAATTAAAGGATGGCCTGAAATAATAAGCAGTTGCTCTCTAAGTATAAGAGACTATTGGAACTGCAGGCATGAACTGACTGTGGTAGATGGGGTGATTTTCAAAGGTGGTAAGGTTGTAATACCACGGAGCCTCCGAAAAGAAATGTTACAGAAGATTCATGAAGGTCACTTAGGAATTGAGAAGTGCAAAGAACGAGCACAAGAGGTCATGTATTGGCCGTGGATCAATCACGACATTACCAATGTGGTAAAAAAACTGCTTTTCGTGCTTGAAATACAGGCCATGCCAACAGGCAGAGACACTGAGACCCCATCCTGTTCCACAGAGACCTTAGGAGAAGGTAGGTGTGGATTTATTTACCTGGCGTTCCAAGGATTACTTAATAGTCACTGATTATTACTCTTTATATCCAGAAATTTTCACACTGAACAGTACTAATAGTAATTCAGTGATCACTGGCATGAAAGGAATTTTCTCCAGACATGGAATTCCTGACGAGGTCTTCAGCGACAATGGGCCACAATTTTCAAGTGCAGAATTCAGGCACTTTGCCTTAGATTGGGATTTTCATCATGAAACTTCCAGTCCCAATTATCCCCAATCAAACGGACTGGTGGAAAGGTCTATACAGACAGTAAAGAACCTGATGAAAAAGACTTTTGAAAGTGGAGGTGATCTGTATACAGCATTGCTGGTCTACCGACGTACACCCCTGGAGAATGGCTTTTCTCCAGCTCAGCTGTTAATGGGAAGAAGGATCAGATCTAACTTACCTATTACTGATAAATTGCTGCAATCTAAGAACAATGATAACATTCGGAAGATGAAAGAAAACCAGAAGTGGAAGCAGAAATATTATTTTGATAGAAGGGCTCATGATCTTTCATCCCTTAACCCAGGTGATAGAGTGTGCCTGAGGAATCACTCTTCTAATACCTGGGGACAAAGGTACTATTAAAAAACAGCTGCATCCACGGTCTTACGTGGTCCACACAGATCAAGGGGACACATTTTGACGTAATTGATGGAATCTATGACTTATTCCAGAAAGTTCCAACACCGTGGAAGTTGAGGTAGATTCTGGCATGCCTCCCCTTACTGATCCGATATCTTCAACACATGGTAATGAAACCATCAGGGAACAAGAGAATTCAGACCTGAATGAAGGACCAGTACTGAGAAGATCTAATCGAGTCATCAAACGTCCAGAAAGACTCATAGAGACTTGCTAGGATATGTAAGGGAAGTGGGTGGTAAAGACTCACTTGAGAGTGATGTGCTAGTAACCTTTCCTCTCTAGGTAGTTCAGATTCTGGATTTATGGACTGTCCTTCTGCATGTTCTTTTTTTTAGATAGCTGTTATGTGTTGTTAGATGTTAGTGCATGTATTATTAGCTAGCTTTTATATGTACCTAACTGTTTGCTTCTTTTCCTTAGGGGGGAAGATGTAGTGATATGCTTGTAGAAGGTTGTGAATTTAGAGACTCCCTAGCATGGGCCATTGTTGTGTAAATTGAGAGACATGCCCCAGAGTAGATTTAACATGGCTGCTCCCAGGTACACACCTGGATACCTGTCTGTATGATTAAAGTTCTATTCCTTACTCATTCTGTAGTATCATCTTTAATGAACCCTCAAGATCATTACAATGTCTTCTAATCTTTCAGGTTGCCAACCACTAAACTGGGTGAAACTGAGAAAAAGGGGAAATTTTCAGGATGGACAGCAGGAAATCCTTGCTAAAAAGAAGATTGCTTAGTTGTATTAGGCAGTGAAATCCTCTCCCCATAGGATAAATTCCATAAATTGAGATTTTTAAAACAAACCCTGGAGCAAACTGCAGGGAACAAACATACACTGGTCAGGAGGGAAAGAATTGCAGGAAGACATGGTAACCTAATTCATTTCTACTGTCTGTAATTGCAGAGACTGTCACTGGTCAGGAAGGAATCTTTTATTTTGAACAGGTGGAAAACACGCCTGTCACAGCTACTCAAGTGAAGAAAGCAACACGGGTTGACCCAGTACTCTCACAAGTTATGGATTTCGTGATGCATGGAACATTCTTACCTGACTCTCAGGTCTCTCCTGACCTCTGCCCCTACGTGTCTAGGAGGACAGAGTTATCGACCCAATCCGGGTGTTTGTTGTGGGGTATGCGTGTCATTATCCCACCTTCATTAAGACCACGTTTGTTGGAACAGCTCCATTCAAGTCACTGCGGCATAGTGCGCATGAAAGAAATTGCACGGAGCTATTTCTGGTGGCCGGGCTAGGACAGGGGCATTGAAGAAACGGCTAGTGCTTGCACCTTATGCCAGAGCATCCAGAATGCACCTCAGTTGGCACCTCTTCACCCATGGGATTGGCCCGAAAGGCCATGGCAACATATCCATGTTGATTTTGCTGACCCATTTGAAGGATGTATGTTTTTAATTGCTGTGGATGCCAATTCAAAATGGCCAGAAGTCTCTGTAATGCAGTCTACTACTACGGAAACCACTATTCAGACCCTGCATGGCTTTTTTAGTCATTATGGTCTTCCAGAACAGCTGGTGAGTGACAATGGACCACAATTCATTTCTCAGGATTTTGAAACTTTTATGAAGGCCAATGGAATACATCACATCAGGTCAGCACCGTATCATCCTTCCACCAATGAACTTGCTGAAAGGTTCGTACAGACTATGAAACAAGCTCTGAAATCTGCAAAGGGACATTCCCCTCTTCAGAAGCGTCTGGACAACTTCTTGTTGTCCTACAGAAACACTCCACAGGCTACAACTAAGGCATCTCCAGCTTTTCTTATGATGGGATGACAGTTGTGCTCTTGCTTTGATTTCTTGAAACCACGAGACACACGGCAAGTGGTTCAACGCCAACAGCAGGACCAGGTCAGTAGACATTCACCAAGAACAAAGGACCGCACCTTCAGTATTGGACAGCCAGTTCTTGCTCAAAACTATGCTCCAGGAGCTAAACGGGTCCCAGCAACAGTCATTGCCCAGACAGGACCTGTTTCCTACTCTGTCCAGACAGCAAGTGGCCTAGTTTGGCGACGGCATGTAGATCAGCTGCTTCTCCGTCATATCCATCCAGAAGATCCATCCCCATCCAGAAGATGCATCTCCAGCAGACATATCTGACTTCACCCTTACTGATGACACAACATCAGAGCATGAAACTACTATTTCTGTCCTTCCTGCTCCAGCCACCCCTTCAATGCCTTCAGCCTTCCTGGACCAACCAGACACAACATCCTCTCCAGTTCCAGCTACTTCCCCAGTACCTGTGGTCACACCCCCACCAATACCACCTTGTGGTGTGGGCACAACAGAAATTCACCGTAATCCACCTCGTGACAGAAGGCCTCCTAATCGGCTGGATCTTTAGCTAGTGGTGACCCCCTCTTCATGGGGCAGAATAATTCCCCGGGGGTTTGCCAGAGATGGGGCAGTCTACCCTCATCTCCTAGTTTAGTTCTTATTCTTTCTGGGGGGAGGAGTTTATTCTTGGGGTGGGGGCTTTTTCATTAGAGGGGGAGGAATATGTGGTGTTTTGGACTACCTAGGGTCACTGGGGTTGTCACAGTGACAAATGGGAGGGACGTTTAGGTGCTAGGGTAACCAGTCTGTTGGGTTCTCTCTCCTTCAGTTCTTTTTCAGTAAAGATTCCTTACACAGCTCTGAATATGCTGCTTCTCATTATTGGATTATAATTTCCCCTAAAACGCCACAGTTCTTTGCCTCACAGGTTGGGTAGACAAGGGTGGGTGACGCACTCCCTTATGTTGGGAGTGTGTTCTAAGAGTGCCGTATGTGCCCCGTGACACTGTCTGGGTCTAGGGGACTGTTTATGATTATTTTCATGTTGATATTTCATATTTACAATGATCCATATGGGATATGTCATGTTTGGTATCAATAGAAAAGCTGTAATTTGCTAGGAATGATTATATGATTTGTGTGTAGGTATCATGCTTGCACTGGAGATTAGAAATCTATTTGTTTTTATGTGTGTTCCAAGTTGTTTGAGCTAAAGCAATCCAGACTGGGTGTGTGCAAAATATTGTCATATTGATGGCCCGTCAGGAGGGGACTCCCAGCTACAGCGGGCCCAACAGTGGCGTCGCTAGCATTGGGCACGCCGGGGCATGTGCCCTGGGTCCCAACGCTGGTGCCCCGTATCTCTGGCCCAATCGGGCCGGGGATCCGGGGCCCAATCCCCAGCTGGCCACGGCGGCAGTGGCGGCGCCATCCCCAGCCGGGGATCTGGGGCCTGGCTGGCCACCCGGCAGGCCCCTCCCCTGGCCGGGGATAGGGCCAGGGGAAGGCCACGCCACTGCAAGCAGCTCGGCCACGGTGTGGCCAGACACGGCCACTGGAAGCCGAAGCTGGGCCCAGGCCCAGGCCTGTGGCGGCAGGCGGCCAGGCCCCCAATCCCTGGCTGGGGATGGGGCCGCCACAGCCACCAACGGCCAGGCCCCAGATCCCCAGCAGGGGATCTGGGGCCCGCCTGGCCGCTCGCAGCCATGGCAGCCCCATCCTGGCTGGGGATCCGGGTCCCGGCCGCCCGCAGCAGTGGCAGTGGTCCCATCCCCCACTGGGGATCTGGGGCCTGGCTGCTGGCGGCCACGGCAGCCCTATCCCCAGCCAGGAATCGTGGGCCTGGCCGCCCACTGCCGCTTCTGGCAGCACCACGCCGTGGCCTAGCTGCTAGCGGCTGCGTGGCCTCCCCCGGCCCTATCCCTGGCCAGGGGGTGGTGCCTGCCCCTGGGGGTGGGGGCGGGGCCTGTGCCCTGGGTCCATTGCCCCCCCAGTGACGCCTCTGGGGCCCAAGAGGAAATCTGTTTGATCAGTTACCTAGACTGACCATGTGGCTCACCTCCATTTTGATCTGGCAAGGACTCTGAGATAAAAGGCCATCACCCATTCTCCATTTTGTCGTTAGTCATTAGTCTCTAGTCTGTCTGCAACCAACATCTGCCTCTGGAACTATTCTTCTGGGATGGAACAAAGGACCGAGACCCACCCAGCTGCTGCTGCTGCTGCTGCTGCTGCTGGTGCACACCAGAGGAGTGGGACTAATCTGCAACCTGCAGGATCTTCAAGGATTTGTTTTCTATGGACTCTAAATCATTTGTATGTATGTGATGCACTTTGACCCTTTAACATCTCTCATATGTAGCTTGTTTTCTTTTTATATTAAGCCTTTAATTGTAGTTACTAAAGGATTGGCTTGTAGTGTGGTATTTTGGGTAAGATCCAAGCCTATATTGTCCTGGGTGATGTGGCTGGCCCTTTGGGGTCAGGAGAACCTGTTTCTTAAAGAGACCTAGTGGCTAGAGGGGACCATAGGATCTGATGTGCAGTAAGGGGGCTGTCTCTATTTTATTATACTTGGTGATGACCAGAGTGGTTAGTCAGAAGCATGTTTTGTTACTGACTGGGAGACTGGTTTAAGTACCACTCATCAGTGGTTTGGGGTTTGGCCCCTGGTTTGCAGCTTGCCCTGATTTTGGCACATTCAGAAGGTTATCTCAGCAGGCCCAAGTCACAGCCCCCTCTGGTAAGAGAGTCACCATGGTTAAGGGGAAGGGGAAGAAGGGTCTTCCTCAATGGAGTGAATGCTGTCATGGCGGCCTCTTGGGCCAGGGCCTGTGGCCATCAATTTCCTGCCTGGGTTTAGACAGCAGGCTTCCATGCTTCCCTCCACTAAGGGAGAGGAATTGAGCAGTGAGGGGCCAACCCTCATCAGGCCTAGGGACCAACCCTGTCCTACTGGGAGGGAAGTTGTGTCCCATGTGAATCGCCAAACCTCAGCAGGGAGGGGATAAGGGAGGGAGAGGGGTTAGTTGTTGTTCTGGGGGGGGGGGGGGTTCTGCCACCGGAAGTCAGGCACCTGCCGCGTTATGGGGGGGGTACCCGATTCAGTTTACTAGGCCTCAAGGGGCCGTGGCAGTGATCTGGGCAGTTATAACCCAATTGGTGACCAGGGTTGTGAACTCTCCTGGAGTCATCCTGGGGGCCCCCCAGAGGGGTTCGAACTGAAGTTATGGTGGTGAGGACAAGACCTCACCAGCAACAGTAAAGTGGGGGGAAGAAGGGGTAAACATGGCCAATTACCGGCCCTATGGGGCCAGAGGATCTGGAAGTGGCCCCACTTGGATGAGGCCAAAATATTTTAGCTCTCCCCTGGGGTCACGGGCAGTGCCCATGATGGATGAGGTCTCCCCAGGGAAGAGGGCATCTCCCCCGAACGTCAAGTTGAGGGTGACCTGCTCCAAAGCCGGAGGGACTCTGGCTTCCTGTAGTCAGGCTGCACAGCGCAGGGTTACGGCGGAGGCCATAGTTCAGGCCACCGTATCCACCACATCAGGATGAAAGGAGGAGGTCTTGGGAGGCTATTTTACCCTCCTCCAGGAAACCCACGTACTTGTCCCTCTCTTCCAGTGGGAGTAGGTGTCTAAATTTTTGGAATGACTCCCACATGTCCAACATGTATCGGCTAATGAGGGCCTGATTGTTCGCAACCCTCAATTGGAAGGCTGAGGAGAAGTAGCCTTTGCGGTCTGGTAAGTCAAGCACCCTAGCATCCCTTGATGTCGGGAGGGAATCAGGAGGGACCTGTCCCAGCCCTAAGGCTGCCTCCACCACTGCATGAGGAGGGGCTGAATGGTGGGTAAGTGAGGGGAATTCAGGCCCCGGGACTCTATACTTAAGGCCAGCTGTATCCGAAACCAGGGAGATGGAACCCAGATTCTGCCAGCAGAAGGAGGCCAGGTCCCAAAAACTGGGGTGGAGGGGCACAGTAACTGGTGCTGCCGATCAAAAGAGTGGCCCAAAAAGAGTGTCCAAGGGTGACTCGGAGGACTGAACCTTCATGCCCATGTGGGCAGAGACACGACGCAGGAGGTCAAAGTGCACCAACAAATCACTGGTATAGGACAGCAGTACCGGGTTCAGTGTTCTCACCGGTGCTGGGGGGACTGTTGCCGGCAAGGTTCAAGGGACCTCTTGCGGGGACCAATCCCAGGAGTGGTACTGAAAGGGCAATGACACCGAGAGTCAGCGCCGAGGCTGCTTGGAGCCACTTGAAGCCTTTTCCCCAGGGCTGGAATGGGGGAAACCCCCTGGGACTCCCAAGGCGGCACTGGAGACAGGAGGGTGATATGGTGCCGTAGGGATGGCTCCACGGTACCAGGACTTCCAGGGGGCTCTGCTGTTCGGGCCCCAGGGCTGGCGATGGAGAGGTCAAACGGTGCCGTTCATGTAGTACCCAGGCCTTGGAAAGGAAAGCCAGCTTCCCTTTTCTGGGTGGCACTGGAGAAGGGGGCGTAGGCAACAGGAGGAGTGCCCTCACTGCCTCCACTGCCACTGGGGTCGACGGAATCAGCACCAAGGCTGACCGGTCCAGGGGAGAGTGCCGTGCCAAGGGGCTGGGGCTTCTTCGGTGCCGAAGGCACCAAGGTGGTCCTGCGGCACCAATTGGTGCGGTGCTGGGTGGCAGGCTCCGGCACTGAACTGGCACACGGTGCCTCTGGAGGCCCCGAAGCCTTGGGGGAGGAGTGCCGGCCCTGCTGAGAGGCCAGGGCATGACACCTCTGCTCCCCGTCCTTGATGGTCTTGAGTTTAAAAGACAGGCAAAGGGAGCACGCAGTGACAGCATGGCTTTCACCAAGACACCAGAGGCACTTCTCATTGGGATCGTCCCATGGGAAGCCCTTGCCACACTCGACACAGGGCTTAATCCTCGGCATGGCAGACAGTGCTGGAGCGCAATGTTTTGGCCCAGAAAGGGAGACCTTCTCTGGGGGGTCCAAGTCCACAAATAGGTTCTCCCAGTCTGGCGAGAGGCTCATCCAAGGACAGGCTGCTTGCAAAGCAAGGAGCAGACAGTTCTACCACTGACGCTGAGGAGGAAGACATGAAACTGGGGAGGGGCTGAGTGGCAGCCACCTATATAGCCACAGGGTGGCACGAGGGGTGGTGGCCGCCTTCCCTCTTCTGACAGGCTAGTGCAAAAGTTTCCAACCAATCTGATGCTCCAGCATGGAGACACCTATTTCTGAATGTGTCCAAGCAGCGCTCAAAGAAGAAAGCATCCTTATACAGCTCAAATATGCTGCCTCTCATTATTGGATTATAATTTCCCCTAAAACTCCACAGTATCTTCCTGGCAAAATGCACAGCCTTGAAAAGGTTATACAGAAGTGATAGATCATGAGAGGTATTCCAAAGACAAGATCTAGATGAGACACCATTCACCTTCAGTGGCAACATGGCTTCTTATGACAGACCCACCTGAAGCACAAAAAACAGTGATAGTGGGAAACCTGCTGGGTGTAAAACTCTTGAGAACGTAAGGTTTGCATACCTGTTATTTTGCATTCTTAAGGACAGAATCTAGACCAGGGGTCTGCAACCCATGGCATACATGCCAAAAATGTTAAAGGGGACCGACGCTGAGCAGCACGCAATGCCACTCAGGCCACCCCTGCCCTCCCTGTACTCCACTGGTCACACTTTCCCACTGAGGAGTGAGGCCAACAAGGAAAAGGAAGCCACAGAGTGCGGATCCTGGCCCCTGCTGGTGCCATCCCTAGTGGGCAGGGCTAGAGGAGACCGAGGTGGGTCGGCCAGCCCAGAGCTGCCTCTGCCAGGGACGGGTGCCACCCAGCCCCAACCCCGACCCCCGGAGGCCTCCTGTTGCTGCCAGCGCTCCCAACCCTGATCCCCAGAGGCTGCCCATCACTACTGGGGGCGGCTGCTGGCCAGACCTGACCCCCAAAGGCTGCTTTCCACTGGCAGGGAGCAAGTGCCAGCCCAGACCCCAAACCCTGGCCCTGCCCCCTTTTGGCCCCACTCCCAGTACCCACTGAAGGTGCAGTGGATGGGGCTGGCATGGGGGCCAGCAAAGGTTGTCGACCCCTGATCTAGACTGAGTTCTGGGACCATTCTTGTTTTAATTTAAGACTTCACCTCCTCACAAATGAGGTTCATTTATAAAATATTTTCCTTCTAATCAGAAGGCTCTGCATTAACTATAGAACCCTGCAGACCCCCCAAAAGCTAGATGGGAGAAAGTGGATGCCTGAACTATTACCATACCATTAGCATTTCTCTCCCCTGCTCTATTTTCACCCTCGTTTTTCTATTAGAAATTCTCTCTCTCCCGCACTCTGCTTCAAACTATAGCTTTGGTTTTACATCCAGTTTCCCTCCTGATCCTGTGAGAAAGGGAGCATGTGTTCAAGCAAATAACCCACAAAGTTAAAATGTGTTACCCAATGTATACAGATTATATATACACATACAAACCACATTAATAAGTATTATGTAGATGGTACTACTATGTGTATTGTGCTGGGTAATTTTCTAAATTGTCCTACATTTATTCTTGCTCATTTATGCTAAGACATATATTCCACAATGCCGTGGGACAAGCATAGCTGAGCAGCTTATTTTAGGCATAGGTATAAGTACAAGTGTAGATAAGCCTTTAGGCAAATACTCAAATTGTCAAAGGCTAGATTGATGAGTGTTATGAAACAAAGTACAATGTGGTTAGGAAACAATGCAAGTCGTATAAATGTTTTTGTATTAGGGAGTATCTTCATGCCCCTTTCCAACTGGAATGTAATACTCAAAACAAAAGATGAGGAAGTACAGGGAGGCACCAAAGACAAAACTGACCCAGGCTGGCTAGTTAAATTTTAAGTGAGCTGTAACTTGTCAATGGCCATGAGATAGAAGATGGCTAGTTTAACGGGACATTTGAGCAGCACACTCCCTGTGTAAGGTGACCTGAACATGCTGCATAAGTTCCCTTCCTGGGAAGGACTGCTGCTGTATTAACTCCTTCTTTAATGTCCAGATTGTTTCACTGATAGGCAATAAATTTGACTGAACTTGGTAATTTGGTCTCTTGAACATTCATAACATTGTACAGCAACCACAATCAGTTCCAAAAGGGCAGCTGTGTTAGTCTAGTCCAGCAAAACAAACAAGGAGTCTGGTGGCACTTTTAAAGACTAACAAATTTATTTATTGCATGAGCTTTTGTGGGAGAAAATCCCACTTTGTCAATTACACTCAACTGACTTATCCTTCTCTGTATGTACATAATCACCTAACACAGCGGTTCACAAACACTGTGTCAGGACACATTAGTGTGTCACCACACAGCAGTAAGTGTGTTGTGGAGAGCTGGGGAGATGGCTGGATTCACCTTGGGGGAGTTGAGCTACTGTGTCGTGTATAGTTGCAATATGCTGCCAAGCATGCAACAACCCACAAAAGGTTGAGAAGCACTCAGGAGTGTCGCAGCCTTGGGGAAGGATCTGGGGCACCAGCCAAGGCCTCACCCCCACCCACAGGCCATGCCCCCACACACCCCAGCCAGGGACGGGGCCAGGAGAGGCTGCTGTGGCAACAGGGCTGCCCGGCCTTGGGGAAGAGGCCGCCATGGCCTTGGGCAGCTGGGCCCCAGATCCCCAGCCAGGGACAGGGCCAGAGTGGCTGCTGCTGCCACAGGTGGCTGGGCCCCGGGTCTCCGGCCCGACTGGGCTGGACACTGGGAGAGGCGGTGCCCGGCAGGACCTGGGGCACTGGCGCCGGGATTTGGGGCACGGGCCTGGAAGCACTGACCTAACATACTAGTTTCCGTTTTATGCATCTGAAGAAATGGGATTACTCCCACAAAAGCTCATGAGATAAATAAATGTGTTAGTCTCTAAAATAGTGTCACAGGACTCTTGGTTTGTATACTCACTTATTTGGCTATACCTTTTTGTCAATGAGTGGGCTCATAATCAGGCAAAAACTCATTTAACAAAGGTACAACCAGATTAATGATGCCTAAATTAAAGCTGTGCTATTAATCCTGAGGACTGAGGTAGCAGTTATAAGTAGTTTGTTTTTACATCCCCACCATTTCCTTGCTTGGGTGATGCAATGAATGTCACATCTCTTGACTCTCCCTGGACTATATTGCATAATAAATTGGGAGTTTCCTGGGGGACCTCAGTGATGAGTAGTCTGGTCAAACGAGAGGAGCCAACTGACTTAACAGGCTGGTTTGGTTTTCAGAGATGGCAGCTGGAGCATTGGACTAGTTCAACTAGTTTTACCATCTCCAGCAGAGCTTACTCAACCTGATGTTCTGAGCCTCCTAGATTCCAGCCCTGCCCAGGAAATGTCAGAGGGAAACTGTCTTCCTGCAACTTGCCCAAAGACATCTGAAAGTTAAAGCAGGGATGGCCTCATCTAACACCAACAGGGCAAGGGAAGGTTGGTAAATGCCTCCAGTGAGAATGGTGGGTTACTCACCAGTAACTGTGCTTTCTTTGAGATGGGCTGCTTGGATTCATTCAGTAATAGGTGTGTCCATGCCGCAGTGCACAATTGGTTGGAAACCTTTTTGCCCTTGCCTGTCAGAAGAGGGCTGGTGGCCACTGCCCCTCACCATCCTGTGACTAAATATGTGGCCCCGCCTGGCCCTTTCTCAGTCCCTAAAAGTCACCAACTCCAAATTGCGGGGATGGTGGGAGGGTTGTGAATGAATCTGAGCAGCCCATCTTGAAGAAAGACAGTTACTGGTAAATAACCACCATTCTTCTTCGAGTGCTGCTTGGATACAGTCAGTAATAGGTGACTGCTAGCCATGCTGATGGATGGTGGGAGGAGTTGGTTCTTTCCCACCTTCAGCACTGTCACTCCCCACAAGGGCCAGTAACCTGGGCAAGGAAGTCAATAAGAAGTACCCAAAGTACCGTCATAAGGACCGTGGCCCAGGTAAAGGGAAACCGTGAGGTAGAATGGCTTGGCCTAAGAGGGGAAAATTAAAAAGGCCTATGTCTCTTGAGTGCTCCCTGATCTGTAGACTACAGGAGCAGTAGTGGCCTAAAGTCACCTTATCATAAGAAATAAGAACGAAAACACAGTTACTGAACCATGACCGGTAAAGCACCTTCAAGTGTGGACATGAGCGGTTGGTCATACGTATTTGCCAAGGTGTGTGGGTTGTATAAGTTCTCTGGTCTTAGGGCAATGATAAATCCCTTAGCTGGTGATGGGGAATTAATGTGACCCCAGAGAGAACTCTGTCTATTAGTGGCGAATACATGAAAGCAGGAAATGAAAGAGAAGAGGGGAAAGGGGAAAGAGGGGGTAGAACCGCTTACTGGTTTGCCAAAGAGGCAAGTTACAGGGAAGCATAAGATGATAGCCAACCACGTAGTAAGGTATGATACCTTGGTGGTTGACCTGGATAGGCATATGGAGCTGAGAGTGCCCTTTCAGAGGCCCATATCTAGGCGTAGCTCTCCACAAGTGAAAAGGCAAGGGAGCTCAGGGCCACAAAATCAAACACGCCACAGTGTAAGAGGTTGAATATCCACCCTAGGGCGAGAGCAGAAAGAAGACCTTTCAGGTCTAGGTACAAGGGGAAAGGGGAAAGAGAAGCTTAGCTCCATCTGAGACAGATGGAATAAGGGTATGTCACCACAGCAGGGCTCACGCCCCCCCCCCTTTTTTTGTTTTGTTTTGTTTTGTTACCAGGGGTGCAGCTGCTAGGCAAGGGAGTAGGAAAGATGACCAGTGGTGAAGGGCATAAACCTCTTGACCCACACGGCATACATGTGCCCACATAGCTTGTGACAAAAGGTGGGCTGAGAGTGAGAGTATGTCTCTGGCCCTGGAGGAAGGACTCTTGAAGTGTGGTAGAGACTAGTGGGAGACAGGTTACTCCCTCCATTAAGTACCCGGAATGAGAAGGAAAGCAGCTGGGGGTGACCACGGCACTCTGAGTACATTTAGGGCAAGAGGATACCCACAAAGGCAGAGGGAAGGAGGACCAGGGTCTGTTGACCCACACCCCAAAGAATGAACAAACCCTGGGGAAAGAAGGGAGAAAAGAAACCCGGCATGATCGAGGCTACAGAATTGCCATTAAGCAATGGCTTACATGTGACCCTTGTGGAAACAGTGGGTGAACAGGGTGGCACCAGCATAAGACCAGTGGGCCCCTGGGACCACAAGATGGGTTTGGAGTGAATTGGGGAAGAGTCAAATCTGTAATTAGATGGGACTCGTCCCTACGTCAGGAGGGGAGGTTCGCCTAAGGAACTAACCAGGTCCAATTATGGGGAAGCAGGCAGACTCCCGAGAGCTGCTGAGTCTGTTCTGTCAGTGGATGGAACAGGGCTAGTTCATGGGTGCATTCCCGCACCTATAGATTGGCCCTTTTGAAGACCCTTGAGTCACTTCCTTCAATTCCCCTAATGTTCTTCTGGAGACTAGGAGGACAGAGCCAGTGATCGTGGCAGCTCTGGATTATCCCAATCCACTCTGGTAATACACAAACTGTGCTGTACCCAGCAGTTTGGGTTTGTGTAGTTGGTGAAGCGAAGGAGGTTTCGTTCCAACAAAGAGATTGGGGTTTTCTTTTCTAAGTGAAGAGAAAAGGGTAGGAAAAAAACAAACAAGCAGTTCTATGGCAGTGAGAAGTCCTCAAGGTGCATTAGCACCAGGGGCTGGGGATAACCTGAAGAGAGAGAGAGAAGTATAACTGTGTCAGAGGGTTGCCAACCTATGTGGCCCCTACTCAGAGGAAAAAAGAGCATGCACATCCAGGGGATTACCCACTAGGATGAACCTAGGCTAATGGCTTGTCAATCCCTCGATTTGAATCCCGAGGACAGGCGTAGCCAAGTTGAACAGGCCCTTCTGAACCCAAGGCGAACAACTCAGACTGGCCTGGAAAGGGGTGGAGAAAAGGAGGGCATGAGACCCCCCCCCCAAACAATAGACCGATTAGTAGGGATTGTTTTGTTTTCCTTATTTCTTATTATTATTAATTTGGGCAGGTGGGAATCACCTGGCGTGAACAATGTCAGTGCCCAGTGCCCAGGATTCGTGACCTGCATGGGGGGAAGTAGTATCTCCTGGAGGGAGAGAAAGGCAACCTTTGAGGAAGTAGCGTGAAGGGAATTGTCCTGAACTTTGCATAACCATAAGGAGGGGAAGCACCCTCCAAGAAAAAGAGGAGGGTTTTTAGAAACCATTGGGAAATGGATCCCAGCTGGTTATCCAGGGCGTGTGGAGGCACAGGGAGTTCAGGCCTACAGCCCTCCAGATATGACCCCTCATGAAGTGTAGTGACGGCACGTCCTCTTATGAGGCAGGAGAAGGTGAGGGAAGGGTTCCTCCAGCCCTGACCCCAGAGAATCTTGAACCAGAAAGCAGCTCCTTCCAAGTACTAGGAAGGCTACCCAGGTGTTAGCTTTATGTATCCTCGAAGGTAGAGCAAGAGGTGGTACCAACTGTGCGAAGGGGGTGGGGGCGCGTCCCCCACTGGTAGGAATCCTTAGGGATCCCCATGGAACCACTGGGTGATTCTTGAGGGAGGAAGGTAGTACCCTGAATTTGTTCTTGGACTCCCACAAATCCATTATATTTCTAGCTATCAGGGTCTGGTTATTGGCTACCCGTAGTTGGAAGGCAGAGGAAGAATACACCTTCCGCCCAATGTTCCCCCTAAGCTGAGCGGCCGCCTGGCCATGCAGCCCCCAGCACTGCCTGGTGCAGGAAATGCTGCCGGCCTGCTGCAGTCCCTGCCCAGCCAGAAGACAAAGTCTTCCGGCCAGTGGAGAGCTCCTCTGAGTGGGGTGTTTTTAAAACTCCCCTGTTTGGGAGGGCCACTCTGGGGCCCCGACCCTGCAGGCTGGAGCTCAGTGCTTGCCCCCTCCACCCCCTGGGGAGGCACGGCCAGCTGTTGGTAGGGTAGCCTGGCTGCTCCGCCCCACTGTTAGGAGGCTAAGCAGGCAGCCCCCACTCCCCCATAGCAGGGAGTGCAGCGGGTAGGATCAGGCCACCAGGAGGGCAGGATCGGGCCTGTTCACAGTGTGGGGGGGCCGCACAACAAGCAGTACATGTTGCCCAGCTGCGGTCTGGCCTTAGAAGGAACATTGCTTCTGCCGGAGGAGATCTAACTCCCTCGCATCCCTTGATGCCAGGAGAGGGTCACGGGAAACCTGTCCTGGGCCTACTGCTGCTTCCACCACCCCTTGAGACGGTGCTGGATGGTGGGTGGGGAAAGGAAGCTCCATCGCTGGGACCTGGTATTTAAGGCCTGCCATTTCTGATACGGGAGTGATGGACCCAGGGGCTTGCCAGAGTGACGTGGCAAGGTCCCGCACACTAGGGTGACTGGGGATTATTATTGGCTCAGCAGAGGTGAACACTGGACTGAATAAGATGTCAGTAGGTCCTATAGGGGACTGGACCTACAACCCCACATAAATGGAAACGCTGTGAAGGAGGTCGAAGCGCGCTGTTAGATCCCCAGTGTAGGAACGGGGCATGGAGCTTGGGGTTCTGTCTGGTGTGGGAGGAACCAGTGCCAAGCTGGGCGAAGTGGTACCACAGGGACCTGCTGGAGTTTCTCAGGGTGACCATTCATGAGGCTGGTACCTATAAGGAGATGGTGCTGAAGGCTGTGGGTGGAGCCATTTACTCTCCCTGGAGACACCCTCCTCTGGGCTCAGAGATTGGGAGGCCTCCCAGGACCGTGTCTGTGGTGCTGGTGAAGGCAGAGTAATATGGCACCAAGGAGAGGACTCAGCCGTACCGGGGTCCTGAATGGCTGGTTCTGGTGTAGGGAAACTCAGCACCAAGATCGGTGATGGTGTCCAGTTCCACTTTTGGGGTCACCAAGCTCCCAAAGTGAGGGCCGGTTTACCCCTTTTCTTGGGGCTACCAGGGCGGGAGGTGTTGGCAGGAGGAGAAGTGTCTTCACTGCCTCAAAGGCCTCCAGAGTGGTGGGGAACAGCACTGACACCTGCCAGTCCCACAGCAACCCCCAGGTGGGGGACCGAGATCAGCACTGATGCTTCAGTACTGACACCAATACTGAGCTCATCTTCTTTCACTCTCTCAGATAGTGGTGCCGGGAGGGCTCCGGTGCCAAACTGGCACACGATGCAGAAGGAAGCCCTGAAGTTTCAGGAGTAGGGTGCCGCACTTGCCATGAGGCCAGTGCATGGCGCCTTTGTTCTCTGTATTTTATTGTCCAAGGTTTAAAGGACCGACAGATAGAGCAAGCAGTGACCAACAGGGCTTCACCCAGGCACCAGAGGCACTTCTTGTGGGGGGTCATCCCACAGTAAGGCCTTGCCACAGACCACACAAGGTTTAAACCCTGCTGGCATTGCAGGTGGCAGGAAGGAGCGATGTTCCTGCTCCAACGCTGCATGCTCGATGGAAGAAGAGCTCTTCTGTGGAACGACATCTATGAAAACGTGTTCCCAGTTGAGCGGGTGGCTCGTACAAGGCAGAAGACAGATTGCTTACATGATTGCAAGGAGTGGGCTGTTCCGAGAACTATTGCTGAGGGCAGAAAAAATGGAACTGAGGAGGGGCCAGGGGAGGCCACATATATAGCTGGGGGTGGTGGCTGCCAGCCCTCTTCTGACAAACTAGGGCAAAAAGATTTCCGACCAATTGTGCTGTGGCATGGACCCACCTATTAATGACTGTATCTGAGCAGAGCTCGAAGAAAAACAGAGGGTTACATACCTGTAAGCATCCTTCGAGACAGGGGCTTCATACATTCCCATTCAGGTGTCTACGTGCCACAGTGCACAGTTGCCCAGCTTTTTTGCCCTAACCTGTCCCTGTAGGGACAGTGGCCAATGCTCCCTCTGTCCTGTGCACCTGCACAGTATATAGGTGGCCTGAACCCTACTGCCCCCCCCAGTCCCTTCTTTCTGCTAACTCCAAAAAGCGGGGACAGAGGAAGCGTACAGAATGTATGTGGGCAGCCCATCTTAAAGAAGGACACTTACAGGTAAGTAACCCTCCATTCTTCATTAAGAGCTGCTCACATCCATTGCCATTCAGGTGACTTATGAGGTTTATTTTTGGACGGTGGGCGGAGTTAAGGTTTCCCTGCTTGTAGAACAGTTCTGCCCAGGGCAACATTGTCTCTTGTCTGCTGGACAATTGCATAATGGGATGCAAAGGTGCACACTGAGGACCAGGTCATGCTCTGCATATCCCCTGGAAGACCATAGAGGATACTTGTGCTCTAGTCGAATGGGCCTTAAGTCTCCCCGGGAGGGGGGGGTGTTAGTTCTGTGGTAGCAGTCTTCAATACAGCTCATTATCCATAACAAGATGCATTGGGACGTTACTGCCTAACCCTTCATGCATTCAAAGACTGCTACGAACAGCTGGGTCATTTTGGGGAAGGGTCTCATACATTCGATGTATACGGCAAGTGCTTTTCTGAAATTGAGGGTGTGCCACCTTCTCTGATTTTCCATAACCTGTGGGTAAGGAAGGAACACTTGCAGGCAGCTATCCTGATTAATATGGAAAGACACCACCACCTTAGGCAGGAAGGCCAGGTGGGAGCAGAGTTGCACTTTACCAGCATGGAACACCATATACGGGGGTTCTGAGGAAAGGGCTCTTAATTTGGACACCCTCTTGGCCAATGTGATGACCACCAGGAATGACACTTTCCATGACAGCACCAGTTGGTTGCATGACTCCATGGCCTCATAGGGAGGCCTTGTGAGCCCCTTTAGGACTAGGTTCAGGTCCCATTGAGGAACTGGGTATCTGACCTGGGGGAAGAGTCTCGCTAATCCTCTGAAGAACCTTGTCATCATAGGATGAGAGAAAAAGGTTACTTCATCAAAGGAGTTGTGAAATGCTAAGGCTGCTGCCAGGTGTACTCTGAGGGAGGGAAGCTTCAGTCACCTCTCCTTCAACTCTAAGAGGTAATCGAGTATGGTATAGATTAATGCAGACCTTGGGGATGCCCCCTTCTCAGTGGCCCAGAGGGAGAACTGCTCCCACTTTGCCCCATAGGTGATCGTCGTGGAGGATTTTCTGCTCTCAGTCAGAACATGTTGGACCTTCGGGGGAAATTTGCTTGTCAGGACTCAGCCACATAGCCTCCAAGCTCTGAGGTGTGGTGATTTCAGGTCTGGGTGCCACAGGCACCTAGAGTTCTGCGTGAGCAGATCTACTCTCCGTGGAAGTCTTATGGGTTCAGCCACCAATAGGTCAAGGAGGGTGCTGTACCAGGGCTGGCGTGGCCAAGCTGTGACTATTAAGATCATGTCCACCCCTCCCTCTTGACCTTTAAGAGGACCCTGTGGATCAAGGGGAGAGGAGAAAAGGTGTAGAGCAGTGGGTCTTCCCAGCTTGTCAGGAGGGCATCTGTTAGATAGCCCGTCTCCCTGCTCCTCAGTGCGCAGAAGAGGCTGCATTTGTAGTTTTTTTCACATTGCAAAGAGGCCTATGTGGGGGGAGCCCCACCTCCCAAAGACCTGGTTCTCAACCCCTGGGTGTAGCGACCACTCATATTGGGGGATGAATTGTATGCTGAGTTTGTCTGCTTGGTGGTTGCTCACCCCCAGTGGGTGGGCAGCTATTGGATGAAAGTTCTGCTTCAGGGCCAGTTCCCATAGTCAGGTAGCCTCTGCATATAACCCAGGAGAGCAGTCTCCCCCCCGGTGGTTGAGGTTGAACATAGCCACCATGTTGTCTGTTAGGACCTGTACTGTTTTCCCCTTTATTTTGTCCAAGAAGACCCTGCAGGCAAGGCGTATCTCCCTCTGCTCCTTCATGTTTATGTGGAGAGGGCTATCTATCTGTGGCCAAGTTCCCTGGGTGGAAAGTCCTCCCTTGATATGTGATTCCCAGCCTATGTCCAATGCATCATGAGCAAGGTAAGTGAGGGGTTCTGGGCCTCAAATCCCCCCCCCCCCGGCACTTGCAAAGTTTGGGTCTTGCTGTATTGTTAAGGAGTTCAGGACTTCTCTTGGTATGGTAACTACCCAGTTTAGTGGATGGCATTGGGGATGGAAGACCATCCTAGTCATAACTGTAGTGGTCTCATAAGAAGGCATGCCAGTCTTATCACACAGGTAGAAGTGGCCATGTTGCCTAGCAGTTGGAGGCATCACCTCACTGTCATGGTGGGGGCATGGTGCAGTTCTGAAATAATGGTAGACATGGACTGAAACCTGGATGGGGTAGTGAGGCCATTGCCCTCATCAAGTCTAGCTGTGCCACAATGAACTCTATTTTCCTTGTTGGGGTGAGTTTTGACTTTTTGAAGTTTATGAGCAGGCCTAGTTTGTCGCACAATCTTAGGAAACATAGCATGCTGTGCCAAACCTGGTCCTTGGAGCTCCTCCATATAAGCCAATCACCCAGGTATGGAAATATTCTGACTCTTTGTTTTCTTAAGTGGGACACTAGGGATGCTATGCATTTTGTGAAAACCCTTAGGACGAGTGAGAGCCCGAAAGGTCGGGCTATGCACTGGAAGTGCTCTTCCTTCACCATAGTGGAGGAACTGCCTGTGCTTTCACCTTATCGAGATGTGAAAATAGGTGTCTTTTAAGTTGAGGGCCACAAACCAGTCCCCCAGATCTAAAGAGGGAATACTCTGAGATAGAGAAACCATTCGAAACTTTATTTTTCGTATGAACTTGTTCTAGGCTCTTAAGTCCAGTATGGGTCTCAGGCCCCCATTTGCCTTTGGAATCAGGAACTACCTTGAGTAGAACGCTCCTCCCTCTTTCCTTGTGGGCATTCTTTCTATTGCCTGCAGTTCTAGGAGCTTGTGGCACTCCAGTTCCAGGACAATCTCACAGGATGGGTCCTCAGTTCAATAGTGAGGGTGTGGTTTTCCTTCAAGGGGCCTGGCCTTGATCTGGATGGCGTAACCTTGTGACCCCATACCCAATATCCATCAATCAAATGTTATCTTGGACCACCGATGTCACAATGGGGCCAGTCTGTTTCGGAATGACTGGAATGGCTGGTTTTGGCATTGATGGGGGCCCTTCAAAACTTCTGCCCCTAGATGACAAGTGGCTGATATTGCCCTGGTGGGTGGTTTGGTTGGAGCCCTGTGACCTCACTCCCCTTCCACTTCTGGCTCTGTCCCTGTCCCCATTTCCATAAGGGCAGTAGGATGACTGGAAGGGTCGGTGACGCAGACGCTGCTGCTGTTGGTGGTGCTGAGACTGTGATTGCTGTGCCTGAAAGGGTCGCTTAGCCATCTGAGGGGTATACATCCCTAAAGAGTGGAGTTTTGCCCAGGAATCCTTCATGCCAAGCAATTTGGAATCAATCAACTCAGCAAACAGCAGTGGACCCTCAAATGAGAGGTCCTGAATGGACTGCTGCATTTGGGGAAATAATCCCGATTCCTGTAGCCACACAGCCCAACATACAGCAATCACTGAAGCAAACTCCCTCCCCCCCACTGGCCATGTCTATGGGGTCCCATGAGAAGAGCAGTGTAGCACATGCCACCTACAGTTCTTCATCGACTAAAGAATCATAGTATACCACATGGTTGGAAGGGATGAGGTCCCAAAACCTCTGCATCAGCTTCCATAGATTGAAAACATATCTGCCCCTGCAGGCTTGCTGGTTGGCTATATGTAGTTGCAACACTGTGGTGGAATAAATCTTCCTCCCGAACAGATCTAATTTCTTAGTGTCTTTATTTTTGGGGGTGGCAGAGGGTTGGCCCTACCTCTCCTGCTGGTTTACTGCATCCAGCACCACTGACCCGGGGGGAGAGCATGTAAACAGGAAGCTGAATTTATCTGCAGAAACATAGTACTTACTTTCCATTGCCTTCAAGATCTGGGGGACTGATGATGGTGTCTGCCATCAAATGCAGGCAGTCTTTAGCACCCCATCACACATGAGGACTGCCATTCTGGCTGGAGGGGTGGCATCAGCCATGGTGACAATAGAATCAAAGTGCTCTCTGACCACCTTGATTGGTAGGTCAATGTTTGCAGCCATGTGCTTTAGCAATTCTTGGTGCACCCTTAGGTCTTCTCTAAAGGAATGGGGACCTTTGGTTGGTTGCCTCAGGGGATGAGGAGGACATAAGTCAGGAGTCATTCCTCCCTAGGCCTAAGGGACCTTCTCCTCAGTCTGTGTCCTCATCCAACACCTCTGGGTCCCAGCCCCTCTGTGAGGTGGCAGATCTTGAGGACTCAGGAGATGCGGATCCCATTGGGGTGAGTCCCAGGGTCCCCAGTCTGCCCACTGAGCAGACCAGTCCTTAAAGTTTTATGGCACGGGAACCTGTGCTGGGGGTGGTTTTCTTCCTTATGCTGGGGAGCAGTCAGACATCCTGTGCTGGTCAGTGTGTTAGAAGCATCCCCTCTTCCACATCAGTGCTGGGGGGCATCCCATGTGGGGAGCGATGTGTCAGTGCAGGTGAGGGCAATGCTCCTGTATCCCTGTGCTGGGAGGATGATGGAGAGTGCTTTTTCCTGAGCCTCCCTGCCGGACGCATCAATGTCGGTGCCAGCAGTGAGGACATTAACGGATGATGGCATCAGTGCCAGGCATTAGAGTCTTTCGATGAGCAGGATCTTGATCTGGTGTGGCGCAATTTTTGCAAGGGTGCTGGTAAATGTTCCCAGGATGAGGCCTCCGGTGAGAACTGCAGACAAGCCCTATTGTCCCCCACCTCAGACTCTGATCCTGTGTAGTGCATTTTCAGCTTCCTGGACAGGTACCAGTGCCGAGGCAGGGCCAGGGCAGAGCGCGCCCTCTGTGCCAGAGCTGTGAGTGCCAAGGGTGGGACACTTGATACCCAACTCAGGTGCAAGGCCTCTTCCAGGGCCATGGAGGATAGGTGATTTTCCTGCTCCTTCTATGCTCTTGGCTTAAAAGACTGGCAGATCTGGCACTTGTCAGTTTGATGGGTCTCCCCCAAGGCATTTCAGGTATTTCTCATGGGTGTTGCTGATCAAGAAAGCTTTTCCACCCACAGCACAGGGTTTGAAGCCAGGTATGGTCAAGTCCATGCTCGGCCATGTGTTACCTCCAGGATGTGAGGGAGAGATGGGTTCGCTGGTGCAGCCCAAGCCAGGAGGCAAGGTTGATATGAAAAGGGATACCAAAGTTGGAAAACGAAGAAAAAGGCAGAAGATGAGGAAAAATGCACAGGTGCTTGCAAACCTGCGAAAGTGGGCAGTTCCAGGACCATCACAATGGGCGGAAAGAAGGAACTGAAAGGGGGGTAGGGCCAGGCCACCTATATACCAAGCAGGTGTGCAGGTCAGAGGGGGCATTGGCCACTGACCCTACAGGGACAGACTAAGGCAAAAAACGCTGCTGGGCAACTGTACACTGCAGCACGAAGACACCTGAATGGGAATAGATGTGAGCAGCACTTGAAGAAGTATAGTCCTTTCCCTCAATAATGCACTGAAATGCCTGTGTGGGGCACCTAGTGGAGACAGAAGAGAGAGGAGCTAGTCTGGTGGGATTGGTTGAGAAGATTGTTAACTTTGGTCATCAGCCTCCCTCAAGCTAGAAGTCATAAGCTATTTGCTCAAGAAGTCACATCTGGATGTTGATTATCTCATCACCATCCTATCATTAACTTCTTTCAGAGAAAAAAAAAAAGCAAGGAGTCTGTGGCACTTAGGCTACGTCCACACAAAGCTTTTAATTTGAAACAATGACCATTGTTTCAAAATAAAAGTTGTCATGTCCGAACAACATTCCTTTATTTCAAAATGATGGGACCCCGTCATTTCGAAATAACATCCATCATTTCAGAAAATAAAACCTCACCTGAAAGCGGAACAGCCATTGTTTCAAAACAGTTGTTTTGAAACAACACCATTTGGACATGTTATTTCAAAATAACGGTTATTTTGAAATAACATTTTTGCCCTTCTTCTTCCCAGGGTGCCTTCCTTTTTGTATATATTGGGTGAGGGCATGGCCCAGCAAGAAGGCCATGTTGCCACACGTCCCATGCTGCCCCTCTCCTGAAGCGAAATAACAAGTCCTGTGTCTGAACATGCTATTTCACTCTCAGGTTTTCCCTTATTTCAATTTAATATTTGCTTATTTTGATTTAAGTTATTTCAAAATAAGGATTTTATTTCAAAATAAGAGTTTACATGTGAACGTAGCCTTAAAGACTAATAGATTTATTTATCGCATGAGCTTTTGTGAGAGAAAATCCCACTTCATCAGATGCTTTGAAGAGGAGAAACTTACAGAATGGGATGAAAATAAATGCAAGGGAGTGTAAGACATGGGATCAGGTCATACAGTAAGAGCAAATCAGAGTGTTTGTTAAGATTCATATCCTGGGAAACAGCACACAGAGGACAGTGAAGTCAAATTACCTGTTGTAATGGGAAAAGAAGCCATAGTCATGATTCTTCTTTCAGAGAAGGCTCTTGAAAAGTTGAAACACAACATCTTGGTTCTCTGGAGGCCCCAATCAGGATTTCATTGTGGTCATGTGTAAATCAGCAGACAAATGCCAATCTGAGAAACAGACTAAAGCTCCCAACCACCAGCTCATCTAAAGTCCTTTCTCAGGTCTAGCTTTAATTTAAAACAAGAATTCCAAAATCAAAGCAAATAAATTCCAGGTGGTTGGTGCTACTCGGCTTTCCCAATATTTACCAACAAAGAGGAGTCAGAATACTCTTTTCCTGGCTAGCATAAACACACATCCCTGACCCTATTTGCCATCCTTGCCTAAAAGATCACATGACTAAAAGCAAGTGTTAGAACCACAAGATTTCCAGTACAGTTTTCTCTGGGGGTTTGTTTTTCACTTCCTGCCCTAGAATGCTGTGTGACTTCATTAGGGTAGAGTGACTGCCTTAATCCACCCCCCAGCAATACCTGCCTCTTAGGGATGAGCGTAATCCTTGGACAATAGAGCTGGATGAATTCTGCAGAAAAAAAATCAGAAGTATTCTCTCACATTTTAACCACATATTTGGTATTGTCATTTTCACAGCTGTCTGGTATTTACTTTTCTGCTTGGAGGATGCTGGTACACTGGAATATGCACATCAAAAGTCACATATTAGAGTGGTCAGACTGCATAAGAACATCTGTTTAAATGTGACCTCTTCCAAGTCTTCTAAAATCAACATACTTAGTCAGATTTCTTGACATTTACTATGCCTCAGGGGGGTTCAGGATAAGCTTAAGTGACCAAAATCTGGAGTCATTTCATCAAGGGACATAAGGCTTGAAGAAACAAGTCACTTTAAAAGCATTTACCCCCTTGCCAGCTGTCAATGCACCCCAAACCTGCACCCCAAATCCCTGCACTCTAACCTTCCCTCACCTCTGACAGTACACCCTGTGACAGACTGCTCCCTTGATCTAGTCTGGTGAGCTGCTGTGACCCCCAGATTCCCACTCCTGAACCCTGATTTGCCCCACTCTGCCAAGGGACCACTCACTCCTGAGTCAGTCCAGTCCAGTTTCTCGCATGCAATCGGTACCAGGCAGTGGTGATATGCCCCCTTGGATACTCAAGAACAGTCCCCCAGTGAGCACCCCATCCCCAGACACCACCATGGGAGCCACTGTCTACAGAGACTGGGGTATATTCCCAATCGCCATACGCTCAAATCCATACATTTAACAAAGAAGTGGATCATGGCCAGCCTCCTTCATTTGCACCCTCTAAAGATCACACAGCTTTAGATAAAACAACTACTAGCTTATTGATCAGATTTTAATTCTAAGTGAAAATATGGCCAGTCATGGCTGAATCACAATATAAATGAGTCAGGAGAGACCACAAGAAAATAAAAGATAAAACATACTAACCTACTACTACTACTACTACTACTACTACTACTACTACTACTACTACTACTACCACCACCACCACCTAAACTGACCTCATAGTCCAAGTTTATGCTCAAGATGTTTAGCTGTCCAATGTCTGTACAGCCAGTCTCTGCCTGAGGCCAAGCAGGGCCCAGATTTTGCTTTAAGTTGTTTCAAGATGGAGATTCCCAGGCAAAAAGCCCCAAATCCCTCCAAGTGTGTCTCTGTTTCAAAACTCCCCCGACCCTTCCATTTCTGGGCAAAGGTGATCTCTGGTCTGAGACAGGAAACTCAGTTAGCATGTTTTTGTTGCCTTCTCCAGATGCTTGCTCACTTTGATTGTTTACATGCTGCAGGGAGAGTGTTCTGTCTGTCTCCCACCCCCTCGAGTTGGCATCAAATCATACAATCACAGTGCACAATTGAACAGAAAAATCATACAGATCATAACCCAGGGTGCGCAGATGTGCATCCCATGACATGCCCCAATCCCTTGCACCCCCAGTGCTGCAGGGAAGCCATTATTCTGTGCCAGAACAACTTTAAATGAGAAACTGGAGGGTTCTTTGCTAATAGGAAACACATACTGCATACCATAGACGCTTTACATGCTCTCACCCCTCAGTGCTCCCCTGAGATGGCGAACATCGAATGGACAGGAGTTAGAGGATCTTTCTTTCAGACACAAAACTGTCAGCATACTGGAACAGAAGTGCCCTCTGTGTCTGTCCTGCCATGAACTCCGCCTTTTATGCATTGTTTGTGAAACACCACCTGGAAAACCACTCACTGTAACACTGTTGTCCTTAGCTCCAGGCACTGCATATGAGTCCAGTTAGGAAGGGAAACTAGCAGCAATAGAAATATTTGTATACCAGGGAGTAAAAATTCCAGGGAGATGTGTTCCCTGCTTGTGGCAGGGATACCTGGGGACAGTAGTGAGGAGGGCCAGGTGGGAGGGGAGATAGCACCGAATGGGTAAGAGGGAAAGGCTTGGGAGTGCTGGTGGGGAACAACTGATATTGGGGGGGTAGGCAGGCAGCTGGTTCAGTACGAGAATTCTGGGACATCATATGTACAACTGCCTAAGTGACTACTAACCTGTCTTATCCTGTTCTAAAACTGGGAAATACAATTGCAAAAAATGTGTTAACTCAGAGTTAAAGTGGTTTAGTGGCGTAACACACTGTAACCTAAAGTAACATACTGGAAACCTATTTATCATATGTGTCCGCAGGGTTGGTCCGCCCACAGAGGCGACCTAGGTGGTTGCCTTGGGCACCAGCCTGCAGGTGGCATGAAGGGCTGGGCTGGGCTGGAGCTGTGGCCAGCGAGCTTCCCACCCTGCTCCACCAGCCTTGGGTTGTGGGTGGGGAGCCAACCCCAACCTGGGGAGTGAAACCACAACCACAATTTGTGCTTGCAGCCCACAAGATGCCCATCTGCCACCTGGCCAGGCTTGGGGTAGGGGCACCGGGGGGTCCACCATCTGGCTCAGCCCAGCTTGTCCCAGCCCAGGCCACTGGCAGGGGGGCACCAAAATCTCAGGCGCCTAGGGTGCCAAAATACCTTGGGCCAGCCTTGTGTGTACGGTTGTAATAATTCATATTAAGCATGCCACATAAGCTGTCTAATGAAAGGTCATAGTCTGCTAAAACCTATTGTTCTGTCAAAATAAGATTTTGCTGTAATTACAACATGCTATAAGCTTGCTAGTGACAGCAGAAGAGGCACCCCCACCCAGGAGGGACTCAGCAGACATCAATCAACAAAGGAGATGTAAACACAGGATTTACTATACAATGACCATTGCAAAAGACTGTACAATAGAGATTGCTTAACTCTGACTCACTCACATGGGAGCGATTAAGTAACCTGATGACTCAGCAATGATCTGCTTTAATACATGGGCTTGTTCACAGCCTCTGGTTCAGGCCAGATCTTGAACCCGCCCAGTGCATGAGGTTCTTTCTCTTTAGTACTTTTCATTTTTTATGGAGAGAGTGTTTACCCGTTATCCCAGAAAAACAACTATAAGTGACTTGATGGGCTAAACACTTTTATGGCCATGCTATATTGCCAGTTATGAATTCATGCTCCACCTATCCCTTGGTCAGTACACTCCTACCTATAACCGGGGCTTCGCTGGTGCCCAGCACAGGGGGCACTTGCCCCAAGTCCTGGTGCCAGTGTCCCGAATGGCTGGCACACCCCTTGCCTCTCCCATCTGCATCCTTGGCCCAGTATCTGGGGCTGGACCAGCCATGGTGGCACCTGCGTCTCCTAGCCGGGTATCCAGGGCCAGGCTGTTTGCAGCAGCATCTGCCTCTCCCAGCCCAGAACCCGGGCTGGGCTGCTCATGACAGCCACAGCCTTGCCCGTCCCCGTCCCCATCCTGGGATCAGGAGCCAGGCTGGCAGCAGCAGGACCCTGGGGTCCTGACTCCGGATAGGGGGTGGAGGCAGAGCTGGGGCCCCAGGGTGGGGCCTGGGTCCAGGCCTCAGGTCTTTTCCTGGGGCAACAATGCTCCTGCCTACAACCAACAGACAGATTTTAAACTTCCAGGTGTTCTCTAGTCCCACATAGCAGGCTTAGGAATGTTAGATTCTGGACTTCGATTAATGCTATAATTTTATGATTAAGCCCTGGAGACATTTTTCTATTCTTAAAATAATAATGAATGTAAGTAATATGTGTATAATATATATAAAAGTACATTCAACAACCTAAAAATACCAGCAAGCATTAATACATGTATATGTACAAATATTTAAAACTTATCCATTGAAAGCAAAACCTAACCCCTTTCCAATCTGCTGCTGTAATTTTGCCTTCTTCATAGAAATTGCCCTACAACAGCATAGTCCAAGCAGAGCAATTAGCATCATCACCAACACAATCCTAAAAGTCAGATGGAGTGTTTTAACAAAAGGAGGTAAAAATGACATCCCCTGAGAGGCCCCACCAAGATGGCTCCCCCTTCTGCTTTTTCTATTTCCTCTAACTGGTATTAGTTATGTTCCAAAGGGGCAGCTGTGTTAGCCTGGTTCAGCAAAGGAAGCAAGGAGTCCTGTGGCACGTGTAAAGACTCACAAATGTATTTATTCTATTTATTAAGTTATTTTATTTATTTATTTATTTAAGCTCATGTGATAAATACATTTGTGAGTCTTTACATGTACCACAGGACTCCTTGCTTGTTTTGGTGTCAGTTATATTAGCAATGAGTACCAAAGCTTTTTATGTTACTAAATGCTGTATGTTTAAATGTGATTGCATAATGGGGAGAGGGGAATAATTTGAGCACTGACTTATTTAGTGCACCTGGAGGTGTGAGGAATGCAGTGAATGCTTATACCACTTGGGCTATGTCCACACGAGCCCTTTTAATCGAAACAACAATGGTTGCTTCAATTTAAAAATAGACATGTCCAGATGATGTTTTCCTTATTTTGAAATAAGGAGCTCCTTTATTTTGAAATAAGGAAAATCATTTCAATATAATAAAACCTCCTTTGGTATCAAAATGAGGATTATTTCGAAACTCTGGTTTCAAAATAACCCTGTCTGGCTCTGTTATATCGATATGATCAACAGATCAATATAAGAGTTGACCTACCTCCCAGGGTGTACGGCATCCTGGAAAGAAGGCCCACACCCTCTCAGCACCCTGGCCGAGCCCCAGGTGTGCAGGGAGCCGGCTCCCCCCTGCACTGCAACAGCCTAGCCCCAGGGCCGTGGGGAGCTGGCTCCCACCTGTGCTGCCAGGGCTGCAGCTGCCCAGTCCAGGGACATGGGTAGCCGGCTCCCACCTGGGCTCCCGGGGCTGCAGGCTCCAAGCCCAGGGCGCGGGGACCCGACTCCCACCCGCACTCCTGGGGCTGCATGCGTGCCCCAGGGTCCCTCCCCTGCTGCCCCACCAGCAGTGGAGAACGCAGGGCAGGCTGGGGGCTGGCCCTGCCAGGGGGCCATGTTGCCACACGTCCCAGGATGCCCTTCTCCCAAATCGAAATAGCAAGTCCTGTGTCTGGACTTGCTATTTTGATTAGGTATTTTTTCTTAATTTGATTTAAGTTAAATTGAAATAAGGGTTTTATTTCGAATTTACTTATTTCAAAATTAACTTATTTCAAAATCAGCATTTAGGTGTGGACATAGCTTTGCTGGCTAGAAAGCAAACGTTTTGATTTGGGCTGTGTTTGTTACCTATACACAGAACCGTGTGGCCTCCAATACACGCTTGTCCATGCATGATGAAATGAGAATATTCTAATGAACAAACCATGTTTTTAGTCTTACCACCTTACTGACCAATTTCCCATGACACTTTGGCATTAGAGAACTTAAAATGTTTCTGAGTTATTGAGTAATTATCTGAGCAATACTATTATGAAACTCAATTGTGTGGGTATTTAAAGACCATCATAATGTTCCAAAATGCAACAGCTCATCCTTCAACTTAATCCCTTTTCTAACACCAGCAGGGAACTTTTGTGTATTTACTCTAAAAATATATATTTTTTGATGGTGGGAGCAAGATGGCTTTTACTAATGCAATCAGCTTATTAATTTTTAATACATCAAGTTTATGTGTTAGACCACTTACTTTAGGTTCATTAACGTGCCTTGACTTTGAACAAATTGTCACTTTAAAGCAGGGGTGTCAAACCTGCCTCTTTCATTTGGCCCAGGGCTCTGCAGTACCACACACTTTGCCTAACAGAGAGAGAGAGAGAGAGAGAGAGAGAGAGAGAGAGACATTGGGAGGTATTGTGGAGCACAGATTTGCATACACAATGCCACGAGAGTGCCCTAGTATTTTGATTTATAGTATATACAAACCACTTGAAGTACATTTAAGTCAAATCTGGCCCGCCATAGCAAATTTATCTGACACCCTTCCCTTCAAGCCTAGTATGAGACTGTTAGAGTGGAAAAAATCAAGTAATGACAGTCAGGGTAAACATCTTCAGATGAAGTAAAGGCCTTACTACATAAAATAAATTTAAAAAGGCTACAGCTAACAAAGCACTTTTATTTTATGCAGTAGGTCCTGCACTTCACCTGATAGATGCTTACCCTGACTATTACTTGTTTTTTCCATGCTAACAGGCACCATACTAGACTTCAGTTTAAGTTTATTTGAAACCTAACTTTTATATAGCGGTGGTTTTGGACTGGTAGCCCTCGCACATGGGTTGTTAGTTGATGGCTGGTTTGAGTTATTTTACATGACCTATTGCAACACCCGTTTCAATCATTTTATGCTTATTTAATTTTGCTCAGGTCATCTTGTTTATTTTTGTTCCCACACTTCAGGAGCTATGAAAGTATTTGAAGTTTGATGTTACCCTTCCAGAGTAATATGATGGCCCTTTTATTTTTTCAGCAGATCATTTTTACTGCTGTTTTTAGATTTTTTTATTTACTTAAACGTTTTATGTATTTAAATTGCCTGCTACCCTGCCAGCAGCAGAGACTGTGTTTTTAATGTGTTATAGCCTTGCTTGCTTTTAAAAAATTTTTTTTGTTTGCTTTTAGTATTTGCCCCACCAATTTTGTGTTGTGTTGTTTTAACTACAGTATTTTGCAGCCATGGCCATAGATTGCAATATTTTAAGTTTTACTTTTATTATTTTTAAGGCTACTATTTTTGCCATAGCCTTGCAAATTTTATTTTAGGATTTTAATTTTTTTAAAAACTCATATGAACTGCCTTTACTAGTTACCTAGCCCAGCATATTTATTTATTACTAAACTTTGTGGGGATTTGAAAGTAAGGGATAAGAGGGATTTTTAGCTTGGAGTTTACTGCCGTGTTAGATTGTGATTTTTACAAAGGCCAGTATGCCACTTCCCAGATCAGCAGTTGGACACAGAGTTGTCAATTGGTTAGTGTGTTGTTTTTGTCCATGTGCTGTTCCAGTTCTGTGTAGGCAGCTGACCCAGCAACTCTCAGTAGTACTACTCAAATAAACCACAGACTTCGTTCAGTTGGAAAGGTGATCAGCTGGATTTATTGTTAACAAAGCACAGCACTGATGCCTTGTAAATTCTACAAGCACACTAATATATGTATGCTCGTTACAATCGATCAGCTGAGTCAACAGTGGAATTCTTTACTGCCCCTTAGACCAAACAAAGGGTTATGGCAAGGTACCACCATCATTTATAAATGGAAACAAACAACTAAAACACACAACTTACATGTTTTATAAAATATGGTTACTAGCCTTTTATAACTGTTGTTCTTCAGGATGTGCTGTTCATTTCCATTCCAAGGTAGGTATGTGCACACCATATATGCTGCTGCCGGAAGGATCTTCCCCTCATGGAAAGGAGTCAGCTTGGGAGTCATTTCCTCATAGTACCAGTATTTAGAGCCCTACCACTTCACTGCCTTCTTGGTTCCTTCTTGCCGGCTAATTTTGACAGGGGGCAGGGTGCTGGAATGGACATGAGTAACATCTGAAAGAACAATGGTTATTAAAGGTTAGTAAATGCTTTTTCTTTTTTCTTCAAGCACTTACTTATGTCCATTCCGTTGTAGATTATTTCCAAGCAGGCAAAGGAGGAGTGTTTGGAATTTATTGACAAGCAGACTGTAGCATCACTCTACCAAAATCAGCATCCTCTCTGGCTTGATGTGTGATGATGTAGAGTGAAGCAAAGGTGTGGCCTGAAGATGGCGTTGCTGTTATGCCAGGTGCGGCCAAACTGTGGCTCATGAGCTGCATGTGGCTCTTGAAAGAAAAAGTGTGGCTCGCAGAAGAGCACAGCAGGGAGAAGCATGGCATGGTCGGGGATGGTGTGGAAGTGGCTGCAGTTTTACTGTAGGCCTAGTTTTGATGGTAACCTTAGGTAATTACTAGAATCTGACATTAATAGGATCAACATTTGCCCTCTTTTTATGATCAGATTAAAGTGTGCAATGAATTTTAAACTTAGTAATTTTGGAGGCGGTAAAAGTATACGGCTATATGCCTCAGTGCAGCTCTTGAAGTTCTAATAATCAACTTGTGTGGTTCTTGAGCTCCCTAAGTTTGGCCACCCCTGTGCTATACAGAGGTCTTGGATAGGGACCTGTGCCAGGAACACCATTGAAGATGCTTGTGCCCTTGTGGAATGTGCCACCAGGGCCAGAGCAGGGACTTTTGCCAGCTGTTTTTTGTGCAGATACAAGACATGATTCACAATGAAATTAATTGGGTTGAAAGTAGAAGGCTGCAACAATTTTGGAGGGATTTTCTTGGAACTGCAACTGTGTCCAATTTGTATATGAATTCCAATTTTGCAGTTTCTCTGCGCAGCCTTGACTCATTAATCTTTAAAAATACCACAGGGCTCCTTGTTTGTTTTGCTGAACTAGACTAACACAGCTCCCCCTTTGAAACTTGACAAACTAGTAGGGTTGATACAGTTTTCCGGATCAGATTCTCAGTTGTGTATCAGTAGAAACATTTTGGTACTCTGATATTGGACAGCTATTCACAGACCCATTTTTGTGGATTCCATCCTGGATATGGATGGAAATAAATGAAATCTACCACCCCAACAAAAGGCACTGTGGAGTGCCTATTAGTCTCCTCTTCTCCCACAGTAAAATTGACATGGGGTTGTCAATTTTACAGCTACGCTACAGAATTGAACTTAACAAGATTAGGGAGAATGAATCTTAAGATCAGTCCAGAAAAGAAGAGGAAAAAGACAGAAATTGGCCAGATAAACAATTGTTAAAATGTTTGTTATAAATCTCTAAAAAGTACTAGTTTTCTGAAAGTGCTGACGCAAATAACTAATAAAAAGTAATTTAATTCTTAGCTTAAATTTTCTCACCATGGCTATACTTAAGAAAAATTGACTGCATAATTTTCTGCCAATGGTAACAGCGAGAGCTATAATGAGGGTATTTCTGCTGCTGGGTCTGAGAGCGGGAGGGAACCTGGCAGCAGCAGCTCACACCAGGGCCAGAGCAGTACCTCCTTTCTGTCTCTCTCCCAGCTCCAGGAGAAGAGTCTGTTGGTATCAGACTTGACAGAGTTAATAGGACCATGCTGGTACCCATTTAGTCTGAGTGAGCTGGCATAAGTCTCAATCTGCCAGCTTCCTTGTGAATGGCAGGCTTCTAAGTTGGAGAACTTCCTCTGTGTGTCAATCCTTATTTCTTCTGTGGTACTGGTGACTGAGATCAGTGCTAAGTGCCCCCATGAATAGATCTCCTCTGCACCAGAGATGCCTGGCAGTGCTGAGAGTCCTGGGAGGTGTATGAGGAATCAGGGGCATTGCTAGACATAAATATTAGGGAGGACCCCGTGCCCCACTGGCCACCGAGACCCTGATCCATTCCCTCCACACCCATGGTTCCCAGAGCCCTTCCCAACCTCCCCCGGTAGCCCCCTGAGCCCTTCCCTAACCCCCTGGTCCTGCCGCTGGTCCCCGCTGCCCTGGGTGTGCCTGCCCCCAGACATGCACTTCACCCCCCAGCTCCCTTACCTGGCTACCAGAGGGAGAGTGGGGCTGCAGCACAGGGTGAGGCTCCTGGCATGACACTTGTATGAGCATGCTCAAAGCAGGGTCAGGCCAGGACGGGAGTTTTAAAAACTCCCAGGCCCAGCCTGAGGCAGCTCCCTGCTGGCCAGAAGACGGGGTAGAGGCTGCGGCTGCCACCTGCCTGCTGCCCAGGCAGTGTTCCCTGAGTGGGGGCGCAATGGCGCACCCCTCCACAGTTTAGTGGTGTGCTACTCAGGGGCTGGCTGCGAGTTTCAGAGGGGGCTGAAAAATCCTTGTTTGGTGCCAGAGAGGCCAGGTTACGCTGCCTGTCTCTCAGAGAAGTCACTGTGCTTCTCACTAAGTTGGAGGTGCTGGGTGGGCCTGACTTGGCTCCAAGGGGGAATGAAAAGCCACCCGCATGAAGAACTTGAGTCTCTGGTCCCTGTCCTTCTGAGCATGGGGTTTATGATCCTTACAAATCCAGCAGCAGTAGCACAAGTAAAATTCCTCCAAACATTTAAGGCGGCAAAATCACTGCTGTCAACCCCAGCATGCCAGGCACTGTTCCCTCTAAGCTGTGCGCGTGTGCGAGTGCACACAGGTCATGAAACCTGCGCACACAACAAAATAAAGTGCACACAAAAAATTCAATAGTGTTAATATTGGTGCTCACAAAGAAATTTTTTGCGTACACAAAGAAATGGTTTGCGCACACAGTCTACGAGTAGTTAGAGGGAACAGCCAGGAGTGCTTAGCGGTGAGTCTGAACTCACTGCTGCACGCCCAGAAGTCAGCACCAGCAGTCCTGGGGGCCAGGAGGAGTAGGGGAAAGCCAACTACAAGGGGTGTGCAGTCAGCTTTCCCCTGTTTGTCCCGGAGGCTTAGAAAGTCACCGGCATTTACGCAAGACATTGTATGTGCCTTGTGTAAATGCCAGTCAACTGCCACCAAGAAAAGCCCTAAGTGTAGACTAGGGCTGAGTGGCAAATTGCTAATGAGCATGGACTTGTGGCCAGCCTCATATGGCTTTAACCCCAGAGATAAAGGCACGCCAGTTCCAGGGAAGGGGGAACACCACCACTAAGTGTGGTTCTACTCTGTTACTGTTAACTAACACTAAAAACGTTAACAGCTAACTACCATTTTCTTAATTATATACAGGAAAAGAGAAGTCCACAGGGAATGGGATTACTTGCAAAAGAGCAAGGACAACCAAACGTTCCAGTGATGGTCACAAGTGGTAATAAGGAACCGAGGGAGTGGCATGGCCCTATATATCAGCTCTATGAGAGTGCAACTAGAGCTGGCAACAGAGTTGATCCAACAGATACTACTAGGGGAAAAATTTTCCAGGGGCAATACACACAGTGTGCATGTATCTAGATTGGAATGGTTGTGAGCAAGCAGTTGAAGAAGAACATTTGTTAGCTTCCATCCCAGGGATGTAGGCAGCAAGTGCAGGGTGGGTCTGGCCAAGAGCAGCTTCCATTCATGTGACCAGAAGCTCCCTCCCCTCCAAGGGAGAGGGAAAGCCCTACGCCTGGGCTGGCAGCAGCACAAACTTTGCCACCACAGCTATGAGGCCAGCCAGTAGCTGGCAACTGCAGCGGAGGTAGCACCTCAGCTCTGCTCACAGCTGCAGAACCTGGCAGCCATGAGCAGAGCAGCGATGCAGCTGCCAGGCGGCCCCCACAGCCACAGTGGTGAACTTCGCATCACTGCTGGTGCCTAAGGTGGGGAGGCTGCAAGGCCAAGTAGGTGGGCTCTGTGGCTATGCCCCTGTACTATCCCCTATGCCTAATACTTTCAATAAAACATTCCTATTCATTATCACCATATCTCATGCTAAATAAAAAAAGTATCTGTATTAGCTAAAATAAATTTACATAGCTATTTAGTGCCCAGTACACTAGCAACAACTTTTCCAACCTCATGTACTAAACATCTGTAAGCATCTGCATTAATATATGGTCTGACTTTGGTTCACAACCTCTGGTTCAGGCCTCAAATCTTACATCAGTTGTAGTGCTCCAAGCTCTTTTTCTTTGTAGAGGTGCGTGTGCAAGATCTGCAGATTACTTTGAGGTCTGTGACAAAGCTATGACTGTGAGCTGTACTTTTCTCCCTCTAACCTGTGTGAGGTGCACATGTACATTCACGATGCAGTCTGTATAAGAGTATGCAAAATTGTTTAGATTATGCCAGTACCGGGGCCTAGAACTTTAATTCCAAAGTATGTTATCAGCAGTGAGATGGAATATGAGAGGATTCTGAAGTTTTAAGGGTGGTTAAATGAAAATGTACATTAAGAAGACATCCCACAATCCCCAGCAAGAGCCATAAGGCTCTGTTTCAGTGCCCTGGGCGCATTCCGAACAGAACATGCCCCTTGAAATTAGCAGCGCTTGGGGCCGACGGCACGAAATGCACCCTTTAATAGAGCAGCTCTATTGAGCCACTCCAGCAGCAAAGCCCCTTTTACCCCACTGTAGTTATGGCCATGTCCCCAACTAGAACACTAGTTCTGCTTGAGCTAGCACTCCAAAATAGAAGTGTAGCCAGGGTAACACAAGTAGCAACTCAGGCTAACTGACCACGTGCAAATTTACCTGAACTTCATTGGTGCATACTCAGGTGGCTGACCTGAGCCACTATCCATGTTACATCAATATTGTTAGCACCGTAGCTCAGTAGAGCTAGTGTGAGTATGTCTCCAGGAGCTCGAAAGTCAGCTGCTCATCTCACAGGTGGCTGTACCCTCAGGGTAACAGAATTGTACAAGGCTGTGAAATGGTACTTAAATTGTACATGTGGGTATTCTTTGTGAAGGGTGGGCTGTTTGTGAGTGTATGATAAGATCTGAAACCTCATGAATCTTATAGTGCCAAGGACCTGTCTCAATACGTATTATGTTCATATTGAGACACTGCTCAAAAGGATCAAGTAGTAGGGTGGTGCAGGTGACCCTGTGTGTGTGTGTGTGTGTGTGTGTGTGTGTGTGTGTGTGTGTGTGTGT
>ML682101.1:293357-615859 GCA_007922195.1 Podocnemis expansa
TGTGTGTGTGTGTGTGTGTGTGTGTGTGTGTGTGTGTGTGTGTGTGTCCTTTAATAGTGTTAGATGGAATCCTGTGGGTGAGAAGGAATGCAAAAGGAGGTGAAAAGCTTGCACTTCAGCTACTGTGGGGTTGGCAGAGTAAAGGTATGTATGTTCATGGGGCATGTTGGGGCACTGCTGAAAAGAATCATAGAAAATTGGGGCTCGAAGGGACCCCCTGCTGCAAGCAGGACTAATCCGACCATATCATTCCAGCCAAGTAGAGTCAAGGTTGCCCAAGCAAGCACAGTCAAGGTTGCCCATGAAACCTTCCTGGTTTTCAGAAAGATTGAGTTTGGCTCATCTCAGCCTTCTGCAAGGGAACAACCCACCACCGAGCTATCTCAACTCTTCATTAACATAGGTCTTTCCCACTGAATTTTCCATTGGATTGGATGTTGATTGGTACAGAAATGGTACAAGTTTCCCAAAAACCCTTGCCAGACACACAGTACAGAGGGAATTAAATGATCTAGACAAGAATCTGAAGGAAATGTTAGTCACCCTGGGCAGTAACTGTCATTCTTGAAGATGCATGTCCCTAGAGGTACTACTTTTCAGGTGCACATGTACTTCTCAAGCCATTTGATGAGAGAATTCTAGCTAGCAGTCTCTGTTCAGCCCATGTATGCATCCCTAGGCCTCCTGGTGGTAGGCATGGAGGTTATATAGGGGGTGTGTGGGTGAACTGCCCTTGGTTCTCTCTGCTTCCTCAGACCCTAGGGAACAATTGAAGCAGCAGGGCAGAAGTACAGATAGTGGAGCAGCCATAGAGACACACATCTTGAAGACCTGCAGTTGCTGCATGAGGTGAGTAACACTCCTTCTTCTTCAAGTGGTGTCCATATGGGTGCTTCAATCCTGGTGACTTCCAAGCAGCACCCTAGGAGGAGGGAGCCTCAAAACAGAGTCCAGAACTGAAGAGAGTGCCTCAAAGCCAAGTGCTGCATCAGACCTAATGGCCTGGATCAGGGCATAATGCTATGAAAACAAAAGGACTGAAGCCCATGTAGTGGCTCTAAATATCCCAGATACTGAAACATTCTTAAAATATGCAAAAAAAAAAAAAAAGCAAGGAGTCTTGTGGCCCTTAAGGACTAACAGACTTATCACATGAGCTTTCGTGAGAGAATATCCCACTTCATCAGATGCTTTGAAGAGGGAGAACTTACAGAATTGGATGAAAATAAATGCAGAGGAGTGTAAGACATGGAATCAGGTCATACTGCAACAGCAAATCATTTGTAAGCATTTATTTGCATTTGTAAGGATTCAACCTCTTGAACAGCACACAGAGGGAGAGGGTGAAGTCAAATTACCTGTTATAACGTGAGAAGAGTCCATAGTCACAATTTAGCCCTGCTTTCACACAATTTAATCTGCATATTAGTTCAATTCCGCTGTTTCAATTTGAAGTCTTGATGTCCCATTGATTTTCTTGATGACCATCGTTAACAAATCATCAGTGGAGTGATTAGGAAGATGGAAGTGCTCAGCAACTGTTTTTTTTTTGGGGGGGGGGGGCGATTCCTGATGTCAGTTTTGTGTACATTTATTCTTCTGCATAGGGATTGTCCTGTTTGTCCAATGTATAAGGCTTGTGGGCATTTCCGGCACATGATGGCATAAATCACATTAGTGGGTGAACAGGTGAAGGACCCTTTGATGGAGTAGCTGGCTTGATTAGGTCCTATGATGGTGTCTTTTGTGCAGATATGTGGACAGAGTTAGCAGCATGGTTTGTTGCAGGGATATGTGGCTGCTTTAATGTTTCTGCTGTTAGGTCTGTAGTTGCCTGTGAGTATCTGTTTAAGGTTTGGGGGATGTCTGTAGGCAACGAAAGGTCTGTCTTCCAAGTCTAGAGAGAGTGAGGGGTCATCTTTTAAAATAGGGTGGAGGTCCTTAATGATCTGCTGTAGAGGTCTGACTTGAGGGTTCTTTGCGGTGACCAATGGCGTTCTATTGTTTTCTTTTTTGGGCCTTTCCTGTAGTAGTTGACTGCAGGGTACCCATCTGACCCTGTCAGTCTGTTTTTTTTACTTCTCCAGGTGGATACCATAGTTTTAAGAAAGCTTGATAGAGATCCTGAAGATGTCTGTCTGAGGGATCAGAGCAAATGCGGTTATATCTTAGGGCTCGGCTGTAGACAAGGGATCGTGTGGTGTGTGTAGGATGGAAGCTCAGGGGATGTAGATAACTATACCGATCAGTAGGTTTTTGGTATAGAGTGGTATTGATGTGTCCATCCCTAATTTGTACTGTAAGGTCCAGAAAGTGGATCTGCTACGTAGAGTGTTCCAGGTTCAATTTGATTATGGAGTGGAAATTGTTGAAATCTCTGTGGAAATCTTCAACAGCATCCCTGCCATGGGTCGAGATGATGAAGATGTCATCAATATAGCATAAGTAGAGGAGAGGTGTTTTGGGGTAAGACTTGAGGAAACGTTGTTCCAAGTCGCCCATAAAAATGTTGGCATATTGTGGGGCCATGCGGGTACCCACAGAAGTGCCAGTGACTTGGAGGTATAAACTGTCCTCAAATCTGAAATGGTTGTGGGTGAGCACAAAGTCATGAAGTTCAGTCACAAGCTGTGCTGTGGCATCATCTGGGATGGTTCTTCTAATAACTTGTAATCCACCCTTGTGTGGGATGTTAGTGTAAAGAGCTTTTACATCCATAGTGGCCAGGATGATGTTTTCAGGAAGCTCACCGATGGATTGGATTTTCCTCAGGAAATCCATGGTATCTTGAAGATAGCTAGGGATGTTGATAACATAGGGTCTGAGGAGGGAGTCCACATAGCCAGATAAACCTGCTGTAAGAGTGTCAATGCCTGAGATGATGGGGTGTCCAGGGTTTCCTTTTTTAATGGATTTTAGGTAGTAGGTAGAATATTCCTTGTTGGAGTTTTGGTGGTGTGTCTGCCTGTATTTGTTCCTATGTTGCCTTAGGTAGTTTCTTGAGTAGGCATTGTAATTTTTTATGGTATTCTTTAGTGGGGTCAGAGGAAAGAGGTTTGTAGAATGTTGTGTTGAAGAGCTGTTCATAAGCCTCCTGGTCATAATCCAGTTTATCCACGATGACAACTGCATCTCCTTTGTCAGCCTCCTTAATGATAACATTAGAGTTGTTTCTGAGGCTGTGGATGGCATTGTGTTCTGCACAGCTGACATTATGGTGCAAGAGATGTTGTTTGTCCACAATTTCAGCCTTTGCATTGTGGCAGAAACAATCAATGTAGAAGTCTAGTCTGTTGTTCCAACGTTCTGGAGGAGTCCACAAAGAATATTTCTTCTTGCGGTGTTTGGAGGAAGGTACCTGTGCATCACTGCATTGATCATTGGTGTTATGGAAAAATTCTTTGAGTCTTAGACAGCGAAAGTAGTCCTCCAGGTCACTGCAGAATGCTGTTTCCTAAAGTTTGAATCCTTACAAATGCTCTGATTTGCTGTTGCAGTATGACCTGATCCCATGTCTTACACTCCCCTGCATTTATTTTCATACACTTCTGTAAGTCCTCCCTCTTTAAAGCACCTGATAAAGTGGGATATTCTCCCACAAAAGCACATGTGGTAAATAAACCTGTTAGTCTTTAAGTGCCACAAGACTCCTTGCTTTTTTTTTTTTTTTTTTACACATCTAGTTTCATTAACCTTCAGTCTCCCTTTGAACCCACAAACAGCTGATTCAATGGTTCATAAACCAGTCTTTGTCTATGTTTTTAATTCACTCAGATTATTAGAGCTGAAAGGAATTTTAAAAAACAAGTATCTTGTATGGTATTTCTCAGTTTGAAAATGAAATTCAATTGATTCAGTTTCATTTTTGATTTACAGCCAATTTTACTTAGTGTATCTTTGTGCTGCACTGTTCAGGCAGCCCACAAGGCTGATTTTGTTTGTTTGACGCTTTAGGAAACTTCCTAATGGATTCGGGTTTTTCTCAGTTTTGGACTTCAAATGTTGATTGATTTTAAAGGCCTTTCTAAAAAACAAACCAAAACATGTGTTCATATAAGATATTGAAGTTGCCCCCTTTTTAATTCCATAGCTAGGCCTCATTTCACAAGTTTTAGAAGAGTCTGTTTCACAAGTGAAAAGCGGCAGCAGCTTCAGAAAACTCTTGAATGAAGAAAAACAGGTTTATTTAGATGCCAGCAGAGGGAGACAGGGCCTCAGACAAACCACCTTCCTTTCATTGTAGTGAAGCTATTTGACCAAAAATTCTCCATGTTGTCCCTGCACTAGAATCAACTGACTTATTCCAGGGACAAATTTAGTCCATTGAACTGCAGCAGTCTGACTCGTGTTTCTATTGCATATGCTATATCAAGTACAATGACAACAGTAAAGAACCAAAAATAAGTGGTATATCTGCTTCTGAATATCTAACTCGGGCATCTTTAACAGTGGTGGATCAGGGACTGCAGAGCCCCTGAGCCCCTGCCATTAGTGGGCCCCCCTGCCTGGCCTCAGCCTCCCCCCACTTAGCCCTGCCTCCCCCACCAGCCTAGGGCCCTGGTGCAGGTAGGCCAGTGCTGGAGTTGGGGGCGCCTGGGGACAGCAGCCAACCATGGCCTGTCTGGTCTGCGCCAGGTGTGGGCAGGTAGACTGGTGGACACAGTGTGGCTTCCGGTGCACATTGGGGTGGGCCCCTGGGCATGGATCCAGTTGGCCCGTGTGCTAATTTGCCTCTGATCTTTAGGCCTAATTTTCAGAGGTCTCAGCATCTTCTGTGCCAATAAATATTAATGTATACTCAGCACCTATGACAAAATCAGGGCATGGGTATCTAAAGTTGGGGACCCACAATTCAAGACAACTGTAGAAAATAGGTTCACATGTTTCAGCTCTGTAGACAAAGTGACAGGAAGGGCTTTCAATAGACTTTATCTGGGAAAATAAATGTCATGCTGTCATGATGGAAAGATAAGTGCATGGAAGGCAAGTTCTGTGAAAGCATCATTTCTTCCTCACACAGCTCTGTAATTCCCCTCTATCCTAACTGGCAGTGATCCCTGGGGAGGGAGGATTTCCACAGCCATAAAGGTGAGCAGGTAACAGGAGGAATTGCACATCTAGAGTCAAGAACTGGTTTTTGAACAGCTGGGAAGCTTGGTTATCTGAGGAGCTCATGGTTGGGGACTAGCTGATGAAGGTGTGGATGGAAAGAGCCCACAGATGGGTGACTGGCAGCATTCTAAAAATGGAGGTTTAGTAGGCAAGAATAATGAAAGAGTGAGACTGGCTCTGGACTTGAATCTCACTTCTCTACAAAGATGCATTACAAGCTAGTAGAAGAACCATCCCAGATAATACCACAACAAACCTTGTGGCTGAACTCTGTGACTTTGTACTGACCTATAACCATTTCAGAGTTGAGGATAATTTATACCTTCACGTCAGGAGCACTGCTATGGGTACCCACATGGCCCCGCAACATGCCAACCTTTTTATAAGCGACTTAGAACAATGTTTCCTCAAGTCTCATCCCAAAGCACCTCTCCTTCATTTACGCTACATTGATGACCTCTTCATCATCTGGACCTATGGAAGGGATTAATGTTGCCTCTAAGCCAGGGGTCTCAAACACATGGCCCGCATGCAGCCCCTTAACCTATTTCCTTTGGCCTTCAACAATACTATTATTACCAATATTTTCAATATCATTGTATGAAAAGGTTCCAGTGGTGTGGCCCTTGGGCTGCCGTCCTAGTCCTCATACAGCCCTCATGGTGATTTGAGTTTGAGACTCCTGCTCTAAGCTGATGATGCATCTGAGCAACTTATGGATGCAGCTCAATGAGTTCACTTCTGGTTTCCTGACCTGGGCCTGGGCCCCTTCCCCGCTGCCCATTGGCTCCCTGAGTGCATCCATAATTTGCTCCATTGCATCATCAGCTTAGAGGGAACATTGCTTCTGATTAGAGTTTTTTCCAGGCTACGCTAATCCTTTCCTTATACTGTGAATCACTTAGCAAGACACACTGACAAAGAGGCCTCTTTTGCCTTCTGCTCAGAGACCTTAGTCAGAATTAGAGCCACAGCAAGGTACCACACAGCTCTTTCTAAGCAACCACTTTTATTCGTTGCATGAAAGCATTACAGAGAAAACATTAAGAACAATAAAGACCCTACACTCATGCTAGTAAGTATACTAGGAATCACTCTGCCTTCAACAAGGGCTCTGGCAGGTAAACTGTCCTTCACATTCCACAAAGTTGCTTTTCAATAGTCAAAATTTGTAACAGCTTGCTCTTAGAACAAGTACATTTATGAATCCAAGTCACTCCTTTATCCAGTTTTGTGTGTTTGGTCTCAGAAGCCACAAATTTAAGAATCAGCCAGAAGAAAGAAAATTAAGTATACATCAGGGGATCTACATGTACAACAAACTTTGGTGCTTTAGAAATCACACCCCTAGAGTACATATTGCTGTGTGTAGACAAGCTATTAGATATAATAAGTAAACATTTCTGATGTTTCTCTAGTGTTCACTAGAGAAACATCAATTTATTCATTTATTTATGTAAAAATGAAAATTGGAAGACTTAAGAACTATTTAGCAAAGCTAATGCTAATGTGATTTTAAAAATTCCATAGGACTCCTTGTTTGTTTTGCCAATGTGACTATTTGCCACTTTACCTATCCAACCATCTCCTTACTACAGATAAGTTTCCCAATAGACATGTGCACATAGGTCAAGTTACAGCACAAAAGCATCAAGCAGCAAGCTTTTTACCCAACAAAAATCATCTCTCTTTCTTTCATCTGGGGACTTTACCAAACTGAGATGGAACACTGATAACAGAAAAATTCTGTTTTATTTATATAGGTTTCACAGTGAACATGACAGAGGTAAAAGTTTCTAATCAACAGGAAGCTAAAGAAGGCACTCAGAGAAAACAATAGAGTGGCTGTCTCAATCTGTAATTTAAAGAGTAAACATCTCATTTTCAGTAATTACTGGACTTGAAAGAACAGCAATCAATTTTACTTATTTCCTTGTGCAATAAAAGCTATACTTTTATTCTTTTGGGAAGGGTTATATTATATGTGTCATTTAGTGACTTGCAATAATATGTGATACTGTATTCAATATCTCTTAGGAAATTTTTAGTTTTTTTTTTTTTAAATGAATCAGTAATTGACAAGAAAAAATAAAATACAAATGGCTTAAAGCATTTAGATGTACTAACATGAAGTGGCTCCCTCCTGCTCCCCACAGACCCCCCAACACTGCAGCAGGCTGCCTGTCCCCAATCCAGCCACTTTTTTACAGCCAGCTCTCTATTTCATCCACTCTGGAGCTTGCAATCGCTCTCAGACATGTAAAACTCACACTTCCCCTCCCCAATTTAGCTTCTCTTACTACCACAGCTACTGAAGTAGCAAACCAAAGCGAGGGGGTTCCAGAAGTAATAGTGGATCTGAGACTCAAGTCCAAAGCAGCACCAGGTCTGAGACTCACTCCCAAGTGGCTTTTGAGTTTGGGGGGGGCAAGGAACATGCCCACTTTGCAGCCCCCAAAACTGGCATGGCACCATTGCTGCCATAAAGCCCAGGGCTCTGCAAAAGAATCCCCCTAAAAGGAGTGGTCTGTCCCCTCTCTAGTCGCTGACTATGGAAGGCTCTGTTCTGTGTGGCAGAGCAAGGGAGAGATAAGCAAGGGTGACAATGGCAAGGGAGGGGGAAGGAAGGACAGAGAGTGATTTTCCTGGCATGGGAGGGAAAACAGGCACAGAAAAATTTGCTTGCAAGGGCAAATAAGGAGCAGCAGAGGGGCTGTTGCTGCATGAGCCTGGGGAGATGCCCTGCTGGAGCTTCCTGCTGTACCCTGGTAGGGAGAGGCTGCCAGCAGTGCGCAGCCAGCTGTGTTCACTGCATGGAACAGCAAGAGGGGCTTCGCCCCCGCACTGCCGCGCACCTTAGAGGGACCATTGGTAGGGATGCCCTTGAGGACTTCCACAGAGATCTCAACAATTTCTACTCCACAATCAAAATTAGCTTGGAACACTCTACACAGGAGATCCACTTTCTGGACACTACAGTACAAATTAGTGAAGGACCCCTAAACACCATCCTATACCGAAAACCTACTGATTGCTATACTTACTTATATCCCTCAAGCTTTCATCCAAAACACACCACACAATCCACTGTCTACAGCCAAGCCCTACGATACAACCACATTTGCTGCAATCTGTCAGACAGAGACACACATCTTCAGGATATCTATCAAGCATTCTTAAAACTACAGTACCCACCTGTGGAAATGAAGAAACAGATTGACAGAACCAGGAGAGTACCCGGCAGTCAACTTCTAGAGGAGAAACCCAAGAAAGAAAACAACAGAACATCACTAGTCATCACCTACAACCCCCAAGTCAGACCTCTACAGCTTGTCATCGAAGATCTATCTATAGCCTATTCTACAAGACAATCCCTCACTCTTCTCAAGCCTTGGGAGACATCTCTCTCCTCACTCACAGACAGCCCCCCAACCTTCAAGAAATACTTACCAGCAACTACAGACCTAACAACAGAGCCATTAAAACAGGCATATATCCCTGCAACAAACCGTGCTACCAACTTTGCCCACATATCTGCACAAAAGACACCATCACAAGACCTAATCAAATCAGCTATTCCATGAATGGGTCATTCACCTCCTCATCCACCAACGTGATTTATGCCATCATGTGCGAGAAATGCCCCCATACTTTATATATTGGACAAACAAGACAGTTCCTGCACAAAAGCGTAAATGGACACAAAACTGACATAAAAAATCACAACATTCAAAAACCAGTAGGTCAGCCCTTCAATCTTCCTCATCACTCCTGTGATTATTTGCTAATAGCTGTGCTCAAACAATGAATAAAAGCTAAAAGTTTAAAAAAGAAACTGCAGCATTGGAATTCATATGAAAATTTGAAGCTGGTCTTTCAGGGGTAAATAAGGACTTCCCCCCACCCCCATTATAACAGGTGATTTGACCTCATCTTCCTCTATACCACTGGTTTTCAAACTTTTTTCCTCAGGACCCAGTTGAAAAAAATCAAATCAAATCAAATCATAGGGCTGGAAAGGACCTCATGAGATCATTGAGTCCAACCCCCTAGGAATTGAACCCAGGACCTTCTGCGTGTTAAGCAGAGGTTTTCTGCAAACCAACAATTACATCTTTGAGCAATGCATTCCAGTCTTTTGGCAGTAGCAGCAGGGAGTGCCAAGACCCAGTCCCTGAGGGTCTGCAACACAATACTGGGTCCCTCTAAGATTTTTAGGTGAATTATAATCCCATAATGAGAGGCAGCATACCCAGAGCTGTGTAGGGAATCTTTATTGAAAGACAACTGAGAGAGAGAGAGAGAGAGGGAACCAGATAGACAGGTATTCCTAGCACTAAAACAACCTTCCCATTTATCTCTGTGACAACCCAAAAGACCCTAGGTAGTCCAAATCACCACATATTCCTTCCCCTCTAACGAAAAAGCCCTCCCCCCACTCCCACCCCCACCCCTGGAAAGAAAACACTAACCTAGAAGATGATGAGCCCTGTAAATAGTGTAGTGGCTAACACCTCTGCTTAACATGCAGAAGGTCCTGGGTTCAATTCCCAGGGGGTTGGACTCAATGATCTCATGAGGTCCCTTCCAGCCCTATGATATGATTTGATTTGATTTGAAAGAATAAATTCTAAACTAGGAGATGAGGGTAGATTGCCCTATCTCCAGCAAAACCTCAGTGTATTATTCTGACTCCTGAAGAGGGGGCCACCACTAGTTAAAGATCCAGACAATTAGGAGACCCTCTGTCTCAAGGTGGATTACAGCAAACTTCAGGTGTATCCAAACCACAAGGTGGTATTAGTGGTGGTGTGACTACAGCTACTGGGGAAGTAGCCAAAACTGGAGAGGATGTTGTGTCTGGCTGGTCCAGGGAGGAGGCTGAAGGTGTTGAAGAGGTGACTGGAGCAGGAGAGTCATGAACAGCTGTTTTGTGCCCTGCTGTTACATCATCTGTAACGGTGAAGTCAGTTACATTAGTTGCAGACGTATCCTCTGGACAGGCATGATGGAGTAGCAACTGATCTACGTGCCATTGACAAACCAGGCCACCCACCATCTGGGCAGAACAGGAAACAGGTCCTGTTTGGGTGCTGACCATTGCTGGAACCCATTTAGCTCCTGAAGCAGAGTTTCGAGTGAGGACAAGCTGTCCAATACTGAAGCTGCGGTCCTTTGTACTTGGTGCATGTCTGCTGACCTGGTCCTGCTGTTGGCATTGAACCACTTGTGTTTCTCATGATTTCAACAAATCAAAGCAAGAGCACAACTGCCATCCCATCATAAGAAAAGCTGGAGATGCTTTGGCTGTAGCCTGCAGAGTATTTCTGTAGGATAACAAGAAGTTGTCCAAACGCTTCTGAAGAGGTGAACATCTCCTTGCAGATTTTAGAGCTTGCTTCATAGTCTGTACAAACCTTTCATCGAGTTGATTGGTGGAAGGATGATACGGTGCTCACCTGTTGTGATGTATTCCATTGGCCTTCATAAAAGTTTCAAAATCCAGAGAAACGAAGTGCAGCCCATTGTCACTCACCAACTGTTCTGGAAGACCATAACGACTAAAAAAGCCATGCAGGGTCTGGATAGTGTTTTCCACAGTAGTGGATTGCATTACGGAGACTTCTAGCCATTTTGAATGGGTGTCAACAGCAATTAAAAACATACATCCTTCAAATGGGCCAGCAAAATCAACATGAAATACTTTGCCATGGCCTTTTGAGCCAATCCCAGGGGTGAAAGGGTGCCAACTGGGGTCCATTCTGGATGCTCTGGCATGAGGTACAAGTTCTAGCCGTCTCTTTGATGGCCATGTCCAAGCGTGGCCACCAAAAATAGCTCCATGCAATTTCTTTCATGTGCACTGTGCCACAGTGACTTGAATGAAGCTGTTCCAATAAACGTGGTCTTAATGAAGGTGGAATAATGACACACATACCCCACAACAAACACGAAAACTGGGTTGATAACTCCATCCTTCTAGACAAGTAGCAGCAGAGATCAGGTGAGACCTGAGAGTCAGGCAAGAATGTTCCATGCATCATGAAATACATAACTTGCAAGAGTACTGGGTCAATGTGTATTGCTCTCTTCACTTGAGTAGCCATGACAGGTGTTTTCCACCTATTCAAGGTAAAAGATTCTTTCCTGACCCAGATCTTGATGATGTACCAGTAAGGGTAGCCTTGAAAGACTATCAGCGTTGAAATGCAAAGAGGACTGCCTATACTTAATCTCATATGTATACCCAGAAAGTATCAATGCCTATCGTTGCATACGAGTAGCAGCCAAAGATGGGATGCCGGTATGTGGCCCTAAAATTGATGCCAGGCATCAATGGTCAGTAAGAGGCATGAACTTCTTTCTCCACAGGTACTAGTGAAATTTTTGAATGCCAAAAATAATGGCCAGTACTTTGTGTTCAATTTGGGCATGGTTAGTTTCTGCCTTGGTCAGGGTGCGTGAAGCAAAAGCAATAGGCCTTACTTCACCTGAAGGCATAATATGTGACAATAAGGCCTCAACTCCATAAAGGGAGGCATCACAAGCCAACTATAGGGGCAAAGATGGATGAAAGTGTGTCAGAATGCTAGAGTTTACCACAGTGGTTTAGCTTCATTAAATGCAACATCACAGGTGTCAGTCCAGTTCCAACCCTTGTTCAGTCCAAGAAACTCATTAAAGGGTTTCAGAAGTGTTGCTAACTGTGGAATGAATTTGCCATAATAATTCAATAACCCTAGAAAAGAGCCAAGTTGGCTTATGTTCTGAGGGAGTGGAGCATCCACAATAGCCTTAATCTTGGCCGGAGACTTATGGAGGCCATCAGCCTCAATTATATGTTCTAAAAATTCAACTGACGTCTGGAAAAATTTACATTTGTCTCTGTTAACATGTAGACCATACTCTTCCAGTCTTTGAAGAGTAGTTTTCACGTTTGTAAGGCGTTCCTCCTCATTTTTGGCAGTGACCAGGATGTCATCCAGATAGCAGTATGCTCCTGATAAGCCACTCAAAATCTAGTCCATTGCCCTCAGGAACAAAGCTGGGGCCAAAGTAATTCCAAAAGGTGAACAATAGTATCTGTACAGCCCCTGATGTGTTACGATTGTCAACAACTCTTGAGATTCTTCTTCAACATTCATCTGTAAGTACGCTTGACTCAAATCAATCTTCCTAAATTGTTCTCCCCCACCCAGAAGCAGACCTGGTGCTGCTTACATTGCATTCTAGTTTTCCATAGTTGCCAGGATTGTTGGAAATAGCCAGCTCCATTTCACATCCCATCCTTCGTAGGTCGCAAAAAGTTGTGGTGAAGAGTATCCCCAGAGGTTGAATATCCTGTATAAGACTGTAGTGTGCATTTCCCATTTGTTGTTTTGAGTGAAGGAGCGGCTAGAAAAATCAGTGTTGTATTTTAAATACCAGGTAGGTAAGAGGCAGAAATTAGGATCCTGTTGTTTATACAGCACTCCCATAGTCTTATAACCTCTATACAGAGGGGTTTCAACCACACTCCCCCTGCCTGTTTATGTAAAACATTCATGCCATGTTGTCTGTCATGACCTTGACGTGTTGATGTGTCAAGAGATTCTGGAAGTGACAAGAGGCATTACTTACTGTTGTGAGTTCTAGTTTGCTTATGTGCAAGGTGGTCTCCCAGGAGGACCACTTGCCTTGAGTGGAGTGGTCTTGAAGGTGAGTCCCCCCATCCCAAGAAGGAAGCATCTGTTGACATAATGATGGTAGGAGGTTGCTGTACAAAAGGTAGGCCAAGTGGGTAGATTTGACAGTATTGCCCACCACTGTAGGAGACCATTTTCTTTCTGGGGGTATGGAAAGTACCCCATGAAGTGAGTGAAATCTTGGCTTGTATGCCTGAGCAACCCAAAGTTGAAAAGGGCGCATATGTCATCTGGCATTGCAAACTATGAAGGTGGTCACAGCCACATGACCAAGGACTCCTAGACAGTCCTTTACAGTGAGAGTGGGAGCTATGATGGCAGCATTTGTTAGTCAAATGATAGTGTCGGCTGTGTCTTCTGGGAGGAAAGCTCAAGCTACCATGGAGTCCAATTGAATTTCAATGAACTGAATATTTTGTGTAGGGCTGAAAATGAATATCTTTTTCATTTGTTAGAAGGCCCAATTTGTGAAACAGCGAACTTGTGAACTGGACTGCCAGTGATGCCCAATTGTAGGTTGTTGATTTTATAAGGCAGTCGTTGAGGTATGGAAAAATCGCAACACCATTCTTGCGAAGATGGGTAGCTATGATCGCTAAAGTTTTTGAAAACATCCTTGGTGCTGTAGAGAGACCAAAAGGGAGAACTCTATATTGGTAATGAGTTCTATTAACAATGAATCTAAGATATTTTTTATGGTTGGGGTGGATGGAAATGTGGAAGTAGGTGTCCTGTAAGTCAAAGGACACAAACCAGTCCTGATGTTCAAAAGCCAGGATAACAGATGAAAGTGTAACCATTTTAAATTTATTATGCATAATACATTTGTTTAATTTTTCTGAAATCAAGTATTGGTTGCCACCCTCCTGATTTCTTTTGAGTTAGGAAATACGGGAAGTAGACTCCCTTCCCGCAGAACTCTTCTGGAACCCTTTCTATGGCCCCTAGGTGTAGGAAGCGAAGAACCTCTTGTTCTAGAAGATGTACGTAAGAGGTGTCCCTGAACAGAGACAAGGAAGGGTGATTGGTACGTGCATTTTGAAGAGAAGGGGGTAATGTATCCCAACTTGTTGGTATCGAGAACCCATTTGTTGGATGAAATAGAAGTCCACTATTGGTAAAAGGGTCTTAGATAGTTAGAGAAGATGGCATATGAGGGAAGCTTAAGAAATATCGAAGGAGTTTGCAGTCCCTCAACCTCCACCTCAAAACTGCAGCTTGAAGGAGGGTGCGGGACATGGAAGATTGTCTGCATCTCTGAGGACGCTGTCTGGATTATGGCTGGAAATCCTGATGTCTATATTGAGACTTAGTGAGAGGCAGAAAATGATACCTCAAAATTATATGGTTGGTGGCGGTATGTTTTGCAGCACTTTATTCAGGTAGATCCCAAATGTGCGGAGGGTGGTGCGAGAACCTCTGGAGCCATGCATCAGTTGATCAGTGTTTTTTGAAAATAGATTTTTCTTTCAGAAGGGTAGATCCTCAATGGCTGCTTGTAGGTGACTCCTTGGTGGTGTTTTTTTTTTTTTTTTTTTTTTTTTTTTTGCTGAAGAATGAAGCCATGAACACCTTTGAAGAACCCTTATGGCTATAGTGTGGGCTGCTGTGTTGGCAATGTCGGGTGCAGCTTGAAAAGCAGTTCTTGAGACCAACTGTCCCTCCTTGATGATGGCATGAAACTGATGCCTTTTATCTTCTGGGATAAGTTCAATAAAGTGTGGCAATATCAGGTAGTTGTCATGATCATAATTTGCCAGTAACATGGACTAATTTGCAATTCTTAACTGTAGAGCAGCAGAGGCATAGACTTTTCTACCTAGTAGAGCCATTTTCCTATCATCTTTATCGTGGGATGTACATCTATTGCAGGGATGGCCAAACTTATAGAACTCAAGAGCCACACAAATTGATTATTAAGCCTACAAGAGCCACACTGAGGCCCTGGCTTCTCCCTTTCCACTAAGGCCTTGGCTTCTGCCTCTCTGCTCAGGCCCAACCACAATCCTTTTTCCTTCCCTCCAACAGCTCCTCAGCCCCTGCTGCCTGCTTCCCTGGTGCAGTCCACTTAAACCCAGGATCTCAAACTCAAATCATCATAAGGGCTGCATGAGGGCTAGGATATTGGCCTGAGGGCTGCATCACTGAAACCTTTTCATAAACAGTTTTTAAAACTCTGATGTGTAACCAGCTTATTTAATTAAAATTAAATTAAATTTTAATTAATAGAATTCAAGTGATTGTAAACAATGAATTGTGTTTAATTGACTTTTTAAAAGATTTTAATTAAAATTAAATATTTTAAAGTTTTTTTTAAAGAAAGAAGGAAGGAAACAAAGAAGGAAGAGAAAGAGAGAAAAGAAAGAAAATAAGAAAGATGGAAGAAAGAAAAGAAGAGAAAGAAGGAAAGAGAAGGAAGAGAAAGAATGAAAAAATGGAGAAGGAAGGAAGGCGAGAAGGAGTAGAAAGAAAGAAAAGGAAAGAAGGAAGGAAGAGAAAATAGAAAAAAGGAAAAACAAGGAAGAGAAAAAAGGAAAGATGTAGAAGGAAAAAAGAAAAAAAACTAAAAAAGGGAGAAGGAAGAGAACAAAAGAAAAAAGAGAAAAAGGTAAATGGAAGGAAGAAAAAAAGGAAAAAGTAAGATTAAAAGAGAAAGAAAAAGAAAGAAAGAAAGAAAGAAAGAAAGGAAGGTGGCTCAGGGGCAGGGTGATGGTCCCACCTCCGCCTGGAACATGGCCTCGGTTGGGGCTATCTCCCAGCCCCAGGGGGACGACCAGAGTCCTTGGGGGACAGAGAGGGCTGGCCCATCATGCTCCCTTCCAGCATGGGGGGACATGGACACCCCACCTAGGCTGCCCCCTCAAGGGACTGCCCTGCAGGGCTCTGCCTGCCACATGAGTCTCAGACGCGGCAGGCTGCATCTCCTCAGCAGCTGCTGGGGGCGGGGGAAGAGGTGGTGCAATACAGTTAGTGGCAGGAACCCAGGAAGAAGGCAGGTGGCTGCCAGCTCCCAGCCTGTGGGGGTGTGGCGAGCCACTTCAAAAGCTGGTCAGGGGTATGGAACCCCTGAATTCTGGCTCTTCTGGGGCCCGCAGGAGGGAATGCTGCATAAGCTGCACTTTTCCTTTCAAGAGCTACATGCAGCTCCTAAGCTGCAGTTTAGCCACACGTGATCTATTGAATTACTGTTTGTACCTCTGGTTAGTAGCTTCAACCACAAGGGAGTTGAGTATTGGGTGGCTGAAAACGTATTCCGAGTCCTTGCTGGGGACAAAATACTTTTTGTCTGCTCTCTTGGAAGTTAGTGGAATTGTGGCTGGAGTTTGCCAAACATCCATTGCCAGTTCAGTAAGGGTGGAATTCATGGGTAGGGCAATCTTGGTGGAGGATTTCGTTTGAAGGATCCTCAGAATCTTATGCTGGGATTCAGGTATGTCCTGCACAGATATTTCAAGGGCTTCAGACGCTCTGCGGAATAGCTCTTGGAACTGACAGAAGTCATCTGCCATCAAAGGCAGAGAAGGAATGTTAACTGTGTCTGGAGAAGAGGAGGAATGATGGGGGGAGGGGCGTCTCCTCTGGTACGCCTACACCCACATTGTCCTACATGGCCTGATCTTGTGATAAAGGTGGGGGAGGGGGCTTAGGTGGTCTATATTGACGTACGGTTGATGGTCTTGAGAAGGGTGCTGAGAACTGACACCATGCATCCCATTAAGGCCAGTGATGTTGATAAGAAGATGGAGGAGGCTGAGTGAACCAAGGCCGAGAGTACCAGGGGTATGGTGGTAGGGTAGGATGAAGTTAAGATCAGTGTTGATGCTGAGGAGACAGAGGTTCTAGAGAGAATGGTGGTCTCGGTACATCCCCTTCTTCCTCAACACTAGAAAATGGCAGTTGAGACAACTGAGGTGGGGAGCCATCAATTCTGAATTGCGGGGGGGGGGCGGTCCAGGGAGGACCTCAATGCTCTTCTAAAATGTCAAGGTGTTTTCCCTTTACAGACTGCTTTCGTGAAACCAGTTGCTCTGTTGGTGCCAAAGGTGATTGAGGCTGGATGGTTCCATGTGGCACTGCAAGGGATGCCATCAGTTCTGATGAAGTCAGTGTGGTAGTTGACAGCACCTGAGCCTCAATTGGCATCATTGATGCTGACGGTGCTGGTACAGTTATTGGAACCAAGGTCAGTGCCTTCAGTGCCAAAGCAGAGGATGGTGCTGATGAGGTGGTAGCTTTTGATAGTTTGGTAGAAGATTGTTCAGACTGCCTTTTCTTTTCCCTATGGACCGAAGGGGTGGACTGTTTCAAGGATTTTGACGCCACAGTACCCAAGGAAACTAGAATCACTTTGGTATGCAGAACGGAGTGTGGTGAAGGAGACCTCTTTCTCTCTGAGGCAGAGTGAGGTGTCTCTCTGAAGGATGTGTCTGAGAGTCTGAAGCTCCTTGCCCTGGGTCAGAAGGGGGAAGGAGGGAGCACTCCATCATCAAGAGCTTCATCTGGAGGTCAAAGTCCCGGCAGGCTCTGGAACTAAGGTTCTGGCAATGGTGGAACTTTTGAGCAATGCCCCTCATAGATGCTTGATACAAGCTACGTGGCCATCGGACACCAGCATGGTGTCATGGCAAGTATCACACTGTTCAAAGTCTGGGGAGCCCAGCATTATCAGGCTGAGAAGAAAGAACAAAAAGATTTGTTTGTTTGTTTTATGTAAATAAAGTTGTGGAAGAAAAACACAATGAATGCGGGTAGAAAAAAAGGGTTAAAGTGAATCAGAAGATGAGCAAAGAATTCACTGAGAAGAGTACTAAGAAGTTTCATCCATTGTCTGTAGCAGTTGAGAAGAAACTGAGGAAGGTTAGGGTCATGCCAATGAAATGGCACCAAAAGCCATGCAAGGCAGCCTATCGGTGCTTGTGCAACCCAGACAAACACTGATAAACAGTTCTCCAATGTGTGTCTTGTGGCCACACCAATACCTAAGGTGGAGCACCCACAGAGATACTACTCATAGGAGAACTGTTTATACCAGGAATTCTCAAATGTCATAGCATGCACCAATTATACTTCCTTCACCAGCCAAGGGAAGAACACAACTAAGATGAAGCAGATGACAAGGAAAGCAAGGATAGAGCAGAAGGGAATCTCTCTGTCTCTGGAAGCCACCACCTCACTTTCTTTTCGCAGCACTGATGCAGTGCTCTGAACTCCCATTGCTTCACTCCCTTTTTGGCAGCGGACGTAATTAGACAGACAGCTCCATTTCATTTTACTAACTGTTCACTGCTGCTGCATTCAGATTTCACATTCCTACAAGGGAATGTTTAATGTCTAAACAAAAACCCTATTTTTCCACTGAAAAAAGGACCAATAGGCCTTGGGGGGATTTCATTTGAATACCAAAGAGTGGCTGTCAATAGCCACTGAATAATAATACGAATAAGCCACTGTGTAATTGGGAAAACAGAGAGTTGAAACCAGACTGCAGAAAGCAAGTAGCGCTGGTGGGGAGGCAGCGCAGGAGACTAATAGGGCAGGTCCCAGTGAAATTTCAAGGAAGCAGCAATTAAGCTAACATGGTCAACGTACTGTGGTGGCGGCCACTCTTTATACTGGCAGTTGAGGGTGTTGTTTTGGGTATATGTTCCAACACAAAGTAGCTGCAGATTCTGATATGACTCAGCTGAATATTAATCACATTCCTAGTTTCCACTGACATTTAATTAGCACACACAGACACAACCCTAGAAGTCAAAGCTCTGCAGCAGCAGGATGTGACTGTGATAGCAGTTGTGTGCACTGTCTCCAGGAAAAACGAAATTTTATACATACCGCAAAAGATTTATTTGGTTGTCAGAGAGCTGGCTACATAATTCATAACAGTCTTCTTATTAGTACATCCTGACCCATAACACCTTCAGGCAAACATAGGCAGAAAGGAATTCACCTGCTACAAAATTTCATTCGCTGATTGGAACTGAAATGGGTCAGTATTTAAAGGGGATATCTAAGGCGGGGGTTCTCAACCTTTTTACATCTGCAGACCCCTAAAAATTTTCAAAAGGAAGTGTTCCCCTCTCCCCCATTAGAAGCCTTAGCCCAGGAGCATCAAACTTACGGCCCACCAGGCCAGTAATCTGGCCCACAGAGCTGCTGCCCTAGCGAACAAACACCACAGGCTGCGTAAGTCTGCTTGTGACTCAATCATGCGAGCGAGTCAGAGCGCAGGGGAACAAAGGAGGCACTCCAGCCAATCCCAGATCAGCTCTGCTGTGATCTGCCAACAAGAGTCTTAGTCACAGCAGGTTGGGGTGACTCTCAGAGAGCCACTGCACCGTCGTTCCCTGTCCGTCAGTTGGCATGCTAATCTGATTGACTGAACAGTGCACGAATCACAAATAAAAGGAAAAAGTGCTTGGGGTCCACAGGAGAATGAGCCAAAGGCCAGCTGGGACTGAGCCAACCAGGGGCCACCATGCTGAATAACTCCCAGCAAGCGGGCGGGGGGGAGAGGCATGAGCCCACCCTGCCTGTGGCTGTGACTGGGACTGTTTGCTTGCTGCCAGAATGACAGGGGAAGTGGAAAGGGAAGGGGAAGGTGGATCTGGGAGCTGCCAGCTGTGGAGGGGAGGTCTGGGAGCAGCCAAATAGAGGAGGGGGGGGTTCAGGACCTGCACAATAGAAGCCAGCATGGCAAAAGGGAGCCCCCCGGGCAGGGAAAAGGGAAGGGGTCTGAGCCTGCAGGGTAGAGGAGAAAGAGGAGCCCATGTCACTATCAGTGTGGCAGGGAAAAGGGTTGGGGATCTCCTGCAGACACATGGCCTGTGCCAGGTGTCCTGCCCTCTAATGTGCCCCCTCCCACATTGCATGAGTTTGACACCCCCGCCTTAGCCAGTCCGTGAACCTTCAAGGGTCCATGAACCACAAGCCAAAAACTACTGGTCTAAGAGGTAGCCGCATAATGAAGTGGGTTAATGATTCAGGAAAAGGAATTCTTCTTCCCCAAATCGGTGTCAAGTGCTAATCCTGGTGTTAGGAGCACTGTACAGCTGGAGCAGCCATCTTTGGATGAAGCAGAAAACAGTGACCTTCATTCAGAGAGCCCATATTTTCTCCAGGACATTGATTTCACCAGAAAAAAACCCATTGTATTCTTTCCACATGTCAGCTAATACACGTTAAGTCTCGTGTGGATGAAGCATGATAGTTGTAGTCTTAAACTCATGGAGGCATGAACAGACGTATCTTAATCTTGAAGGCCAAGGCATATCCACAGCACTACTGCTACCACACACACACACACACACACACACACACACACGATTCAATTTGTGCACAAACTGCTGATTCTTTGTTTTTTTTTAAAATAGTTTAGTTGTCTAATGCCCTTATAATGTGAGGTCATGTGTATGAACGTTCAGTACATATAAAGAGTTACGGTATAAGCAAAGGTGGGGAGCGGCATTGTAAATGAGAAGGTACACTGCAAGGAAATTCAAAGTGATGGAATTAACAAGACAATCTACCTGGGTAAAAAATCACATTTGGGAAGAAAGCAGTGAACAGGCTATTTTTTGGACAGAATGAGTGACCCACAGATCTCAGAAATTGAAGCATGAAGATACTAAACAATTTGATCTCACACAGTTTTGAAAGAAAAAATTAAAAAGGACACAAATAGGGAGCAGCATGGAGGCTAGGAGGAGAAGTATTAAAGGAACTGGCTCATGAAACTGACAGCCCATTAGCAAAGATTTTATGAAAATCTGTAAACTCAGGGTTGTACTGTATGACTGGAGAATTGCTAATATAGTTCCTATTTTCAGGAAGGGGAATGACAGTGATTGGGCTAACTATAGGCCTCTTAGTTTGACCTTAGCAGTATGCAAGGTCTTGGAGAAAAGTTTGGAGAAAGTATTTAAGGATATTGAGAATAATGGTAACTGGTATAAAATACAACATGGCTTTACAAAAAGTAGATCATGCCAGACCAACTTGATCTCTTTTTTTGAGAGGATAACAGATTTTTTTTTTTTTTTAGATAAAGGAAATGTGGTGGACTTAATTTACTTAGATTTCAACAATGCATTTGATAGTTCCATATAGGAAATTATTAGTTAAGTTACAGAAAATATGGGGATTAATGCAAATATAGTAAGCTGGATAAAGAAATAGTTAAAGGGGAGGCTACAGAGGGTCATCCTGAAGGGTGAACTGTCAAGCTGGAGGGAGGTTATTAGTGAAGTCCCTCAGGAATCAATCTTATTTAACCTTTTTATTATTGACCTTGGCACAAAAAATGGGAATGTGCTAATTAAGTTTGCAGATAACACCAAGTTGGGAGGTACTGCCAAAACAGAGAAGAATGGGATATCATGCATAAAGATCTCAGTGACCTTGTAAAGCATTAGGCATGGGATGAACTTTAATAATGGGATATGGAAGGTCATGTATTTTAGAACAAAGAAGAAGAGGTACTTCCAGTGGAAATAGGGAGGTGTTAGTGCTGTTACACGAGGTGCCGGTGGACCCCATGTGGAATAATCCTTGCAGTTCATGCCCCCCATGTTTAAGAAAGATGAATTCATAGTGGCACAGATGCAGAGAAGGGCTACAAGGATGGGTTCACAGAATGGAAAACCTGCCTTATGAGAAAAGACTCATGGAGCTTGGCTTATTTAGTCTGACCAAAAGAAGGTTGAGGTGTGATATGATTGCTCACTATAAATACATCAGAGGGATAAATGCCAGGGAGGGAGAGGAATTATTTGAGTACATCATCAATGTGGATACAAGCTCAAATGGATATAAACTGTTCATCAGGAAATTAAGGCTTGAAATTAGATGCAGGTTTCTAACCATCAGTGGCGTAAAATTCTGGAAGAGACTTCCAAAGGGAGCTGTGAAGGCAAAAATAACATAACTGCCTTCAAAACTCAGCTTGATAAGTTTATGGAGAGGATAATATGATGGGATTGCGTTTTTTGGAAATTGACTGATCTTTGAATACTGGTGGATATGCAGTGGCCTAAGGAGAGTAGGTGGGGTGGGTTCTGAGTTATTACAGAGAACTCCTTCTTCAGTGCTGGCTGATGAGAGTTGCCCACATGCTCAGAGTTTAACTGATCATCATATTTGGGGTTCGGACAGAATTTTCCACCAGGGCAGATTGGCTAGGAGTCTGTGGGTTTTTCAACTTCCTCTGTAGCATGGACCATGGCTCAACTGCTGGTGAATTCTCTGTATCTTTACGTCCTTAAATCATGACTTGATGACTTAAATATTCAGTAATAGGTTAGAGGCTTATTGCTGGAGTTGGTGGGTGATGTTCTATGACCTGCATTGTGCAGGAGATCAGACTAGATGACCATACTGGCTCCTTCTAACCTTAGAGACTACGAGTCTAAATACATGGCAAAGCTAGGAATAGAAGATGAATGCCTTGATTCCTTACCTGATGCTCCTTCCTTTTGACTGCACTGCTCATCATGCATCAAGCAATGACGGTAGTTTTCCTTGATCCAAATGTCATCCAACACAAGCTATATGAAGTCACAGCAGTTCATGACCACGGCATAAAGCAATCTGATTTAACACACAATAGTCAAGTGACTCAAATTCTGATAAAAACTGGGCCCCTAGAAAAGGACCCCCAGAGAGCATAGTCTTTCAGACTTCCACACAAATACAAAGGATCATATTTATCAGAATTGTGGACTGGTGTGCACTACAGAGATGAATCACAGAATTCACATGGCATGACTTATTATTTAGCCAGTTTCAGTCACCTAGGACCTTTGTTTGGACAGCTGATCAGATTACTGGGGCACTGTAATCAGTTTCCCACCCCTTCTATATATTTTTATGTACTGTTACCCCAGTCCGTAACAAAGTCCTACAAAGGTATTTCAATATAATTTCTATAAAACCATTCACATTTGGATATAGTAAGTTTCTGAAAGTCAACAGCAGCTTCCTCCAAGTGTCACCTCTGCTTAACTTGGAACCTGAAGGCATTTCTTTCAACTGTGGCCTTCATAACAGTTTGTGGTGCTTTCGTGAGCCCCAGAACGAACTAGTGAAAAGTGCTCCATATGTAGGGCTACAGCTGAACACTGAATTTGACACATCAGAACAGACCAGTGGTCTATCGCATCCTGTGTATTGTCAAGACAGTAGCCAATGCATCAAATGCTTCGGAAGCCATAAAACTGATATTATGCACTATCATGAAATAGCATGCCTCTAACAAAAATCTTCTCTTGTCCCCAATCAGTTAGGAATTGCTTATGCCCAGGACCATTAGTTTATATTCTCAATCCTATCTAAAACAACTACAGATTTTCTTATTCACATAAAGTCTAATCTTCTATTGAATCCTGTTAAGTTCTCAGTCTCAATAGCCTGAACTGTATTTTGAAAACTCAGTTAGACAGACACTTCCTTTTACTTGCTTACTTCGTGGTACTTTTTGCAAGAAAATATATTACGCTTGTGTTCACTGAACTGCAGCAGTTTCCAAGTTGGTTAGACACAAGTAGTTAGTTTTCACTTAAAAAGCTCTTTTTTGTGCTTAGGATTTGAACAAACACTGCCTCTCTCTGTGTGTCACCCTAGGACTACTGCCTCAGGTGAGGCACTTGAGTTTAGCGCCAGTGTTGCATGCCCAAAAGTTCTCAGCAAAGATCTCTCACTCTTTGGTCCAGAGCTTAATTTTTTCAATCATTATAGAACTTTTCAAAGTTCTCTGCTGTCTTTGTCTGGCTCTTAAAGAGGGATGTGAAACCAATGTTCTTGGCTTCTATCAGGAGGAAAGAGGGTTCACTGACTGTTTCAACCTTTATAACACACTTTCTGTGGGCAAATTATAAAGTTTAATACTGCTCAGTACTTACTTTTCTCCTTACGTATTGTATCTTACTAAAAACTTGCAGTTCCTCACCATGGCGAAGTGTTCGGAATGTGTAAATTCTACCTGTCAGATTCTTTTTTCTAACACATTCCTAACTATTGTACAAAATAGATACTGTGGTATGACATCACTGTTATAAGGAGGTATTTCCAGTGGCCCCTCAGAACTTCACAGTAACACAGTTTGAGTAAAACTTGGACCCTCCTACTCCAGAAGCACTGTTAATCATTTAAAATATTTCCATTTTGTGTCAGCAATACATGACCTGTGATACACAGCTTAGCAGTTCGGACTTTATTCAGTAAAGAGAAATTGTACACACACACTCATTAGGTCATTACATATTTTGCATCGGGGTTTTATTGATTCTCTTTTTAAAATTGAGGAAATAAACACTTTTTTTGATCTTTTCTTTGTTTTAAGTGACATCTGGATTTATATAAAATATCTGATAAAATACTTAAAATCTGATATTTGGTTTTTAAAGCATTTGGGAAAGGAATTTAATCACAACTCAATCCCATGCCCAATCCATGAACTGTTTTGGCATTCTCCTTAGTAAAAACATGTTTGGGGAAATATAAGGTATTTTAAAGATACAGGATTGAGAATCTGGAGTTAGCTATGGGTTTGTCTTCACTGTAGCAGGGCTGTGAGGTCACCACATTTCTGAAGTCAGATGACACTTTAAAAAATTAGTCAAGGGGAAGAGGAAGAGAATAATCAATCGTGGTTTTGCAAAGCAGCAGCAACTGAAAAGAACCTCACACAACTGAGAGTCACAATTCACAATGCTTTAATTTAGGTTTTCCATGTTACAAACATTGTAGCTGCTATCAGCTCATTTTGAACTTTAGCTGTTGTCTCACACCTATGCAGCACTGTTCTCTCTTCCCTTCATCATCCAGTCCTGTGAAAAGCAGAAAGGAATAGCTCTTGCTGCGTCACAAAACCTAGAAAAATAGACCATAGAGAATCAGTCTCTTTCCTTGCAACATACAATCAGAAATTCAAGCAGGCATCACTCAAACCACCACTACGACTGGCCGTCTCAGGAGACACGCCCTGGACTAACTAGGCCATGAAGACCAAACTCCCCTCTTGATCTTAAAGGTCAGTCCAGGTCAGGGGGTGAGGTGCAGCTGTAGGCTGTGTCCCCAGGGGAAGAAGTCTGATCATAGGTGCCTTTTTGTTACCTGTGGTGTGGATAGAGAAGTTCAATCTCTGGGGCTGCTGATCCAGCACCTTTCATCAGCACTATATTCCTGTGAAAATATTACATATGGAGAAAAATTTGCATGATTAGTGTAGCAGGATCACACTGCAACCTCTCACTTGACCCAGCGCTCCCACTGACAAAGCCTCGGATTCTGCTACATTGAAGACAAAATATTTCTGGCATTCAGGGAAGGGCAACAAAGCCTTCTACAGCAAACTGTGGTTTGGGGCTACTGCCCCTTTATGCTGCCCCAAAGAGGGGTTGGGAAGATAATTAGAATGGTGGTGTGGGTTCTGTCACCCATGTGTTTGCCAGATAGATGGGGCTGTATGATGTTCTCACTTCTTGGAAGAAACTTAATCAATTTATTTTGAGTGTCTTCTTAGCTTAGAATATACTGCAAGTTGTGTGAAGAGGAAGGCCATTCACTACCTGTGGGAGAGAGCGGAGACTACATGGTATTCCACATCAGGGACAACTAAGAGAAACTTGGCACAAGGAGACTGGGGGAAATCCTATTCTTATAAAAATGGCAGAGAAGTTATGGTGTACGCAGAGCCACAGCTGCCCTTTCATCCCTCACCACAGGCACCCCACCAACACCAACCACCCTGGCCTCCTTCTCCGACTCCTTGACTGTTTAATCACATAAACCAATACTGCCCACTCCCCGCTCTGCTGGAGTTTTAGGGTTCTAGGCTCATGGGACCGTGTGTGCTACACAGAACTTCCTGTTCATTTGTTTATCTACGTGATAAGAATATCAATATTATGAACATCTACATCTCCTCATTTCCAAGACCCTAGGTGCTTTACAGACATCAACAAATCAAGCCTTACAACATCTGCCGGAGGGAGTCAGCATTCTTAATTTCTGCACACACTTCTTTGTGAATAGTGAAGGAAGCTGCATGCAGAAGCTCAATGAATACCCAAGGGGACAGCAAGTTTGTGACAAGGGCTGGAAAAGAATCCAGAGTTCCTAACTGCTAGTGAAGTGCTTTATCCACAATATCATCCTTCTCCTTGTCACACTCAAATTACTACATTATTTACCAAAGACTTGCTCAGATCACACAAAGGCTTCATATGATGGACTCAGAACTAAAAATCCCTTTAAACACTACAAATCTTTTTATGATACCATAAAACTATCTATTATCAACTAGACTCTAGTTTGCTTCCAATTATCAAATTCAGGTCCATCTCTAGTACAGTCACATATATCATATTACAAGCAAGGAGTCCTGTGGCACTTTTGAAGACTAACAAATTTATTTATTGCATGAGTTTTTGTGGGAGAAAATCCCACTTTGTCAGACGCTTTGAAGATGGGGAGCTTACAGAATGAGAGGAAAATAAATGCAGGGAAGTGAGAGTCATAGGATCAGGGCAGACTGTTACAGCAAATTAAAGCAGTTGTTTAGATTCAAACAGTGGAAAACAGCATATAGAGGGAGGAGAGGTCAAATCACCTGTTCTAATGGGAAAAAAAGAGTCTCTATTTAGCGCTAAGCTGACAGTGTCAAATCTACACATGAATCCCAATTCTGCAGTTTCGCTTTAACACTCTGATTTGTTATCCATTGCCTGAGTACGGCTATTAACAGATCACTGCCTGAGTAATCAGAAAGACTGAAGTATTCCCCACTGGTTTTTGAGTACTGTTATTTATATGTCCTCTATGTGTTTCCTACTGTTTGAATCAAAAGGAGTGCTTTGATTTGCTTTAACAGTCTGACCTGACCTTGTGACTGACAGTCCTCTGCATTTATTTTCCTCCCATTCTGTAAGTTCCCCATCTTCAATTATCTGTCAAAGTGTGATTTTCTCCCACAAAACCTTATGCAATAAATACACATGTCAGTCTTTAAAGTGCCACAGGGCTCCTTTTTCATTTTGCTGTACTAGACTAACACAGCTACCCCTTTGGAACATCATATTTCCCTAGTTCAAACCAAGGGCTTAACATTATTACATACATGCAGTATATCTGTAACTGAAAGAACTGTACAGAACCACAGTAAAAAAAATAATGGAAAAAACAACTGGCTGTCACAGAGTTGCTGTCATTTTCAGTGAGTTATACATTATTAGTGCTCTGAACTTTTAAAGAAAGATTTTTCTACTATAGTCCAAAACAGAACTCCCCCTTTGCCAACACGCTGAGTATGGGACAAATTAAGTAGACATGAGGAGTCACATTTGGACCCCCCACACCCAGGAGTGCTCCTGGCCTGGGAAAACACCCAGGGTTCAGGCACTGGGACTTGGGGCTCAAGTCCCATAAGCCCAGCGCCAGCAACACCCCTGCCCACACCACCTCTTTTCCTTTGTGGAGTGGAATAAGTCTGGACATTCACAAAGGTATGGGGAGAAGATAGCCTAAATGACACTATTTGAAAGAGAATGCCTAGACTACCATAAAAGGTGTAGTTTAAAAACATTAACTAAAGACATTTTAAAATTAGAGAGTAGACCAGTAAAATTGTATTTTAGTAGGCTTTAACCCCCACCCCCAGCGTTCATCTCAGCCAACAAGCGCATCAAAATACAACTTGCCCAGTCTACAGACATTTGAAAATAGGTTAATGAACATTTTAGCCAATATTTAAAAACCAAAACCAACTAACAAAACAAAAACAACAATTTTTAATCTCAGTCTAGCCAAGCCCTAAAACTAAATTCACTGGTGAGTTTTTAGCTAAGCACCCATTCTGCCTAATCTCCCCCACTGATCTATCTCAATTCTCAACACCAGAGGGCTTTCTGCATTCTTTTAATAAAACGTATACCCAACAACATCAGGAAGCTTTAAGAAACCAACCACAAAGGATGCAGTTATTCCAGGCACACGGCACTTTCAACTTCTCTCTCCTTCTGTTTCTCCTCCTCCTTCACTAAACAGTAAGTCTGATTCTCTCCCAGAAATATTAATGAGCGCAGGATTTGGACCAGACTGGATGGAACCAGCATTTTATTGACAAGCAGAATTACTGCTTACCAAAAATACAGTCATGCTCCCCTCTCCCTTTAACAGGACAGAAATTCCATCCAGAGAGTGGAAATGCAGGCACTTTGCTTTTAGGAACAGAGTTATTTCTATCTTATGCAACAACTTGCCACAAAACAGACATAGGGGACAAAATCCAGTGATATCTTTTCACAAAGCCCCCCTCTCCCAGGTAAATGTTCAATCTGCTAAACCTCCTTCATACAGTACAGATCCTCTCTACCACTGTCAGCTGTATACTTTGGCAATACTTGCATCGCTTGTCATACCATGAAAGTTTCTATTTGATTTGCTATTGTCAACTGTTCCCACCCCCTCACCATCACCCCACCCAGCTTCCTCGCTTTTTATCTGACATTCTGCAGAGGAGGGGGAGGGAATGGGTTTCTGAAAAGAACAAAAGGAAAATGGAGAAATACCCAGCCTCAGCACAACGTGAAGCTACTCTTTGTCCCTACCTACTCCACACTGGGGGGGGGGGGGGGCGGGGGGCTGCTGAAGCCACTCCCTTTTCCACAAATGCTCCTCCTCCTCCTCTTGGGTCCTGTGAAAAGAATCACAAGCCATTCCACTCCTTTCTTGGATTTCTTTACCAGCAGGGGGTTGCAGTAAACAGCACACTCTGCTCTGTGCTGTGTCTGGTGGAGAATGTAGACTGGATAGATGCTGATATGCCAAAAAAAAAAAAAAAAAGGGGGGGGGGACGACATTAACCTAATCCCCAGTTCTCCTGCATCTCAGAAGCCTGTGTTGAACAACAGAACTACCTAAAAAAGACAAACAAGGACTCCTGTGGCACTTAAAGACTAACAAATTTATTTTTTGCGTGAGCTTTCATGGGAGAAAATCCCAAAGTGGGATTTTCTCCCACGAAAGCTCACACAAAAAAATAAATTTGTTAGTCTTTTAAGCACCACAGGACTTCTTGTTTGTTTGTTTTAATGAACTAGACTAACATGGCTACCCCTTTGGATCTTACCTAAAAAGAGCTAACCTCAAGCCTAGCCTTTGTGACCTAGGTAATACCATTCCCTCCCCAGTACAACTACCAAGAGCAGTGGATGACAGAAGCCTTGCTGGAGATGGCTTGTGAGAAAGATGTTTTTGGGTAGGGGACTAACTGACTATTCTGTCCAGATGAATCTGCCCTCCTCACACCCATTGGTCTTCCTCTTCCGTTCAATGTCAAAATAATAAAAAATTGCCATTTTACTACAAGAAACTTGGCAACATTTTTAACCAAATTAACCAATTGTCTCTAGACAGGAGCTGTGCTGGCTTCCACGCCATGCCCTCCCAGGTCCGCTGCAGCACTCCATCCTCCATCTTGCAAAGGCTAAAAGCCTTTTCACAGAAGGAGGGTAAGTATATGTCTTGCTTTCTTCTTCTCAGCAGACAGCTGGAGAGCTAAGGCTAAACAAGTTTCATCTTATTGTCTTAACTCTAGTGCTGCTGAAACCTCCATCTGTGCTTTTGATTCTGCTTGTCTTGACTATCAGATCTGCTTCTGTCATTCAACAGTCTCCTGTTCTCACCATCTACAATGGCATTTGCGTATCAATCCACTGAACACAACTCTTTCCAAATCTTTAGTCAAAACACCTTTTCCAATTTCTACCTAGACCTTAAGAGCCTCTGCAATGACTTCAGGTCAAATCCTGCTTATTTCCCCACACAAAATGCACTCAAGATGGTTTTAATGTGACTGCTCAGGTAAGTAAAGCAAACAGGATTTTCTCCTTAGTATTTAACCAAGTATAATATTTAACTGAAAACTGAGTTGCAGATAGTCTTACTAATTATTTTTTTAAAGACAACTGAATAGCGTGTACCACATTCATTTCAATCACATCCAAATTATATTCCCCCACCATCAATTCACCATAGTCAAAAACCTGCTGCCACAAAACAGTCTGTCTCTCCCCCTCCCAAACAGAAAGGAAATAGGGATCAGAAGGAAGAAATGGGGGTGGAGGGAACACCTTGCTCCTGGCATAGAGGGAGGGGCTGATGAGGGTTAGTTACCCAGAGTCCCTAAAATGGAGGGTGTGGAGGCTGGTACATGGGGAGCTTGTGTAGAATGAAGGGATGCAAGGTGAGACCTTCCTATGTGAAATGCACTTGGATCTCAAAAGCAATGAAATGTGTGACCCGTTAGTCATAATGAACAGTTTGTAGATCTACAGTATAGCTCCCTGCATTTAGCTTCTAAATCAAATACCCTATAAGTTACTTGTAAAATGTGCAGCCTGCCTTCTAAAATAGCTCTGCTATTAACTGGCAAGACAGACATGGATGCCACGAGGTTGAAAGTTAGATATCACTTTGCATAACCAATGAATGGCTATTTCCAGTATCTTCCAAGACCACACCACAAATTTTGGTCCACTGTAATTCCAGTATGTTTAGCACTTGTTTTTTTTTAATTATCCTTTGCAGTTATTAATATTTGCATAGGGATAAGGAGAGTGGATTTTATAATGGCCTCTCCTTCTTACCTCTTCCTATTTCAGTAGCTTTCTGCTTACCATATTTGGTTTGTTTTTGTTGTTGTACTAATTCCTTGTATTAATTAATTTGTATATCTGTGTGTGTGTGTGTGTGTGTGTGTGTGTATATATATATATATATATACACACACATATATACACACACACACACACACACACACACACACACACACACACACACACAGTATATCAAAGTTTTAACCAGTATAACCAGACAGAGTTTAGTTTTAATTCCATCACCAATTATTAAGATTATTTTAATGCCTTTTTCCCATTTCACCTTGGAAGCAGTTTAGTTTTTTCTACAACTTGACTTCCTGAATTAGACTCGGACAAGGTTGGTGCAGCACTATCTTCTACTGGACCAACTTCTGCTGGTGGAAGTGACAAGCCTTCAAGTTACACAGAACTCTTCCTGAGACCCAGTGAAGGTAACCAGAGTATTTAAGTTAAACATTAGGTGGGACAGATTGCTACACACGAGGGATTTGAAAACATTGTAGATGACTGAAAATGAAGTGGGCAAGTAGCAATCATATGAAAAAAGAAGGTAGCAGGGTATGTTAGAAACTGTTGAAACAAGCTATAAAGACATTCTCTCTGTGGTGTATATCATTTGTGCTAAACAGAGTTACAAATTTAACTTCCCAGATTCATCTTTTGAAGGTGCTCTGCAAGCAAATATTGAACCTTATTGGTTAGTTTTGCATGCATCAGTACAATGGTGGTGGTGGGGGAGATGGATGGACACGGTATAAATCCAAAGGATACTAAGGATTTTTCCTACTCAGATTAGGTTTTGAAAAATGTTTTTCTAAAGAAATCATTCACTGAACTAACTGGTACATGCACCACTGCTTCTACAAGCTAGAACTGGAATGGTTTAAAAGTGTGTCGAACTATGTGACTAATGACATTTGTCTTTCAGTTCAAATGGCTGAGCCCTGTGCATTTACTTAAGAAGGATCCCTGCTGTTACAAAATTTTGAATGGCCATGGTGTGCGGGTGAGTGACAACTACAGCGTCCTAGGTGGAACTGATGTGTTCTTACATGAACTATAAAACTAGACATAAAGCTAGTTGGCTGCCACACAACATGTAGTTAATGATCCCCACATAATGCTAAATGGATGAAAAACTCTCAGAACACTGGGATGAGTACGCAAGATTAAATCGGTGACTGATTCTATCATGTAAAGAAAAATATTCTGAAGAAGGAAATGCTAAGATGTGGAGCTTGCTATTAATCAATACTCAGAAAAATTCCAGAAAGGGATCACATAAGAAAACAGAACACAGTTTCACTAAGCATGTCGACTATGAGCTTTGGGACTTCATGGCTGATCACTTGCTGTAGCTCAGGAAGAAATTTTCTCCCCAGCACAGCATTTGACAATAAGTAGTAGTATATGGGTTTGTATCTCCCTCAGAGATCTACAGACATGTCTACGCCAGTTTGGCTGCAGGCAGCAATGCAATGGACTCATCTGAGTGGCTCTGTCTAGACCCACTCAGTCGATGATAGTGTGGTCAATGTTTGACTCAATTAATCCATCTCCTTGAAAGACAGATGGCAGTCTCAATGGGAGATGCTCTCCCATTGATGCAGCATTGTGAAGATATTGTGCTGCACAGATCTAAGTACGTCGATGTGAGAGATACTATTTATGTTATGTAACTAGTATACCGCATGCCAACCCAGCACGGCAGTGTAAACCAGGCCTCAGTGTTAGCCCATGTCAAGAGACAGCTGGAAGTGGGATGTAGTAATAAAGATAAGATACAAAATGCCAAATGATGGATCAATGTGTCCATTCTACTATGACAATTCCTATAGTGGGTTAAGAATTGAATAAAATCAAACTCACCATTCAAAATGAGAGTTCAGGGACTCTGCCTCTCTCCTTCTGTCCCCCTTACTTCAGTTAACATTTTGCAATCCATCTCTTCTTGAATTGTAGATTTCACAGGTCCCAGCCACATTAGTTCCTTCTTCTGCTACTGCCACCTACCAGTTTTATTATTCTGTTGCAGCAGAAGGGCATACAGAAGAAGTTCTTATTCAGCTCTCACATAATCACACAACAGGGATCCCTTTGTCTAAGGTGCCAAGGCTTATTCAGGTTCCTCTAACATCCTCCCCTCACCCCACACACTTTGCATAGCACTGGACACAAGCAAGATCAATACCAGGCTTTGAAAGTCATTTCAGCAACAAGGCAGGGGTGGGAGGGTAGAGGATCAAGACACTAGTTACAGAGAACTGCAACAGCCTCTGCTCTTCTATGTTTCCCACTGAAGGCTGTTACACATACCACAGGATTTAACATTTTCTACCATCAAGAAAACTTTATAAAAATATAGTAGAAATGGGTTTCAGCTGCAAAATCCAGAGCCAAGTTCAGATCTGGCTAACACAGCACAGGGTGGGGGTAGTGCTCAGACCTATCTTTAAGTAGCACTATAAACTCACAGATCTTTCCCCAAAACAGAAGAGACACAGCCCCATGTGTGAAAGTGTTACGCTGTGTCCTACAGCAGCTGATTCACAAAAATATACATAAAAAAGGCAATAGGCCTGTTCAGTGGTGAGACGAGAGAAGTGGGTATTTCTGAAAGGAAAAAGCATTGGAAATGTGAGTATAACAGGTCTGTACAATTATCTTCCTTGTAACACTAAAGGCACAAATTCTGTACTTTATTATGCCAGTGAAAATCTGGTTATTTCATTAACATTCCAGATTAGTGTAGCAGAGCAAAATTTGGCCCTATCTGAAATCATTCCCCCCACTTCACCCAGTCCTATTTTGAAGGTATGATTTAAAGCACTGCTGCTCACACAAGTACTGTTCTTTTCTACAGCACAGAGAAAACAAATTGAGAAGGTCACATGTAGAATTTGTTTTCACACCTACAAAGATCAGTTATTCACACATTCAGAAGAAGAACAAGCATATCTAGAAATAAATTATACGAGGGAATACTAGTTGTAAAGCCCAGCCTGAAGTGTCATATTTGCCCTGCTTAGAAATTCCTTCTGACACCCACTTCACCTCTGTGTCTCCATCTGTAAAACAAGGAGTCTCCTACCATACAAAGGATGTGGGATCTATAGCTACAAAATGGTTTGAGATCAGTGAAGAGGAGGTGCCACAGAAAAACAATATATTTATTGGTGCTTAGCTATTACACTTAGGTGAGCATTAGAAATGCCCGAAATAGACACAATTAGCCCAGAGGTTGTTCTCTTTAGCAGAGGTATTATCCTATTTGCCACATCCCCCATAACTAAAAAATTCTGATTCTAATCCAACCTTTTTAAAACTAGTTGTCCATACCTCTCACCTCTTAATTGATGCTGTTAAACCTTGTGCTCACTTTGCACCTGGGAAGCATCATAATCCTGTGAAAACTTAAGCCAGAACAGCATATTGGAGGGAAAAATTAAAAGTAGAGACATACACAGAGGATGGTGGAATTTGTAGAGTTAGACATCATCCCCGCAGTCATTTTCACTCATCAGTGGTTTTTAACCCACACTCACAGTGGCTCACCTTAGCACAATAAGGGAGAAACCCTGAAAAAATGTCTTAAAATATAGCTTGTGCAAGCAGACCAGGGTGGAGAGCAAAGGAAAAAGAAAGAGCAGAAAGAGTGAATTTACCTGCCAACAGGTCGGTTTTGGATGCCACCAAACTGCTGTGTTTACTGTTTTACCAGCTTGCATTACTGGGGAGAAAAGTTTAGGAAGGAACATTCTCAAGGACTTTTCATAAGCTCTCACTCTTGCCATCAGAAAAGGGAGAAGGGAAGTTTTTCTCTGCATTGTTTGACTTTTTTGGCTCCTGAAAAGTTTTGCAAAGAACAGTAAGAAAGTGCAAACTGTTAGAACATATTTTTTTAAAAAAGGTAAATACACAAAATAGAACAATTTCAGTTAAACAAAATTGCAATGCCCGCCCAAAACCCACATTTCAGTTTGTGACATTGCTTTAAATAAACAAATGAGAAAAAAAAAAAAACCCAAACATTTCAACTGAAAATTGGAACACAAGAGGTTTGGAGATTACCAAGAGTGGGCTAATATCCGCCACTGAGACGCTCTCCAAGGCCAAGAGAGACATTAAAAAAAATAAAGAAAATAAAAGGAAAAGGCAGCAAACACTTGGTTATAAATCCTGCAATATGCAAACATTTTAAAAGAATTCCTAGAACTGTTACAAATTAAAATGAAGGGAAAAAAGACAGTAGCAGCAGAGGTTACCTGTCTGAGCACCTACAATTCCATAGAGAGAACAGGAGTGGGTCGTGTCTCTCACACCAGCCATATAGCCCATAAACCTTCTCAAAAAGAGTGAGCCATGAGAAAGATACTGTACACACGGTTTGCTTTCACAAAGTCTCTCTAAGCCCTTGAGGCCCCTGACATATTTAACCAAGTAGGACTTTTTGCATTTGAAGAGGAGGAGGGTAGGATTGGAAAGAGTTACTGGGTTTCATATGTTGGATTTAAAAGTCCAGTGCAACATTTGAAGAAACATCTTCTTTTTGGCCACTATACCCAGAAGTTCCAAAGGCATTTCCAGGGCAGATATCACACATGAAAGATAGTCAATGTGAAGCTGGGGGCAAAGCCATCGAGGCAAGACCACATAGCTCCGAGAGGGTGGAATACAAAAAAAAAAAAAAAGAAAGAAAGAAATACAGTCCATATATTTACACAGCATCGCGCTTCCATCGTGTTACAGATGAGGCACTCCAGAAAGGGGAGATTTTATAAAACACAGCAAAGAATTTAAAAATAAAAACACAAGACTTAACAATATACAAAGCCAAAACTAGAATTAAACCTCGGAACCAAGGAACTGTAAATATTTGACCAAATCACACAGGAGAAAAATCCACAACACCCCATCCTATCCCAAAATTACAGTTACAAATAGTATAACAAACTATCAGGTTTAATTTAAAGAAACTTCATTTTGCTAACAAAAGGTTTTGTTCACTCAAGTTTCCCTCCTCTCCCACAAGATACATTAACTCATGCACCATTGTTATCTGTATAAATACTTTTTCTTAAAAAAAAAAAAGCAACAAAACCTATCTTGATTACCTGTCCCTTTCAATGTACAAGCCCAAAACAGAATATGACAGGTAATATTAGTTCTACTTAGACACTGGAGTATGGGAAGTGTTGTTTAGGATGTAAAACTGAAGAGAGCATGGCACGTAGTGCTGATCTGCCTGTAGTGTTTAGATGTGATGCAGAACTCCTTTTGGTGAGCACAGGCTTGATATATATATATATATTTTTTTAAGTCATGTATTGTAGGAATATACATGAAACCTGTTTTTAACTCCTGCGCTTTATACATCTCACTGATGATGAGGCAATGGGTAGACTGGCTGAAGGAACACACAAGACTTCTTCAAATGTAAAAGCTCTGAATCCTTTGCAAGGCTTACTATGAGCAATATCAAGAACTACCATCCACATGAATGTGTGTAAAGTTTTTTAACCCCTGATCCTCTCCCCCAGCAAAACTACCCTTTAGACTTTTCTTCAATTTTGCAAGAGAAGAACCAACAGCCCAACAGGCTCTCATCACAAGGGAGCCAACCACAACATGATACCCTTCTGTGTTTCAGAATAAAGAATGTGTTCCACTTTGCAAATTTGTATTATTCTGAAGTGTTGAGTTGGAAATTTTAAATGTGAGCTGCATTAAGAAGTTCCTGCTGCCATAGCCCCTTTCCCTCAAGCAACGTGGACACTCGCAACAGCCCAGACCATATAGCCGTTACCAGCCTCTTTCCAACAAGAGTTCTCTTTACTAACTGTGACAGAAGTGCAGAGGCCCTAGCCGATTACTTCCAGCTGGAATGAACCTGACCTGTCTTCACTCCCTTGCTCGCAGTGTGCATATTAAAATAAGGTTGGCAACTGATGACTTAATTGGGGTCTCAAAGAGAATACAGGACACTATTTAAAACACAGCTTCTTGGTAAGCAGATGAGGGGAGAAGTGCCTCTAAGGAGGCAGAGCTTCCCCACCCAGGGTCTAGTAAGGTGGGCAACACATAAACCTTGTGCTGATTGTTTCTATTTGATTCTTTATACAAGTGAAAACCTTTGTTTTCTTTTGTAATAGTAATGTTCATTTGAAGGCTCAGGAATAAAACGTTGGAGAGGCCCTTGACTGTTGAAACCTCTTTTGTTGCTGGACCAGGTGGCCACTCCAACAGCTAACATCAACAATCAACCTTCCAATTGTTTTTAATAATAATATTTAATTCTACAAAAAAAACCCTCATTTTATTACATTCCTTTTTAAAATTAAAAAAAACTGTACAAATAAGCATGATCAAACCTCCATGAAAGCAGGTTAATACTGTTCTCTTTATTGCCTCTTCGAGTCCCTCTCTCCGTCGTGTCCATGAGTTGCGTTTGTTTAAGATCCAAGTAACGGTTAAGCAGCAGAGCAGCGGAAAGGTGAGATGGGGCCACAGGGGTGGAAAGCGCAGAGCCTCAGAGGGTACGTGGGACACACTCCTTTAAAGTATCCAGATAACAGCAGCATTGCACACACACAACTCGCCCCCCCCAAGCCCTCTTGTCACCAAACCATCTTTGTCATAACCATTTCACTTTTTTTTTTAAAAAAAAGAGGCGCATGTGTGTGTGTGAGAATCTATATCTATCTATATATATCTATATATCTATATATCTATAACTATAGCTCCAGTGCTTTATGAACCCAGAAGGAAGGGGAAGGAATGAGCAGGAGGTGAGGAGGAGAAAGATGAGGACTTAAAATGGACCCAACACTACTGTTCTGGTTTTTGTTTCCAAAAACTGCTCAAGTTGAATGAGAAAATGCACAGCCAGGAGGACTGAAGAAAATCAGTCAGTCTGGAAAAATGAAAGTGAACCGCTCAAAACCAAATAAAATAAAATAAAATAAAATAAAATAGGCAGAGCAAAGTACACACAAATACACAGGGTCCAGGAATCATCTATACATTGCTTATGGCCTTTTATATTTTTATTCTAGCTGAGCCTTATTTTTAAAATCTGCAGCACACAGTTTCCCAAAGCCAAGAATGGTATGTTTCTCCTCTGGATCCACTATTCAGAGCTCAGCTGACATCAGAGTTTAAATATTTTCAATGTAGAAAACATAAGCCTAGTAATAGCGGTAATGAATGAACTTCTAAATGTGCTGGAAATTTCAACCAACCTTCTCCCTCCTCCACACCCTGCCACATTTTCCCCCAAACAAATGACAAAAATAGAATGATTTACAGGCCTCAAGTCAGCGTTTTGTTAAATAGTTTGTGGTGTTTTCGCTTTGGCCGCTGTTAAAGATGCAAGCATAGAGAAAGGAGTGTTGGACTAGCATGTATTAAAAATGGAACATTAACATAGCATCTCTCTCTCAAAAAGACTAGAACACTAACAAATACAAGCCAATGCACATTTGTTTTAAACTAGTGTAATTCTTTTTCACATGGGATTAAACATTATTTTGTACACCAAACATTACAGTGCTGTTTATCTTCTCCAATCGTGCAATATATAAACATGCCACTTCTGCCATGAATGAGAACATGACTGATACCTCTACACACCTGTTTTGCAGCCAGAATTTAAAATTATGAAAACACGAAGTTTTAAAATTCCCTCTCCCACAAAAATAAAATAAAATAGAATAAAATAAAATAAAATAAAAAGCTTTATAAACAAATGTGGACACAGAGCTGCCAGTTAATACTGTATGGAGATGGCAGAAGTCGCAGGTTTGTACTGAAAGCTCAAGTTTAGTGAATAGAAGCCCTGTCTCTAACCTATCACTTAAGGCCAGTTCCTCCAAGTTTGTAATGGGCTGATTTTAAGAGATGCTGAACTTTCACAGCTCCCACTTAAGTAAATGGGAACTGGAGATGCTCAGCATCTTTGAAGTATCAGACCATCAGCACCCTCAGTTCTCTTTGGAGCTAAAACACTCAAGTGATCCACAAGATCAAACTCTTAAAAGAGGTAGGAAAGAGTTCACAGCTGCATTAGTTCACAGATGCTCTTGGAGAATTGCAAATCAGCTTTCCAAAACCAAAAAGGTATGACTTGTAATGTAATATCTTCCCATGGAATGCACCTATGCTCTGCAATAAGTTTGGGACCACAGCTTCATTCCAATAAAATCCCCATGTGGGCTTGAACTGGGCATCACCAACTAGAGATTGGCTGCCAAAAAATGAAATCAATTGTATGTTCTGCAGGACAAAAAAAAGTAAGAGCAGCAATCACAGAACATGCACCTTTTAATCTTATTCCATTGACTAATTCCCTCTCCATTCCCCTCAACTCCCTGAGCTTCTCTGATAAACAGCATTGCAAGTTGGTTTAAAAAAAAAAAATGTACAAGAGTTTTGTTTGTCATGTATTTACACGTGGCATCATTCCACGAGGAGTTTGATCTCATTGGCTAATAGCTGGTTCATGTTGAATAAAGCCCCCGGGAGCTTGGTGAGCAACTCTCTCTCCGTGGTCTCAGGGTCGCTGTCGACAGAGCTGGAGCTAGCACTCATATTGTCGACAGCGGCGCTAGCTGGAGGGCCCAGCTCTGGCTCGCTAGTCTCGCTGGCCGTGGACACCACAGAGAGCAAAGACATACGCCGCGTCAAGCGACCGGGGGGAAGGAGAGAAGCGGCATAGTCCGCTATGATACCAGCTACATCTAGATTACAAGCCTTGTCAAAGGCAATGAAACCTACATTTGCATTGGCCTCACAGACGTAGAACGAGCCGTCGTCTTTCATTAGTAGGTCGATGCCGCACACGTCCATCCCCAGGATGTTTGACACCTGGACTGCCAGCTGCTTGCCTTGTTCACTCAGCGAGCACATCATCCCTACACCGCCTGACAAAAGGAAAAATAAGGGTCAGCTCTCGGGCCGTGATCTGATCAAATGTCACCTGCTGAGTAGTGTAGGTGTGATTCAGTTCTTGGATGGGAAACACCCAAGGGAAATCCAGACTGCTGCAGGGAACATTGTGATCACTTTTAGTCAGGAAGAGTATCAACACATTTTTTAGTTGTAGGGGTGTTAAAGATGATCTGCAAATTAAAAAGAAGGTGAAGCCATATGTCTGTTTTGCTTCTTTGTTCTGGTAGAACAATGGTTCTCAGCCTTTTTCATGTCGTGGAACACTTGGCAGCATTTTGCAACCCTACAGGACACATCAGACCACCAACACCAGGCCAAATCCAGCCATCTCCCCAGCTCTCTGTGACACACTTACTGCTATGTAGCGACACAATAATGCCCCAACAAAATGGTTGAGAACTGCTGTGTTACAAGGTGATCTGACAGTGTCACCACTCTGCCCCCCCGCCTAAGATCACTGCTTGTTTCTTGTATTAGCTACTCAGATCTTCACCATGTTGGGCAACTATGGCAGCTGAAGAATCAGTGATATGGCATCACAAAAGACAAGCCTGAAAGCTAAAGAGTTGAGAGAAAACTGAATTATTTTGTTCTTGTTAACTCTTAGCCCACATCTATTCTTACCCATTAGGTTGACCTAACTATATCACTCAGGGCTGTGAAAATTTGAGTATACTGTATGGCATCGTTACATCAACCTAACATTCTCTGTTGAGATAGGAAGCATCTAGGCCAGAGACAAACTACAGTCCATAGGCTAGATCTGACCCACCAGGACCTAGACATTCCTCTCCCCTCCCCTCTCCCTGCCAAGTCCAGCAGGGGCTGCGACCAGAGCACAGCTGAGCGTCGCCTCCCTCCCAACTTCAACTGAACCAGGACAGAGGGGCAGCTCACACTGTGTCCAGAGTGCTGCCACCTCTTTTCCTGCCTCCCAGCTCCAGCTCAAGCTGGGAGGGATGGGGAGTGTAGCCCAGCTCCACCCCTTTTTTTGGAGAGATGGGCTGGCCAGTTCCCTCTCCAAGCCCTGCCCCCTGTCTGTGGCCCTCTGTGAGTGGCCATACATGAGATGTTACCCGATGCCAAAAAAAAGTTGTGCAATCCTGATCTAGGCTATATTGCAAAAAACACAACTGCAGTGACCTAGCTGTGCTCCTACAGAGTAAATAATACCTTATTTAATTCAAATGCCTAATGAGTATCTGAAAGAAGAAGAGGTTACTTACCAGTAACCGGTGTTCTTCGAGAGGTGTGCTCTTGGCCATTCCCTTGTAGGTGTCTGCACGCCCTGTGCACGGCACGCCGAAAACTTTTCCCCTAGAGTACCTGTAGGACCAGCTGTAGCACCCCCTGGAGTGGCGCCGTTGCCACTCCCTATATAGCTACCAGCCGACCCTTCCCTCCTCAGTTCCTTCTACCCCAACTGTCTGAGTGGAGATGGGAGGGATTGGAATGGCCAGGAGCACACCTCTCGAAGAACACCAGTTACCGGTAAGTAACCTCTTCTTCTTCCAGTGCTGCTCCTGTCCATTCCCCTGTAGGTGAGTATCTAACCTTACCTTGGAGGTGGGAGACTTCATAGACACACGGATTGCAGCACCGCCCTTCCCACTGCCGCATCCTGTTGCGCTTGCTGGGTGATGGCTAGTGCTGCGCGAAGGTGTGTGGGGAGGACCATGTCGCCGCCTTGCATATATCTGCGATCTGGACTCCCGCCAGGAATGCTGCTGATGCCGCCTGGGCCCTCGTTGAGTGGGCGGTCGCCCGCGGCAGGCCTCTAGCTTCCAGCTTGTAACACTCTTTGATGCAAGCTGCAATCCAAGAGGCAATCCTTCGCGTGGACACCGGCTGGCCCTTTTGCCTGTTTGCAACCGCCACGAAAAGCTGGGGCGTTTTGCAAAAAGGTTTTGTTCATTCAATATAAAAGGCCAACGCCCTGTGCACATCCAAGGTGTGGAGGCGCCTATCCTCCTCTGACCCATGGGGCTTGGGACGAAAAACCGGCAAGTAAATGCCCTGATTTACATGGAATTGTGACACGACCTTGAGCCTAAAGGATGGGTGAGGACGCAACTGTACCTTGTCCTTGAAGAACAGTGTATAAGGGGGCTCTGCCACCAGGGCTCGCAGCTCCGATACCCACCTGGCTGACGTGATTGCCACCAGGAACACTACCTTCCATGAGAGGTAGAGCAGCAAGCATGTTGCCAACAGCTCAAACGGGGGCCTGGCAAGTCGGGAGAGGACTAAGTTCAAGTCCCACTGAACCGTCAGTGGTTTTACTGCCGGGTACAATTTAGACAGGCCCTTCAGAAACCTCTTAACTATAGGGAGGGAGAACAGCGAATCGTGCTCGGGGGGGGGGGGAACAACGAAAGGCTGCAATAGCTGCCAGATGGACTCAGAGATGACAATGACAGCCCACTCGATTTTAGGTGCCATAGATAATCTAGTGCGTGCTGGATCGAGAGCGTGGCCAGATCCTCCCCTTTCTCCATAGCCCACTGCGTGAAACTGCACCACTTGGCGGCGTACGTGGCCCTTGTGGAAGGTTTCCTGCTGCCACATAATAGCTCCCTCACCGGAGAAGAGCACAGTTACTCGCTGTCCGTTAGCCACGAAGGCACCACCCATGGAGGTGCAATGCCTCCAGATTGGGGTGGAGAAGCCGACCGTTGTCCTGGGTAACAGGTCCAGTCTGAGAGGCAACTGGACAGGATTGCACCTCAACAACCTCAGGAGGGTTGAGAACCAATATTGTCTTGGCCATGCTGGGGCTACCAGTATGACCTGTGCCCTCTCCTCCTTTATCTTTTGCAACACCCTGGGTACTAGCGGTGTCGGCGGAAACGCGTACAACAGCCCGAGCGCCCACCAACAGACGCCGAAGGCGTCCGCTCTCGACCCAGGGCTGAGTCCCCTGAACAAACAGAACTCTTGGCATTTGGCATTACTGTGTGAGGCGAACAGGTCCAGATGAGGACAACCTCACCTCCGGAAGAGAGACTCCACCACTTCTGGGTGGAGAGACCACTCGTGGGCCATGAATTTCCTGCTGAGCTCGTCGCCAAACAGTTCCGGAGGCCCAGTATGCACGACGCCACTGGGCGAATCTCATGGCGAATACAGAACTCCCACAAGTTCATGACCTCTTGGCAGAGCTGCCTCGAGTGTGTGTCGCCTTGTTTGTTGATATAAAACATTGCCATGGTGTTGTCTGTCCGTACAGACACTGTTCAGCCACGGAGGCGATCCTGGAATACCATGCACGCCAGGCGCACTGCCTTGAGCTCCTTGATATTGATATGCAGCTGGGAGTCCCCACCCTCCCCTAGTCCCTGCGTTCTGAGGCGGCCCAAATGTGCTCCCCATCCTAAATCCGAGGCATCTGTCGTTAGGTGAACCGACGGCTGGGGTAGCCGGAAGGGAACCTCGGAACAGAGATTGGACTTGCGGCCCCACCACCGAAGGGACACTAGCACCGATGCTGGCACGGTGACCATTGTGTCCAGACTGTCTCTCACCAAGTGGAACACACTTGCCAACCACAACTGGAGCGGGCGCATGCATAGGCGGGCATGGGTGACCACAAATGTGCAGGCCACCATGAGGCCCAGCAATTGAAGGCATTCCCGAGCAGAGGCCAGGGGAAACTTTGTTAAGGAGTCCACTGCCTGCTTGATCACTTGGAATCAGGCTGTGGGGAGGCTCACCCTTGCGGACACTGAGTTGAGAACTGCCCCGAATTCTATTCTTTGTGTGGGTAGGAGCACCGACTTCTGCATGTTCACCAATAGGCCTAACCGATCGAACAGGGGCTGCGTCAATGCTAAATGGGACAGCGCCTCTTGATGTGACCTCCCCGCGACCAGCCAAACGTCTAGGTACGGAAAGAGGGTGACCCCTTTCCTTCTGAGGAACGCCGCCACCACCGCTAGGCACTTTGTGAACACCCGCGGAGCTGCTGAGAGGCCGAACGGAAGCACGGTGAACTGCAGATGCTTTCGCCCCACCACGAAGCGCAAAAACTTCCTGTGCTTTGGGTTGATCGCGATGTGGAAGTACATGTCCTGTAAGTCGAGGGCGGCGTACCAATCGCTTGGATCCAGAGAGGGAACAATGGAGGCGAGGGACACCATGCAAAACTGAATTTTTCGAAGAAACCGGTTGAGGTGCCTCAAATCTAGGATTGGACATAGGCCCCCTTTTGCCTTGGGGATAAGGAAATAGCGGGAGTAGAAACCCCTGCCCCTGTGGCTGGGGGGCACCTCTTCCACCGCCCCTTTCTGGAGCAGTGTCTGAACTTCCTCCAACAGTAACTGCTGGTGTGCCCGATCCCGCAGGGAGGGACATAATGCCGGGGGGCGGGGGGGCAACGGGGGTCATGAAGAAAATTGGAGGGAATAGCTCTCCTGCACTGTCTTGAGAACCCAACGGTCTTTTGTAATCTTGCACCATTCTGGTACATAATGGGATAGTCTGCTGGCAAACAGGGGAGTCTCTGGATCCATGGGGGTTGGTATGTCAACCTCGTACTGACCCTCAAAAGTTCTTTTTCTGGCCCGCCGGCTGATGTGAACCCCCTTGGCCGCTGGGCTGGTGCCTGGTGGACTTACGGGCCCCTCTACCTCTCCGCCTATCGTCCTCGTGGCGGCAGTGGTAGGGCCGTGAGGGAGGAGAAGGAGGTTTAAAAGGTTTCCTCTGACTCACTGGAGTGTGGAGCCCCAGCGACTTAAGCAACGCCCTTGAGTCTTTCAAGGTCTGTAAGCGGCCATCTGTTTGCTGGGAAAACAGTTCGGGCCTTTCAAACAGCAGATCTTGAATGGTGGCCTGGACCTCTTGAGGTAGTCCCGACGCCTGCAGCCATGAGCTCCTACACATTGTGACCCCTGAAGCCATGGAACGGGTTGCTGTGTCGGCTGCGTCCAAGGCCGACTGTAATAAGGCCTTGGAAACCAGCTTCCCCTCTTTGATGGAGGCTGACAAAGCCACTCTAGAGTCCCGCTCCAGCGAGTCCGAAAATTTTTCCAGGGCTGACCATGCATTGAACATGTACCTGCTGAGGATAGCCTGCTGGTTAGCTATCCTCATCTGCAGCCCCCGTTGAATAAACTTTGCGGCCAAGCAAGTCCAGCTTCTTCGCCTCCTTGGACTTGGGCGTCGAGCCCGGATGGCCTTGTCTTTCCCGCTCGTTTGCTGCGGCTACCACCAACGAGCTTGGCGTGGGGTGGGAATAAAAATGCTCGTACCCTTTAGAGGGCACAAAGTATTTCCTCTCTGTCCGCTTCGCCGTAGGAGGGATCGAGGCCGGAGTATTCCACAGCGCCTTGGTGGTACTCTGCACTGTCTTAATAAAGGGCAGGGCGATGTGGCTCGGGCCTTCTGGAAGGAGAATGTCCACCACTGGATCCGCATCTTCCACAATTTCCTCCGCCTGAATGTTCAAGCCTGTGGCTACCCAGCAGAGAAGCTCCTGATGAGCCTTTGCATCGTCTGGGATGGACAACGTTTAGCCCCTGCCACTGCCTCGTCCGGGGGGGTGAGGAAGACTCCTCAAGTTCGAAGCCACCGGACGGCACCCTGGACCTCGCACTGTGGCCTCTGCTAGCCAGGCTGGCTTGGTTATGCTCGCCCTGCAGTGATTCGACGTCCGATGCCTCACCGGTACCGGGTGGAGCGCTCACCGAAGTGGACAGGGGAGGTCTGACATCCGACCCCGATGCGGGGGCCCCTGGACCGAAGCCTGCACCTTGTTGGAAGGCCCACGGCGCACAGAAAGGCCACTGCATAGCCGGCTGCCAACCCTACCATTGAGGGTGGAACGGTGGTGCCGCAGGAGCCGGCTGAGGCTGCGTAGCGGTTTCTTTACGCGAACCTCACGGTGCTGATTCCTCCACGGAGCTCGTAGACGGTCTACTCCGCGGCGACCAAGGCGGTGCCGAGGACAACGGCACAGGGGAATGGTGCCAACCCTCCTCCAGGCGATCTTGGTGCCGACGAGCTGGCGAAACACTACGCCGAGAAATCGTTGGGGAACGGTACCGAGGAGCTTCAGCCACCGCCACGACAGCAGGAGGTACCGGCGAACGGTGCCGCAGTGGAGGAATCGGTGCCGGACCTGATACCCGGCCAGCACTGAGGGGGGTTGGCTTCCCCCTTGGCGGTACTGACCCCGGTACGGGGGCTGGTGCCGGGCCCTTCAGGGCTGACTGTCCCGACAGTTCCTGCGCTGCCACAAAGGCCTCCGGCATAGACAGCAGGACCAAGTCCTCTTCCAAAATATCCCTAGTGGGAGATGAGGTCGATGCCGGGCTGTGCAGCCTTTCTCGCCAGTCCTGCCCCGAGACCAGGGACAAGGAGACAGTCAGGCCAATGCGGGTCTGACCAGCGTCCTTCTGGCTCGCCGTATCACGGCACGGAGAACGCCCCCTGTCCACCTTCTTCTTCTTAGCTGGCTCCGGAGACGACAAGCGGCACTGAGCCTCCCAATGTGGCTTGGAGCAGCTGGACTTCGGTGCTGATGATGGTGCCGATGACGCCGGGGCACCCCGCACTGATGGTGCCGTGTTCGATCCTGAGTCGCCAGGAGCGGGGCGCAGGGCTTCCTCCATCATGTGGAGTTTGAGTCTCTGGACTCTTATCTTTTTGAGTCCGTGGCTTGAAGCCCCGACAGATCTTACACCTCTCAGCAAGATGAGCTTCGCCCAGGCACAAAAGGCAACTGCTGTATGGGTCATCCACTGGCATGGGCTTCTTACACTGCCCACAAGTCTTGAAGCCCGGCATAGCCCGACCCCGACCAGGCGCTATTCTACCTAAACTAACTATAACTACTGTTTCTAACATTACAAACACTAAGCTAACCAAACTAAGTGACTAAACTCCGGGTACTCCGGAACAACAAGATGCCACGTGCAACACTGCTTGCGCAGCAGAATGTTCCAGCGACCGACGGGGCGGTGCGAAGGAACTGAGGAGGGAAGGGTCAGCTGGTGGCTATATAGGGAGTGGCAACGGCGCCACACCAGGGGGCGCTACAGCCGGCCCTACAGGTACTCTAGGGGAACAGTTTCTGGCGTGCTGTGCATGGGGTGTGCAGATACCTACAGGGGAATGGACAGGAGCAGCACTCGAAGAAGAAAGGGCACTTTTGTTGAAGATTCAGTCCCCTGACCCTTTAAACCAAAGTGTGGGCTCCCGGTATGCATCTCTAATGCTCTAAGCACTCTCCAGAAGCCTTCAAAACAAGACCAGGGAGGATAATAAAGGATTCCAAATACTGTCAAGGTCTAAATTGAAAAAGCATTTAGCTTAAGCCTTTTAAGGTCACCTTTATTCAGCCTGACTCAGTCTCTCCACATCGTCCAAAAAACACCCAAATGAGGGGTGCTGATAACTCAGCGTCTTAAAAATCTTTTGTAGTTTTCTCTAACTCTAGTGTTCCAGTCAAATTCCAACTCAGAAAGCAGTTATTTTGATTCCCTAAAATTACTCTTGCAGTTTCAGTTGTACAGTATTTGATATTCTTCGCTTTCTGTATTAAATATTACCTAGCGCTGCTTTTGAAGTTAAAACACCTGCTCTGGAATATCTGTCTGTCTCAATCTGTAAATACAATCATATACGTGCAAGTGTTCAATAATGTATCTAGATTTCAGACTTCCCTGTGCATGTGTTTTGCCAAGCTCATTGGGATCTTTGCTGCAGTATGTCATATGCTAATAGCCTGATTTTCAAAAGGCACTATAGTTCCCATTGGCTTTAATGAGAACTGTGAATGCTCAGTATCTTAGGAAGAATTAAACTGTAGAGCATTCTATCTGAACACCTTTCTTCAAACCTCTCTCCAAAAATGGGTCATGTCCCCTAGTATCTATTACACCAACAAGGCCCCAATTATCCAAACATTTGTGATCGCCCACAATATTTTCATAACCAAAGCTGTTCTGCAGGTGATGGAGGGGGTAAAAACAGGACAAAGCACTCCTCAAACCCAGAACTGCATAGGGCAAGACCACTCCTCTTGACTTTGAGGGCACTAAGAGCTACGTGCTTCCTCACAGCCCTGTGTCTTTGGAAAAGAAACTGCATGGAAGAGCCAGCCAGAGACTGAAGCTGGTCTAGGCGCTGAAGAAAACACTTCAAGCAGGGATTGTCAGCCACACATCAGACTGCTCTCTCCAGTTTCCACTCTGAACATTTTCTCCCATGTGCCAACCAGTTTGTGCCAACCCCTCGCATCTCTCTCTTCTTGTGTCTTTTCATCTAGCTTAGCCCATATAACCCACTGAAAGGATTTAAATAAACCAAGATCAGAAATACCATGGTACTAATCTGACATTTGCCACCACTACATCATTCACTCTGCTCATCTTCTCTCTCCTTATCTCCCACGCTATTTTGTCTAGTTAGATTATAAGCTCTTCAGAACAAAGAGTGTCTCATTCTATGTTCGTACAGTTCCTAGCACAATGCGCTCCTGTTCTCAGGTGGCCCAGGCATTACTCTAATAAACATGATCAATAAATAAAAAATAAAATGTGAAACTTCTCATTTAAATTACGGTTACCACTCATCCCACCCTGGGCGTCACAAATCACAACCAAGCCCACAAACAATGCTGCTCCTACCAAGTGAGCAGTTGCTCTGCATCCTCCCATCTGTTGAGCAGCGCAGCATGGTCCCCACTACGCGGCCTCCCACCACGATGACACGCACATCCTTGCCATGGGACTCTTTGACGTATTTTTGGAATAGGTAAGGAGCATCATGACGGATTAAATGGCTCAGGTCTGCCAAATGGTGCTTATCTCGTGCCAGGAATACAGCTTTGCCTGTTCCAAGAGAAAACATTTAGAGTGAGAATTGGTGAAAGAGGGCAAGTGCCACCGAGACTGGCCAGTGTTACAGACTTAGCACATGAAGAAATGGGGGGGGGAGGACACAACTGTCTGCCTGCATTGGCATGATTTATTTTATATTCCTTTACATATTCTCCTGTGTAGATCAGTACTCAACTACTTCAGCACTGCTGAATCTACCAAGTACTGAAAGAATCAGTATAGTAAACAAGCCAAAAAATAACACCCTTCTTTAATAGAGAAACGACCTTGTAACCACCCTCACCCCCTTTTGGGACAGATGCCCAATAGGAGCAGCAAGGAGACACAAACTACAGAGAGCAGCATACGTCCAATCAACAGGACAGTCTGTCCCCTTCTTTCAGACAGAAAGCTGGAACTTCAGGGCATGCCCCTCAAAGCTTCATGCATGGGAGCTGCTCACAGACTGCCATGAAACTGTGATAATTTATCCCTCTACCCAGATGCCCTGTAAAGAGTAAGCTATGGTACTGGTCCTCTATCATAAACCCTCATAATAAATGCAGAAAACAGCACCCCTGAATGCTGGCTCCTCTGTACACACGTCATCCCAGTACCGGGGCAAGAGACATCCAATGGGACATAAGAGCGTAGAAAGATGTTACTCAGATAGAGCTGACAAAATGAGACAATTAAAGCAATGTATTTCTGCCAAAATAAGAACCTGTAGAGAGTACTAACAGTTGGTGAAAGAGGAGCACATTAGAAATTCAATACGCCTTGCCAGCAAACCATTCTAAACACTTGGGTCAGAGAACCTCTGATTTTTGATTTACTCCAGAGTTTGTTTCTTGAGCTCACCTCACAAAGACTTCTTGTCCTTCTTGTAACCTTCCCAATGTGAGAGAAACTAAGGCACTTCGAGAACGGACTCCCCTACTCTGTAGTTCGTTTCCAGCCTCCCAGGAATTCAGCCCTTCCTGTCATCAGCTATATCTGCTAATTGTTCTCCGCCTCTTTTGAGACCCCATTTATTATGTAGGCCACTAGGTTTCATTTTTCAGTAAGGCACAACCAATTTCTGTGACAGAGCTTTGCTGAATTATGCTGCAACACCACTGCATTACAAAAGCCCTTGATAAACTGCCTTGTTTAACCAAGGAAACGGGGGGGGGGGAGCAGAAGGAAGCAAAATGAAGTACAATATTAGTGGAGCCACTATTACAGGCTCCACTCCTTCAGGGTTTAGGCTCTGTGTAGCACAAGAAGGTGCCCATATAAAAAGTAGTTGCTAATGCCAGCAGCACTGCTTCTGAAGGTTGTAAAGTAGCACAACCTGCCCAGTCTCAGACAGCACTTAAACTCCTTCTCATGCTGCTTCTCACATAAAATACATTTGTTAGCCTTTAAAAGTACCACTAGAATCCTTGATTGTTTTGTCTTACCCCTTACAACCTAATGTCCCAGCTACTGTGCTTCCAAATGGAAACAGAAAAACAGGTCTTGGAACTTGATGGTAGGAGATTGCCCATTTCTGTGAAACAATGCAGCAACAGAGATGTGTGGCATTTTGACAAAAAGAAGTGCCTAGTTTCATTAATGCAAATGGTCGTAGGTGTCACATTTAATGTATTCACCATATATAACATCTAAGCCCTTGTTTTCTAAAATAATATTTGCTCTTTTGTAGTTAGATGTAAAGAATTTGGGGGAAGAGTTCCATCTAAGAATCCATGACACTGAAATTACACTGTATAGTAGAGAGAGATTTCACACTGCATTGTGTGTTTTAAACCACCCCTTCTACATAGGGGTTTGCCCAAGCTGTAAAAGGAGAAGGAATCTGATTGCTTTAAGCCTAACACCTGATTTTATTTGATAGATTTAATCAGCAGAATACCTTGCAATGTTAAGTTAAATTCAGGTCCCACATATTCCAGAGATATAAAATTCACCCTTTGCTGCATAAACAGGCTCCAGAGTCTAAGGCTCTGACTACATAAGAAACTTTAATCACTTTAACTAAAATAAGTTTTTAAGTAATTTAGTTAAATTGGTACAATCCCCTGTGTGGATACAAATGGGTTTACGCATGTCTTAGGTTGATAATTTACTGATTTAACAGAAGATAAATCAATTTATCACAATGTTTCACATTTAAATTACAAATGAGGTTCTTATTTGAAGTTGCTGCAGAATCAGAAATTTTGTCATAGATTTAGGTCCTCATTAAACCGAAACTTGACTACCCACAAAGCCAAATACAAAGAAAATTAAGATCCACTGCACGGAGATCCAGACTTACACTTATTTAAAAACTTCCCTTCAGTTCCACTATTATTCAATGTCCTGGGGACTCTCTCTCCACAATTATTTTCAAAGCCACTCAATCAAAAGTTATAAAAAACCTTCTGCTAGTCCAGTTCTGGCTCCTCTTACAGCTCTGCCAATACACCACCACCCTGACTTGCAGGCCCCCTACTGTTTCTACACTATGCTTCTTGAACAAGTTACCAACTGTTTTAAAACCTGCCTCTAAATGTTTAAGTCTATTCACCACTCAGGTGCAAAAAGGCTGGAGAATTTGGGCAGAATGAAATCAGTCAAAGCCCCAAAATAAAGCCTCCTTCCCTCACCCCTGCACCCACCTCGGTGACCCCGTGTGTTCTTCACCACCATGGGAAACTCCAGCACTTCTGCCTCATCAATCATTTTGGCAAAGTTCTCATGGCCACCTGGCAAGAAGAGAACCAAGAAATATTATAAGTTGACAATCAGACACTAGCAATCTGTGAGACTGCTGCACAGACTACATCCCCTCCCCTCCAATCTTGAAGGCAACAGTAAAGGCCAGGGGTCTCAAACATGCAACCCGTGGGCTGCATGCGGCCCCTAAAGCTATTTCCTGCACCCCGGAACGACACTATCATTACCGATATTTGCAAGATCATTGTATGGACAGGTTTCAGTGGTGTGGCCCTCAGGCTAACGTTCTAATCCTCATGCGGCCCTCATGGTGATTTGAATTTGAGACCCTTGGTATGGGCCAAAGGATAATAGAAAGCAGGTCATTCAGAAGAGTCAGCACTTCCCTGAAACTTGGCTTCTGGGGCACATTAACCTTTAGTAATGAAGAAAGGGTATTGTTACCCTTACCTTACCTTCCTTCTAGATATATCCCAATACTTCTCCCTGGAACTCTTGATCCCTAACTTATGAGGGTAAAAATCTGAATGCCCCAAACTCTGTCTCTTTTTCGTTCCCTATTCTCTCTTCGTGTTTATCAACTCTTCCCGACCTGCCTTCCATCTGCCTGGCCAGGGACAAGCACAGAGATCCTCTGGAAGCACAGGTCCATCCATACTACATGTAGTGGGAGACAATAATGTGACACACAAACTAGCACCCACAAAATCTTGTCCCATTCTGCCTCCCCAGATGCCAAGATCTGACTTCCTAATATCTCAACCTGCCTGTCTAACTCCTGGACTAATGTTTCTTCCTTTCCATTTCACTGTATCTATAAAACCCTATGAAAAGTCAACATATATGAGATGCTGCCAGCCTTGTGCCCTTTCCATACCGTCTTGCCATCGACTCCAAAAGCGAGGACAAAGAGTGGGTCATGGAATGGACATGAACAACACATCTCAAAGAGCAACAGTTATTACAGGCAAACAACTGTCTTTTCTTCTTTGATTGCTTGCTCATGTTGATTCTACTTGAGTTGGCTTACAGTATAGTCAGAGATCTGCCCAGAGTATACAGATGCGGTGGCTGTAAAACTGCCCTCTTGAAGCCGGCATTACACCAAGCCTGCTGCACTATGACATAGTGAAAAATAAAGACACATGCCGAGACCAGGAAGCAGTCTTAAAAATGTCTTGCATTGGTATCTGTGCCAGGAAAGTTGCTGATGAGCCTTGCACTCTGGTGGAGTGTCCTGTGGCAGTACCTGCCAGTAACAAAATCCCTTGTTCATAGCATAGCTTAATGCAGGAGGCTATCCACAAGGAAATCCTCTGAGATGAAACAGGTAACTCCTTTGTCCTCCCTGCCAATGTCACACATAACTGGGAAATCTTATGAAAGGGCTTAGTTTTCTCAATATAGAAAGCTAAGGCTTGCCCCACTCTACGTGTGTGCCATTCGTGTTTCTCAGAAGACCTATTGGGCTTAAAATAGAACACTGGCACAAAGATGTCCTGGTTGTTATGGAACCAGTATACCACTTTAGGTAGGAAAGCTAGGTGTGGCCATAGCTGAACCTTGTCCTTGTAGAAAATGGTGTATGGTGGTTCTAAGGTGAGTGCCTGCATGCCCTGAAAGCTACGAGGAATGGCACTTTCCAAAGGAGGAGTGATAACAGGCAAGTGATTGGGATTTTGAAGGAGGGACTTTATGCTGTTTCAGCATCAAATTTAGGACTCACAAAGGTACAGGGTAACAACTTGAGGAAAAAGCCTTTCCAACCCCTTAAGGAACCTAGTTGTCATGCAGTGGAAGAAAACCAATCACCCTTGTATTAAAGGGTAAAAAGCTGAAAGAGCCGTAAGGTGGGCCTTTATTGCAAAGATCAATAGGCCTTGCCACTTAAGATGCAGAAGATAATCCAGGACCAATTACATAAAGGCCTGTAGAGAGATACCCCTCAGTCTGATGCCCAGGCAGAGAAACAACTCTGCTTCGCCATATTCCACATTCTGATGGGGGGTTTCCTACCGCCCCATAGCACTTCCTGGACCTGCACGAACACTGCTGTCCATTCACATTCAGCCAGTTAGTCTCTAAAGTGTCAAGTGCAGGGATGCCAGGTCTGGGTGTAGGAGTTAACCTTTGTCTTGCCATGGCAAGACCGGCTAATTCATCAGCTCCAGTGGGGATGCAATTTAGAGTTCTAGCAGGATGATGAACCAATGCTGCTTCAGCCAAGCAGGCACCACTAGAATGCTGTCCATCTTGTCACTCTTGATCTTAGCAGAACCTTATGAAATCAGCTGTGGTGGAGGAAAAGTATACATGAGACCCCCCGCTCACAAGAGGAGAAATGTGTCAGACAGTGATCTCGCATCAATTTCATGGAAGAAACAAAAGTGCTTGCATTTTCTGTTGAGGCTAGATGCGAAGGCATCCACTTGTGTAGTCATCCACTTCTGGAAAATCTCAGTGGCAACCTGATGGTGAAATGAGGTAAGAAGGATCTGCTGAGCTGGTCTACTATAGTATCCTTGTCCCCTGAAAGGTGGGATGCCACAATGTGGAAATTGTCCTGAATGGTAAGGTCCCACAGATGGTGAGGCCCACAGATGCATGGCTTGCTGGCAAAGACCTGAGAAGTGAGCTCTGTCCTGCCTGTGATATAAAAATCACAACAAAGTTGGCTGTCAAAACCTGTACTAACTTGCCTTCCATATAGGAAAGACCAAACTTGTGGTCCTGAGCTCTTTGAACACGCACAGGCTGCTTGAGACCAAATCCCGAGTGCTGTAATCATCGTCTGTATCAGCCCCCACATCCCAGCACCAAAGCATCAGACACAAGTGTCACCAAGAAGGCTAACCACACAAAGGGCATACCCACCACTACTGACTGCGGGTCAGACCATCAACTGTGGGAAGCCATCACATGCAGGGGAATTCTTACCACTCAGTTCAGCCTGTGTCTGCTTGGGGAGTAAACCAAAGCCAGCCATAACTGGAATGATCTGAGCCGCACCACGTACCTTCAGGGTGGCATGTGATCCAGAAGCTGAAGGCAAGAGCAAGCTGTCATGAGGGAAGATGCCCAAATGTCCAAGATGAGGGCTCAGCATGGAGCAAAAACGAGACTGTGGGAAGAAAGCCCTGACCCAAGTAGAATCAAATCACTACTTCAATAAACCATTCAACTGGTGGTAACATTGACTTTTGTTTGTTTATCAACAGGCCCAAGCAGGGACAAGTGGAGATGGTCATATCAAGACTGCACTTGAGACCAGACTTGCACCTCACTAGCTCATCATCCAGACAGGGGTAAATTTAAGCCCTGTGACATCTCAAATGCGCCACCACCACCACATTCATTTTATCAACTCCTGGGGCTGACAAAAGGACAAAGGGCAGCATTGTGAACAGGTAGTGGGGCTGTGGCCCACCACAAACCTTAGAAATCATGTGTCCCAGAAAAACTGAGATATGAAAATAGGCATTCTTTAAGTTGAGGGCAACCACCCATTCTCCCAGACCCAGTGAGGGAATAATGGTGGCTCAGCAAACAGGCAGATCTTCAGTCTCTTGAAATGCTTGTTGAGACACTACAGGCCTAAAATGAGCCTGAGCACACCTTTTGCTTTGAGAATGAGAAAACAACAGGAGTAGAAACCTCTGCCCTGCAAATAAGGGGGGGTAGGGTGGGGGGAATCTTCCACAGCCCTTATTATCAAAAGGGTTTGCACCTCCCAAATGAGAAGAGCCTTGTGAAAGGGTCCCTCAGGAGTAACAGAGAAGGGGGTGGTTGGGTGCAGCTGAGGAAAACTGCAGGGCACTAAGACCTTTGAGATGATTGTGAGGACACACTGGTCCAATATTATACAGACCCACTCTGAGAAAAAGGGGAACAGGCAGCTCAGGAAGAGTCTGGGAAGTGGATCTTGGGAGGAGACTGTGATGCCATCCTCAGGCGTACCCTCAAACCTGCTACCTCTGATCTCAGGAGGCTCCAGACTGACAGGAAAATGAAGTTTTGGGTGGCCATCAGTGGAAAAAAAGGGTTGCTCACCTTGGTATAGTAACTGGAGTTCTCCAAGATGTGTGTTCCCATGTGTGCTCCACAGTTTGTGCATGCGTACCTGCACCATGCTTTGGAGAACTTTCCAGCGGCGCTTATCTGGGCTACCGCAAGCATGAGACACCTGTCTCGCAGCCTGTTTGGCACCTTCCTGTGCTCACGCAGCCTGACAACCCCCTGCCCCCAAAATTTCTTCTCTATCCAGAAGTGAATAATGTGAACGCCAAAGCAGAGAGTGGAGGAGGGTGGCTAGTGGGGAGCCCACAGGGACACACATCTTGGAGAACTCCAGTCACTACACCAAGGTGAATAACCTTTCTTTCTCCTCCAAATAATGTCCCCATGGGTACTCCACAGTTGTTGACTCCCAAACTGAACTGGCTAAGAGGCAGAAGGAACTTCTGGGGAGTTGTTTTGTACTGTAAAGAGTACCAACAGACCTGTGGTCTGCAACCCATGGCTCTTGAACTGCCACCATACGGCTCCGGGGATGTCAAGCTGCAGTGGGGCACCAAACCAGCCCCAGCATCAGGGCTAGCTCCTGGCCAACCCCATCTTCCTACTGCATGAATACAAGGTGGCTGAACAGAAGCACCACAGACCCTAGTGCTCATGGGGGGAGGGGGGCGGTGTTTCCAGGCCAGAGCCTGTGCCACCCACCCTTCCTCCACTCCTCTGACAGGGCAAAGCGGCACTCCCCACCTACCCCCAGCTGCCTCCGCCTCACCAGGGGGTGAGAGCAGCCAGCACCGAGCTGTGGCTTGTGGGGGCAGGGCCCTGGCGCAGCCTGCTCCGAAGAGGTCAGGCCGCTTCAGCCCTGGCCACCCCAGCCTTTGCTGCAGGTGGCCCTGCCCCTGCTCCCCACAAGAGCTAGGGTCCATGGCACTTTCTCTCAGCCGCCTTGTGCTCATGTGGTGGTGGTGGTGGTGGGGAGTGGCTCTTCTTTTTGTTTGTTTTGCTGACCACTGCAATAGACAGTGGCATCAACTCTTGTAGCCCTGTCAATAGTGTAATGTCTAATGAATGTTGTGGGGATGCCCAAGTTGCTGCTTTGCATATTTCTGTGATGGGTACATTTTTAAGAAAAGCCATAGTGGTGGATACAGTTCTTGTGGAATGGGGCCTGATACGCTCTGGTTGTTGTGCCCCGGATAGGTTGTAACAAGTACATGTACAGTTAGAGACTGTCAAAAATAATCTGTGTTGAGATAGGCATGCCCTTATGCCTGTCTGCTATCGAAATAAAGAGTCTAGATGTGATTCTAAATGATTTTGTTCTATCTGGGTAGAACACCATTGCCCAGCAGACAGCCAGAGCATGTAGAAGAACATCCTTTGGATTCACATGCAGCTTGGGTAAGAAAGCAGGTAAGTCTATGGTTTGGTTGGTGTGGAAGGGTGTAGATATTTTGGATATAAGTTTGGGATGTGGTCTCAAAGAGATTTTTGTCCTTGTGAAAGACTGTGTAGGACAGGTCTGCCATCAGGCCAGTTAGCTTGCTTACACATCTTGCTGAGGTAATCACTACTAAGAATGCCACTGTCGTCGTCATATGGCTAAGCGAGCATGAAGCTAAAGGTTCAAACAGTGGTTTTACTAAGCTCTTTAGTACAAGGATTAGGTCCCATGGAGGCATAGGTGGGCAGGTTTCTGGGTATAGATTCTGTATTCCCGTTAGAAAATGTTTAATAATGGGGTGTGAGAAGACTGAAGAGTCATCTATATGAGAATGGAAAGTAGTGGTGGATGCAAGCTAGATTTTCAGTAAGCTTCATGTAAGTCCTGTTTGTTTCAGGTAATACAGATATTCAAGTACAGAAGGAAGCAGTGTGAGGTCTGGTGAAACATTCTTCTGAAAGCACCACTTTGCAAATCTACTCTATTTTTGTAGGTAAGTTTTATGTGTTGATATTTTCCTGCTATTCAAGAGGACATGCTTCACCTACTCGGAGCATAGTACCTCTTGTTGTTGAAATCTGAGAGGAACCATGCTGTGATATGTAGTTTCAGGTTAAGATGTAGAATTTTGCCATTATTCTGAATTAGTAAATTGTGTCATAAAGGGAGTGCAAGTGGTGGTTTGGACAACATTCATGTCAGCATGTGTACCACAGTTGCCTCAGCCATGCCAGGGTTATTATTATGGTTGTTTCCAAGTCCTATCAAATTTTCAGTAGAGTTCTGTGAATTAGTGGAATTGTAGAAAACACATAGGACAGTTTGTGGTTCTGCTGTATGAGGAAGACGCCTCCTTCAGAATTTATGCCCAGGCCAACTCTCAAGAAGGATGGGCACTTGCAATTGTAACAGTTGGCAGATATATCCATGGATGGGTAACTCCATTGGCCAAATATGAGGGTCACAGTAGCATTGTGTAGCTCCCATTCATGGTCTTGCACGAATTCTGCATCTGCAACAGTGTTGTGGATACCAGGAAGATATGCCGCAGGTATCATGACATTGTTTTTGAGGCACTAGTTCCATAATTTTATCGCCTTGATGCAGAGGCAGTTGGACCATGCTGCTCCCTGTATATAAACGTATACACAATGTTGTCTGTCAATCTTTACTTGTTTGTGCATTATGAGATTCTGGAAATGAGCACAGACATCACATATGGCTCCAACAAGTTTACATGCAATAATGTTTCTTGGTAGGTCCATCTTCCCTGGACCATGTATTGCTGAAAGCATGCCCCCACAACCTATGAGGGATGCACCTGTGGATATCATTATCGAAGGGGGTTGCTGAATGAAGTGTATTCCTTCGTTCATGTTCTGAGGTGTTGTCCACCATTGTACAGATTGTTTTATCACTGCTGGCAGAAATATTATTTTGTTCACACTGTATTTGTGTGGATTATATAGTCTCATGAGGTATAGTTGTAGGGGTCGCATATGCAGCCCTGCATCTTTTACAATGAATGTGGTGTAGGCCACACGGCTTAGAAGTCGAAGACAGAAGAACTGTCACTGTTTGGGAGTTCTGGATGGTGCTTATTAGGTTGATCATACTGTGTTGTCTGTGTTCTGGTAGGAAGGCTGGAAACGTTGGTGATTCCTATAATAGTCCTGTCTTCTATTTTGTTCCCAATACTGGTATTGATATTGAGAAGGGTACCAAGGGTTGTATAGTTGGTACCTGAACAATCTACGCCTAGTGGTTGGAGTATATATCCCAAAGATGCGGAATGTGACTCATGAGTCTTTTAAGAAATGCATGACCTCAACTGTTTTCGCTGCAAAATGTTTCTTCTTGTCAAATGGAAGGTCTTCTATTGTACCTTGAAGAGGCTTCAGAAGATTGGCTGAATGAAGCTGGGAAGCTCTATACATCAAGACACCGGTGGTAATGAGTTGAGCTGATCTGTCTGCAATGTCTAGAGCAGCCTGGAGAGGTGTTCTGGAAATTAATAGTCCTTCATTGATTATTCTATGAAATTGTTGTTGTTTTTCATGTAGAATGAATTCAATCAAGTTTGCCAATTTCAGATAATTATCATAATCTTAAAATAGCCAGTAGTGCTGAACAGTTCGAGACCCTGAGTTGAAGAGTGGAAGATGTACATACTTTTCCTATTTGGATTTACTGTATAATTGTTTCCTTCTTAGATTTGCAGCTTCCAATACAAGGGAGCTGGATAGTGTGAGAGTGAAAAGGTATTAGTTTGTAAAATATGTAGAAGTTTGTGTTGTGATTCAGGAACATCCTGCATGGGCAGTTCTTGAGACTCTTCCACCCTCTTAAACAGTTCCTGAAATGGTTTAAAATCATCTGATGTGGTGATAGAACTATGGCCTCTCTGTAGACGAGGAAGAGTTATGGAGCAGAGCTCGAGTCTTCCTCTATTTGTTCGTGTTGCTCTGTATACTCAGGCTGGTTGCTGGGTAGGTTGTTTTTGGGTTCTGTGTGCCCTTGAGGTCAATGGCCCCGTGTGTTGAATATTCAGACCAACAGTCCCAGCCTGGCCATTAAGGAGTGTAGCTGGAAGATCTGTTATCATGGTAGCGGGTACCAGGGATAAGATGGTATGTTGTGATGTGTGTAGGGTCTTTGATTACAGTGTTGTGGAGATCTTGGCTCCAGAGAGAAAGTGCGATGAGGAAGTTCTTCTTCTTCTTCTTCTTCTTCTTCACTGGAACAGGGAGTAGGTGACATTGATACTCCTTTTGAAATGCAAGGATATTCCTCAGTGCTGCAAAGCAGTAAGATGGTGGAGACACAGATGGCTCTTCCACATCAGAGTCATGGTGTTTTCTCTTCTCTGTCTGCTCCTGAGGAGTCGGGTCCAACACTGCCGAAGTCAGTGCCATGACTGTGTGGTCTTTTGATGAAGGCAGGGGAGCCAACGTTAAGGTGAATATTAATGTTGGAATGACAGTCAGTTCTGCAGGTGATATGGTATCCACGGGCAGTTTTTGGTGCCGTTTGTTAGATTGGAGCCGGCACCCATACTGTCTCTGTTGGTGCCGTGGGTTGTATCAGCGGTGCCATTAGTTTAGTGGACTTCAGTACCAATGAGTGATGTTGGAACGGTGTTGCCTTGCTGCTTAGCTTATGGTACATGCCATCAGACAGTGACCGTTAAACTGTTTTATCCATCTGTTTGTTGGAGGAACCTGAAGCCTCTTTATCACACCTTGATTTCAGTGAAGGAGTTGGTTGGTGATCTTCTCTTTTCCTTGAATTCAGTGGTGGAGTTAAGTGCCGCTTCATTGGTTTATATGCAGTAGCTGATTTTCCCTGTCCCAGGTCCAAAGCCAGTCTAAGGGCTCCCTGAGGATAAGTTTTAGCCAGGGATCTTGATTATGCCTCGCTTTGGTGCTCATATGTTTGCAGTGGGAACACTTTTTTAGTAATGTGCTCCTCTGAGGTATTTTATGCACATGGGATGGCTGTTTGACACAGGGATTGCATTGCAGCATATTTCACAGTGTTTAAAGCCTGGAGATCTAGGCATGATGAGTTATTTTTTTTAAACAGGGATTAACAAGGTAAGAAGAAATGGTAATGAAGGAAAAAACTAGGGAAGAACAAACTGGGAAGGTAAAAAGTCCATCAGGATAAGCTGAGGAGAAGCGCTGGACTCCGTTGAGAAGGAAGTGAGGGGACAGTCTGGCCACACAATCACAGAAAGGTACCAAACAAGCCACAAGACAGGCATCTTGTGCTCACAGGCCCAGACAAGCACTGCTGGAAAGTTCTCCGAATCGTGTGCAGGGGCACGCACACACCAACTGTGGAGCACCCACAGGGACATGACTTGGAGGAGAACCTGCCTCTATCCTTTCTTCCGAAGAAGGATGAGTGGGAAAACCCTTGGAACCAGGGTTGCTGACATGGTAGTCAAAACTATTTCCTCAAGGACTGAGGGGTATAAAGGCCCAGTGAGCTCAGGGAGGCTCTAGAGTCTTTTAGTACCTAGAGCATGGTGTTTGTTTGATCTAAGGAGAGTGGTTCCATTAAATGAGAGGTCCTGAATTAATTACTGTACCTCTTACAACAGACCCAAGTATTGCAGCTATGAGTATCTCCATGTGGACATCACCAAAACCAAGAACTGCACTGCTGAACTTCCTGCATCCAGTAAATCGCTCTAGGCACTATTTTGCCCTCATCCAGAATGGCGGTGAACTCACGCTCTTGTGGCAACAGCTCAGTAAACTTAGTGAAGACCAAATATTAAAGTTGAACCTTCCTATGAGGGTCTGTTGGTTGGCAATCTGAAATGTTAAGCTGTCTGTGGCATAAAACTTTTTGACTGAACAAATTTAACCTCTTTGTGGCCTTATTCTCTGATGTGGAACATGGTTAGCCCTAACTGTTTCTTTTGTTGGCTGTGGACACAACGAGTGATCCAAGGGGAGGATGAGTGAAGATATACTCAAATCCTATAGCAAGAATATAGTACTTCTTGGTCCTCATGGATGTCAGTGGCCAGGATGATGCAGGAGTTTACCACAGGGCTCTAATCACCTTTAACACTCCCTTGTGGACTGGCGGAGCAACCTGGACTAGATCCAATAGTGCCAGAAGAGTCCTTCAGCTCTTCTGCCTCTAGACCAAGGTTGGATGCCATCCTCCCTAGGAACTCCTGGTAAGTTCTAAAGTCATCCAACAGTAAGGAGAGCTCTGGCATAACTGCCTGATGTGGGGATGAAGACAAGGGTAAAACCAGAGGAGGGACAGGTAGCCTTCGTTCCCAAAACTGGGGGTGGGGGGTGATATTACCTGAAGTTTGGATCAGTGATCTTATACTGCATCTTGGGTCGTCTCTGTGTAGGTGGTACAGCAGACTGTCTAGTCAAAAAACAGAACCCCACAGTTTCCAATATGGCCAGTAAACTGGCCATTGACCTTGGAGTCAGTCTGATGTTGGGGGAACTGGCCCAACCTTGTGCAATTTGTGGCAATGACATGGTTTAGAGCTACGCTCTCCTTGTGATCCAAAGAAAAGGATCACACCTCTGGGGACTTGCATGGTCTGCTGATGCCACAAGCTGACTACCCTGCAGTGCTGAGGAGTGATGCAATGCAGAAAGAACTGGTACCATGGACTGCAAGGCTGGCTGTACTCTTGATGAGCACCTTCCTGGAGAATGATGTGGGGCTGTAGATTGATGCCTGGGCTCCTTAGACTGGTACCAAGATGGTGGGGATTGGTATTGGGGAGTCGGTGACCAGTGTTGCCAGGAGTGCAGTCAATCAGTGCAGAACGACACACATGCACTGATGTTGAGGATCACACAGTACACTTCGATGACTGGCACTGAGAGTGGGGGAGCTTCTATGCAGCAGTGACTGCAGTGTTGGGATCTTTAGCCTGATTGTGGGGTGCATGTGCGGTGTGATCAAAGAGGAGGACACATCGGAGACTCTCTCCTCAAGAATGGTGTCTTCTCTGGTGCCACAGGTTTGAAACGCTTCAGGCATCTATGGAATAGTCAGCTGGAGGGAACCCCACAAGCTCAGCAGAGTCGGTGTGACTCCCTCACCATGGATGGCACTGGGGAGTCTAGATCTTCGCATCTCAGTGCCTGCAGTTGGCCTGACAAGAGTAGTGCATCCAAAATGCCTTTTTTAGCCGCCTTCTGGGCAGGGGAGCAGCCTCCTTCCACATGGTTCTTCTTACCCCGCCTCAACAGCAGTGATATTGACTGGTGCCATAAGACCCTTCGTGTACGATGCTCACTGCATCAAGACCAAAATTCTTGTCACTGAACTGGCATGGAAGGGCTCCAAGGCACGTCTTACAGTAGTTCTGCCTCCATTAGCAGCACTTTCAGATGAACATTCCTGTCTTTTCTTGTTCTGGGCTTAAAGACTACACAGATAGCACAGTTGCCTTTCAGTGTGCTTCTAATAAACCAGAGATGTCAAACTCATTCAATGTGGGGGGCCACACTGGAGGGCAGGACACCTGATGCAGGCCATGTGTCCACACAGGCTCCCCAACCCTTTCTCCTGCCACATTCACAGCATGGGCTCCCCTTTCCCCTTCCTAATCCTGCAGGATCTCCCACACCTTCTTTTTTCCCTACCCTGTGGGATCCCCTTCCCCCACTGTGCAGCTCCTGGACCCCCTTCCCTTTCCACTTGCTCTACCACGTGGTGACAGACAATCAGTCTCAGTCACAGCCACAGGCTCAGTGGGCTCCTGTCTCTCCCCCCAACCCCCATCCACTCACTGTCAGTCATTCAACATGTTGGCCCTTGGCTGGGCTCAGTCCTAGCTGGCCTTTGACTGGCTCGTTTCCACATGGACGCCAGCCCCTTTTTCCTTTCTTATTTGTGATTTGTGCAATGTGCTGTCAACCAAATTAACATGCTGACTGATTGACAGTGAACAGTTGGGGAGGAGGATTAGTGCGGTGGCTCTCCAGGAGCCTAGCCTAGCCTAGCCTAGCCTGCTGTGACAGACTCTGATGGGTTGGCAGACCACAGCAGAGCTGAGCTGGAATTGGCTGGAGCGCTTCCTCTGTTCCCCTGTGCTATGACTCGGATCATGCGAGTGAGTCAGAAGCATGCCTACCCGGAGATGTTAACTACACTTATTATAAGCCAAATCTGGCTTGTTTGGAAGCCCAACAGCTTATGAGACCTGTGGTTTCTGCTTATTTTGGGGTTTATTATAAACCAAACTGTCTTGTCTGGCAAGCCCATAATTGGCTTATAATGAAACCTGTGTTATAGGTTTATGCGCACATGCCGCTTGCCTTACAGTTGGTGCTCTGCCTCAGCATTGGGGGAGTTGATTCACTACAGCAGCATACATGCTGCCTCACACACATACACTGGCCTGGGCCTGGGCCTGCCACTCGCCACTCACCCCACTCTCAACTAACTTGGCTTGTTTTTGGTGGGTTTGGCTTATTTTGAAAGGTGGGTCAGCTTATTTCTGCTGTGTTGATTGACATCCCTGCACCTACCCCTGCTCTGCCAGTGGCCATCTGCTGTTCATTGCTGCTGCAAAGATCTCTCAGACACAGTCTAGACAACAGCTCCACGGACCAGACAAGTGCTCTTGACAGGCCAGATCTGGCCAACAGGCCACAGGTTTGACACTCCTCCTCTAGACACTTCAAACAGTGTCACAGCAATAGCACAGAACAAAGAGTTTGGTGCAAGCAGCAGCAGGTTTGAAACCCAGGAACCAGGACATAACCTATTAGCTACATTAACCCAAGCTATCTAATAGTAACAAACTACTTGATCACACCAGAGATAGAGAGGAGCTCTAGTAACCGTTACAGACAGACAGAAGGAACTGAGAGGCCACAGGGCTGGCAGAGACTCATACAGCAGCAGGAGCACATGACACCAGAGGGCTCCAGACCTGACCGAAGGATTCCGCTAAAGAAAAAACTTTTCAGTAATTGTGCACAAGGGCATGTACTCACCTAGAATGGAATCAACGTGAACAAGCGCTCAAAGAAGAAGCATTGTTTTAACGGTTACCCAAGCTCAATTCGCTCTTCGTTCAGAGGGATGATCATAGCATGGGAAACAGGGTAAGAAAGAGGAAGCTTGTATAGCAGGGGTCTCAAACACGCGGCCCCTAAAGCTATTTCCTGAGGCCCGCGATGACACGATCGTTCCTGACAGTTGCAATATTGTTGTATGAAAAAGTTTCAGTGGTGCAGCCCTCAGGCTAATGTATTCATCCTCACGCAGCCCTCTACTAGTCCTCATGCGGCCCTCATGGTGATTTGAGTTTGAGACCTCTGTTGTACAGTAAAGCAGGGGGACTCTACATGATTGTTTGAAAAGCAGCTGCTGCCACTGCCTTGCCCTGGATTTTGCTGCTCATGATGGAATATGAGCAGTTTAACACGTCCTCTTTTTCTTGGCAATGCCATCCCTTATGAGACACTTAGCAATTTATATGAAAAGGGGGCAGCCCTGAGTTCAATTTGTTATACAGATAATAAAGAACTCATAGGACGAGTTGTGAAGAATGGGAGAGGGCCCTCTGGTTATCTCTCATATTTCCCCCTTTCCCAAAGGAACACCACATACCTCTCCTTCCCTACTGGTTGGGGCAGCTGAATCTCTAATCCAAGGACATAGCCACTTTTGAAGTATCTGATTTATTTACATCACATTAGTTGCTTTAACACGTGGACAGCCTTGATTCATAATCAGTTCTTCTGTCAGGGAGACTTTGTATGACAGAATGTCCTTCATGTAGGTACATACAATATAGCTAGATTCTTGATGGAATGTATCAGAAGAGATTGTGCCAGCCTCTGGAAGACTTAAAGAATTCGTGGCTCAGGTCACCTTCAGTGGGATTCTGCCTAGCCCTAGAAGAGGACAACATAAGCCTGACAAGATTCTGGGTGATCTAAAGATGATTCAGGAAGAGGTGTTATAAGCAGGGCTTTGAGATGTATGGTCACAGGGAGGTATTCATATACAGCAGATTGTTCTCTTGGGATAGATTTCACATGAATAAGGCGGGAAATGAACTTCTAGGATGGAGGCTGGCAAACCTGATTAAGAGACCTTTAAACTAAGGAGTTGGGGGGAGACTGTTGAGAGGTCCCCAGGTAATCTCCATGTCTGATTTTAGCATTCAGAGGGAGGAAAATGAAGTAAGGAAGGACACAGCAGTGTGGAGAACAATGGAAATTAAAAGAAGGGTAGTGTAAATACAAGTCTAATAGTCTATTGACAGTAGACTGTGCCAAATCAGGTAAAAAATGTACGCAAAGTCAAACAACAAAAATTAAAATGTTGGTATACCAATGCCAGGGGCCTGGGTTACAAAAAGGAAGAACTAGAGCTATTGGTAGAAGAAGTGAAACTAGATACTACAGGGATAACAAACACAGTGGAACAGTATTCATGACTAGTGTACAAGTACTGAAGGTTACGTGCTGTTCAGGAGAGAGAGAGAGAGATATAAAGGTAAAGGTGGTGGAATAGCATTGTATATCAAGATTGAGGTACACTGTAAGGAAATTAGAAATAATGGAACTGAGAAGTCTGTCTAGGTAAAAACCACATTGGGGAAGAAAACTAGTAGAGTTTCCCCAGGGATAGTGGTTGTGGTGTGCTACATACCACTGGGATCTGATTTGGACAGAGGTAGAGAACTCTTTAAGGTTTATAATGAAGTAAATACCGCTGGGTACTATCTGATTATGGGAGACTAACTTCCCAGATATAGATGGGAGGAGGAGTGCTAGTAGTAATAATAGGACACAGATTTTCCTGAATGTGTTATCTTATAAAAATTCCTTCACCAAACAGTTACTGAACCAGCAAGACGGGATGTTATTTTATATTTGGTATTGGTGAGTAGTGAGTACTTCATAAAAGAACTATCTGCAGGGGACAACCTTGGTCAGAGTGACCATGAGCTAACTCAGTTCACACAAAATGGAAGGACAAACGAAGAGAGATCTGGAGCAAAGGTCCTTGATTTCAAAAGATAAAGCATCTTTAAAACAATTAAAACTGTTTAAAAAAATAAGGGAATTAGTTAGCAAAGTAGAATGGACTGAAGAACTCAAGGATCTGAATGTGGAGGAGGTTTAGAGTTACTTTAAGTCGAAGTTCAGAAGGTATTTGAAGACAGCATTCTGAGGAAGGGGGAAAAATTCATAGGCAAGAATTGTAGCCCAAGCTGGATAAGTAAGCATCTCAGACAGGTGATTAAGAGAAAGCAGGAAGCCTAGGAGTAGAACATGGGAAGGATCAGCAAAGCTACCTCCTAGAGGCCAGAACGTGTAGAGACAAAGTGAGAAAAACCAAAAGCCAACTAGAGTCGGACCTTGCAAAGGGAATTAAAACCAACAGTAAAAGGTTCTATAGCCATATAAATGGGAAGAAAACAAAGAAGGAAGAAGTGGGACTGCTGTGAGGATGGGGTGAAAGTTAGGCACAACCTAGGCATGGCCAAAAATCTAAACAAATACTTCACATCCGTTTTTAATGAAGCTAATGATGAGCTGGGGCCAGTGGCACAGTGGCTAACAGGAATGAGGATATGGAGATAGAAATTACTACATCCAAGGTAGAAGTCGCACTTGAGCAGCTTAACGGGACTAAATCAGGGGGCAAGATAATCTCCACCCAAGAATATTAAAGGAACTGTCACATGACATTGCAAGTCCATTAGCAAGGGTTTTTAATGAATCTGTAAACTCCAGGATTGTACCATATCACTGGAGAAAAAACAAGTGATCTGGGTAAGTACAGAGATTTTAATTTCACCTTAGTAATATGCAAGGTCTTAGAAAAAATATTAGAAGAGAAAGTAGTTAAGGATATATCAGAATTAATGATAATTGGGATAAAAACAACAGGACTTTACAAAAGTTAGATCATACCAAATCAATCTGAACTCCTTTTCTGAGAACATAATTTTTTTTTTTTTTAAACAACAGGAATGCAGTGGATCTTATTTACCTAGCTTTTAGTAAGGCATTTGATACAGTTCCATATGGGGAATTACAGTGAAATTGGGAAAGATGGGGATTAATGTGAAAATTGAAAGGTGGATAAGGAATTAGTAAAAGGGGAGGCTGCAATGTGTTACACTGAAAGGTGACCGGTCAGGATACACAGGGACTAATCTAGTAGCTCAGGGATTAGTCTTGGGACCAATCTTATTTAACCTTTTTATTAGGGATCTTGAATGAAAAAGTAGGAATATGCCAATAAAGTTTTCAGATGATACAAAGTTTGGAGGTGCTCCCAATGCTGAGAAGGCTTGGGGGTCAGACAGAGAGATCTGGACGACCTTGTAAACGGGAGATATAGAAACAGGATAAAATTTAATAGTGGTATGTGTAAAGTCATGCATTTAGGGACTAAAGTATTTTTGCTATAAGCTTCCAATGCATCAGTTGGAAGTGACAGCGAAGAATCTGGGTCTACTGGTTGATGAAATAAGGTGCCAATGTGATGTGGCAGTGAAAAAAGCTAATGCGGCCTTAGGATGGAGCAGGAGAGGTATTTCAAGCAGAGGCAAGGAGGTGTTAGTGCCACTATACAAAGCACTGGTGAGACCTCATCTGGAATATCGCATGCAGTTCCGGTCTACCATGTTTACGACAGACAAATTCATGCTGGAATGGGTGAAGAGAAAAGCTACAAGGGGAGCATTGGAGCAAAACTCCTACTTGGCTTCAAAACTGAATTTGATAAACTTATGGAGGAGACGGTCTGATGGGGGAGCCTAGTAGTTTGACAATTGACTGATCTTTAACGACTGGTCGTAGATACTGTATGTCAATGGCCTATGATGCAACCTTTGATGAGATGCATTCTGAGTTACTACAGAGAATTCTTTCTTGCATGTCTGGCTGTTGAGTTCTGCTGACAAGCTCAGGGTTTAACTGACTGCCACATTTGGGGTCAGGAAGGAATTTTCCCCAAGAGCAAATTGGAAAAGACTGCGGGATTTTTTGCCTTCCTTTGCAGCATGGAACATGGCTCACTTGCTGGTGGATTCTCTGTACCCTAAACTTTATAAAGTCTTTAAATTGTGATTTGAGAACTTTAATAACTCAGCCAAAGGTTAGAGATTTATTACAGGAGTTGGTGGGTGTGGTTCTGTTGCCTGCATTGTGCAACAGGTTAGACTAGACAACCATATTGGTCCCTTCTTACCTTTATGAGAACCCCCTTTCTAGAGACCGTTGGTATAATTGCACAGAGACAAAAAGCTTACCCCTTTCATTATCAGAAAAGGAGGCAAAGGGAGAATCTTACATTCTTAAATACTTTACAGTTAAAAACAAAGAAGTTTCCACACTAGATTAGACCAGAGATCTATCTAGCCCTGTACCCAGTCTCTGACAGTGGATACTTTAGGAAGGTGCAGTAAACCCACTTGTAGACAAGTAGGCTATGTCCACACACAGAGGGCATGTTTCGAAACAAGACGTTTCAAAACAAGCTGTTTTGAAATAAGGGAGCGAAATAGCATGTCCACAGTGTGAACATGCTATTAGGCTTGGGGAGGGGACTGCAGGCACCCGCGGGGTGCGGCGCCGGGCTGCGCTTCACCCTGCGGGTGCCTGCAGTCCCTCTCTGCCAGCCAGAGGACACCCCTCAGCACCCTGGCCAGGGTGCTGAGGGGGTAGCCCTTCCTCCCAGGATGCTTAGCACCCGGGGAGGAAGGGTCAAATGTTGTTTCGGAACACTTTGTTCCGAAACAACATGTTGACACAAGGTTGTTTCGAAACCAGTGGTTTCGAAACAACCTTGTTTCAAAAAGGAAGTAGGTTTAAGCCCTTTCGAAGCAAGGGGTTTCTGGGTTTCGAAATGGCCGTACGTTGTGTGAACATGGCATTTCTTATTTCGAAACAACAGAGGTTGTTTCGAAATAAGAATGCTGTGTGAACACACCCGTAGTGAATATTCATCCTATAGGGGAAGTTATCATCCTAATGATCCCAGACATTTTTTAGTAATAAAGCATGACAACTTCTCACACTTTTTCCTATTCAATATACCTATGGATGATTGTGATCGTATCCTCTAATCCTTTTTAAAATGCAACTCAATTCTTGATCTCAGAAATATCCTGTGGAATCTAGATCCACTTTTTTTTTTTTTAATTAAGATCTCCAAGTACTTTAGAAAATAATCCTCAAAACATCCCATATTAAATGTGGAAAGTAAGGCAAAGAGTTTAAGTGACTTGTCCATGGTGCCACAGGTAAACAGCGGTAGAGCTCAAAACAAGCATCCAGCAATTCTGACTCCCAGTCCCCAATGTAACCATCTGAAAATAGTGCTCCAGGGCAGTTACACACTGCAAGCCAATCATAAGGGCCTTCCCAAACTTAACTAACATCCTATCTGCTATAAATGCTTTTCATTATCATAGGAAGCCTGCTGCTCTTTTAACCCAATGAGCTTACCATAGGAGAAGGTGTCTGGGAGAGGCACACCATGACCAGCCAGTTCCTGGAAGGTCCAGAACTTATTGACGCAGTTGAGAATGGCTTGGGGCCGGTTCATCAACCGGCAGCCCATCTTCTCCAGGTGGCGAAGGACCGTGATGTCACTGTCACTTTGGACCCAGGGTGTTGGCACACGTACAACCACCACCTGAGGGTAGGCAGTAATGAGCTCCCCATTTACACGGAGACCTAAAGAAGGAAAAGAAAGCCATTTCAATCATCTCTAGGATCTCAAAATGACAGATGGACAAACAAAGCAGAGAAATAATTATAATACCCGATCACACCATTGATCTATCTGTATTCTGCATTTAACGCCATATGTTTAAGTGGCACTACATTAATTTTATGATGCACTTGGTCAATTTTGCCATTTTGTACACAGGAGCAAAAAACCCTTCCTGTCCCCCTTGACATATTTAAACTAGGACTGGACAATCCTGGGCTAGTCCCCGGAGTGATGGATTACATTGGTATTTCCCAATCTCTAATAATTCAACAGTGTGTGTTCCCAGAGGGATCTAGTGTGAGGAAAAGCTGGGGTAAAACTAGCTGCAGGAAATGAAGTATGATGGGCTTTGCTTTTGGAAGAGATCAAGTCCCTAGAGGAGGACCTAGCAGATGAGAGTGGGTGGGGCGCCCAGAAGTCATTTTGACCATCTTGTCATGTCAATAAAGTGAAAACTGATGGAAGCCCATCACTCACTGCAATTCACTAAGGTGATGGCACTTTCTACTGGTACTCAGAGTTAAAGGAGGAGAGAAAAGATAGGAAGAGAGATGACAATGCATTTAGATTTCCATGAAGAGTGGAAGCCTACTGGAACAATTCAAATCTAGCTAAGGCGTATTAGATCAGTGGTTTTCAAACTAAAGGTTGGGACCCAGTACTGGGTCACAGACCCTCAGGCACTGGGCTGTGACACCCCCGCTACTGCTGCCAAAAGCCTGGAGTACATTGCTCAAAGATGTAATTGTTGGGTCACAGGCATAAGAGATTTTTTTTTTTTTCAACTGGGTCCTGAGGAAAAAAAAATTGAAAGCCACTGTATTAGACAACTATCCCTGTAGCAAAAAGGGTATTTGTTTTTAAAACACAAGCCTCAAATCATACTAGGCTGCTGCTATATCAACAGGTCCCCTCCCCCCCCCCATTTTGCTCTTATAGGACACCTGAATTAATGCTTTTAGTTGGAGATGAGTCTTTTCTGCTGCTCTTCCTCTCATATTTCCCCTTCCACTAAAATAGATTTCAGATCACTTCTTTATAGAAACCACCTCTGCCCTTCAATGTATGGAGAAAGCTATCTTCCCCATCTCCAGGTGCACACAGAACTGTTTTCTTTTTTGTTTTTGAGGAGGGGAGGGAGAAGAACACCATTCCCAATACAAGCCCCTTTCATACTACCATACAGACAGAGAGAACGAAAAAACACAAGAAGAAGGCTACTCTGTCAGCTCACCTCATTAGCACCAAGCACTGCCGCATTGCAGCTGACATGACTTGAGTGTTTAAGCAGGCCTCTCTCTTTCTCTCTCATATACTCTCTCTCTCTCACTGCGCTTTCTCATACATGATTAAAAATAGCCGCTGCAAAAAATTCAAGCAGCATGTGAACATCAGGGAGAGGGCCACCATCTCCCTCAACAAGAAATGGAACTCTGTTTTGCCAAGCACAGAGCTTTGATGTTGTCAGAACAATTAGCTAGCAGGATTCTCCATCAGTCATGCTCTTCCCCTCCTAAATCTCCACTCACAGCCACTTCTCACCAGCCTATTCACATGCTTGTGTTGAGACACAATCAAATTGTGTAACAGTTTACGTTAGCAGGAGTACTTTCTCAACAGAGCTCTAACATTGCCATTGTATATTGTGTTGTGAACTAGAATTATGCAGTTTTCTGACAAAAAAAATCTTTCAGAATCCATTTTGGTATTTTCTCTTTAAATTGAAATTGTACTAAACTCAGTAGGTTTTTGCTGCAGGAGTTTGCAGAGATGCATCAATTTGAATGAGAAATATAAACCATCTACAGAGTCCTCCTACATATGTTGGACTAGATTTGACTGTCACAACTGGTGTAAATTCAGTCAGGCCATCAGCTCTCAGGGAGTGACAATGCAATTACAATGAGGAGCCATGAGGATAATCTGGTCCTTTGTTTAGATTGAAACTAGTCTGGACACTGTTGTCTCAAACAAAAAGCATCTTCTATCCCTTTAGAGAATACGGTTTAAAAACAAAGAGGAGAAAGGCACTCAATGAAATGTATAATTTGAGTCACTGTTACTGACGCACACCGTAAAAATTAGCTGCAGTATCCCAGCAACGAAGAATTGCAAAGAGAGGCAGCTCCATTAAAGTAAACAGGAGATCCAGATCCTGCCATGTTGAAAAATAAGCTTTTATTTAGCATTGCCCTGAACAGGCCTGATCAATGGCTTGAGGGCAAGGCAGCCTCTGTTCAGGCCTCGGGTAGCCAGGTCGAAGTGGCCAGGGCCCCACCTCCACAAGCTGCAGCTCTCCCCCAGCCTCTCTTGGTAGAGGCGGCCAGCTGGGGGTAGGCAGGGCAGCGCTGCTCCACCCCTCCAGCAAAGGGGGGCAGGGAGTGAGCACACACCACCCACATACCCCCTGCCAGCACTAGGGGCTGTGGCACAGCTGCTGAGCTGCTTCTGGCTCATGCAGTTGTGGTAGGAGTGTGGGGGTAAGGCTGGTACCCCAAAAGCAGAGTCCCCAGAGCACACCTGGCTCCCTGGAAGAGACTGCAGGGAGCAAGAAGGGGATGCTCAGTGAGCCACAGGTGGTTCACTGAGCCTGCTTTGCAGATCCCTTAACTAGAACTACATAGAACAGTCAGTAAAAGACAAACAATAAATAAGGCTTTTCCTATAGCATAGGAGGAAGGAACTCCAACAACCATCTCTGGTGAAAAAAGGGAACCAAGGCAGCACAAGGCTGGCATCACCTCATATACTGCCACATGAGCACGAGGCTCTAGCGGGTCCCCCAGTGCCAGCCCTATGGATGCTGCTAAGTCAAAAACTTTCTGTTCCGTGCATACAGTGTACACACACCTAATGTGGAAATGACATGAGCTACACATCTCAAAGAAGTATTGTTGGTGTTTCAGCCACACAGCCATCAGTCTCATGCTTCTGAAGTGGCCAGATTAAGAATACAGATACACTTTTGCACTACGGGTATGACAGATCACTAGAAACATCAAACTACCTCAAGATACCACATGAAGGCCTGAACATCATCTTAATTTACGCACTAGCTGTTCTTGATAGTGCCTAACATCTTCATATCTCACTATACTCAACTCTCTCCTCCCCAAATACTTTACAAACTCTACAAAAATCACCTTACCAGTGGCTGTTCAGTTTGGACACAGGAATGTTACATTTTTCTGTCCTAACCTGTTATGAAAAATTGCATTTTGAATTGAAAGAGTGGAGTGAATTTTAGGGAGAAAGAACAATATTCAGAAAAAGGGTTCAAAAGCCCCATGACTTGCAAAAAATACCAAAAGATTTTTAAAAGTTTTACATCTTCTCATAAATATTTAAGGTTTATAACAAAACTTCATTTATCAATCTCAAATCATTTTACAAAGTCGGTTACACATTAACTTTCCGATGTTATGGATGGGGAAACTGTGGCAGAAAGCGGAAGAATGACTTGCCAGGATATCAGTCTGTGGCGCAAAGGAATCAAACTCAGTTTTCTTGACTCATAGTTCAGTGCTTGACTACCAGTAACACAGCAGTCCTCCTTAAGAAATGGTATAATACAAAATTAAATATGTAATATAATTTTAATGCACAAATACAAGGAGTATTGAATGGCTACATATGTAGTTATATAAATCAAACATTTAGTTACATGTAAATTCCAAACACCAATTAAAATCTGCTGCTATGGTCAATGTAAAAGGTGGCAAGATTCACCTGTAACATGGATTTTGGGGCAAGAAAGGAAATATTTATCCATAAGAAAACTTTTACTTGCACTCTCTCAAGCCCTGGGAAGCAAGGCAATCTATGTTTAAAGACAGACACCCAACCTAAAGCAAATACTCAAAAGCAACCAGACACCATACAACTTGAACACTAACCCAGGCATCTATCCCTGCAACAAACCCCATTCCCTACCCCACCCGCACATCGACTCCAATGACACCATCACTGGTCCTAACTGCATTAGTGGCATCAGCTACACCATCAGGAGCCCATTCACCTGCATGTCTGCTAATGTGATATATGCCATCATGTGCCAGCAATGCCCACTCTGCCATGTGCATTTGCCAAACCAGACTGTCCCCCCACAAAAGAATAAATGGACACAAATCAGATAACAAAATGGTAACATCCATAAATGAGTAGGACACCCTTTCACCCTCCCTGGACACAGAAGCAGACTTGAATGTGGCCATACTTTAACAAAAGAACTTCAGAAATAGCGTTCAGTGTGAAACTGCAGAGCTGGAACTCGTATGCAAACCTGATACAAGCAGATTGGGTCTCAACAGGAAGCAACTGTCCTTGTTCACACACACACACCCTCTAATCCAGTGGTTCTCAACCTTTTACAGGTCATGACACACTTGGCAGCATATTGCAACTCCACAGGACCACCAGCCCACCCACTCACGGCCAAATCCAGCCATCTCCTTGGCTCTCCATGACATGCTTACCACTGTGTGGTGACACAGTAATGTGTCCCGACACAGTGGTTGAGAACCACTGTTCTAATCAACTGCTGTGAATGGCCCCCATCTACCCTAATTAAATTGACTTTGTTAGTACTTGCCCTCCCCATTCTAACGCTCCTCACCCCTTCAAGTGTATATATACACCTCTGGACTGAAGTTTCTATTTAATGCATCTACGAACCGGGCTGAAGCCCACAAAAGCTTATGCCCAAAGAAATTTTTTAGTCTAAGGAAGGGGTGACCAAACTTATGGAACTCAAGAGCCACACAAGTTGATAATTAAACCTTCAAGAGCTGCCCTGAAGCACACAGACATACTTTTACCTATTCCAAAATTACCAAGTTTAAAATTCATTGCACACTTTAATTTTATCATAAAAAGAGGGCAAATATTGATCCTACTAATGTCAGATTCTGATAATTACTTAAGGTTACCATGAAAACTAGGTACATACAAGCAAAAGCTTAGCTGTGGTTTGATATAGAAGACCACAGGCTAATGGGGACTTTTTTTAAAATCCCAATCATGCCGTGCTTCTCCCCACCATCCCTGACCCTCTCCCGAACATCCAGGGCCTGATGCCAGCTGCTCTGGGCTTACCCCCCCTTCCCAAGGCATGCTCAGGGTAGGAGATTTAAAACTCCTAGGCTAAGGCTGCTTTCCTAAATTGATTTGCAGACGTTGTTCCAGGAGCCACACTTTTGCATTCAAGAGCCGCATGCGGCTCCAAAGCCACACTTTGGCCATGCCTGGTCTAAGGTGTCACAGGACTTCTGTTGTTTTTTGCTATATATGGACTAACATAGCTACCCCTCTGGAACACATTTTGAAGGTTACATGAAGCTTCAAGAAAAAAAAAGTTACTAGCCTTCTATAAATGATGCTATTCACAATCTGAGTGTCATGTGTGCAGTCACCAAAACGATTTTCCCCTGGTGATATACACAGGGTTAACTCTGGAGATCTTCCCTTCATGGCACCTTATATGGGGCCTACCAACTCCTTCCCTCTTCAGTTCCTTCTTGCTGTCTAGCTCTGATGCAGGGGTAGATGGGTAGGTCTTGGAAAGGACATGAGCAATATATCTTGAAGAACAGTTATGGAAGGTTAGCAATAAGTGCTTTCTCATGTTGATTCCAAGTAGATAATTTTCAAGCAGATCCATGGGAGACACTGAAGTTCAATGACCTGTGGATTGCTATACTGGGTCTACCAAATGCAGCATTCTTCGGCTTGTTGTGCAACAGCACAGTGTGCCACAAGGGTGTGAATAAACAGCTCCATTGTGAATCTATAATTGCCCTTGACAAGGGTCTGAGGGAGGAATGCTGCTTAGGAATGACTGTGCCCTTGTGGAGTGGACTGTATGTGCTGGGACAGGTACCAACTCATAACACATCTGAACACAAACTGTGAACCAAGAAGAGATTATTTGTAACTGTATCAAAAAGCCTTTCACCCTGTCTGCTAAACTACAAAAAGCTGCATTCTTTTCATAAAGGGTTTAATTCTTTTAATATAAAAAGCCAACCCCATCCAAAGAATGCAGCGTCTGCTCCTGCCTATTGACATGTGGCTTTGGGTAGAAAACCATGAGGAACATGTCCTGATTTGTGTGAAATTGTGGCATTACCTTTGAAAGGAAAGCTGGGTGAAGGCAAAGATGAACCTGTCCTCACAGAAAACCACAAGGCAGCTCAGACCCTGACTTCCAACACTCTCCTGGCCCAAATTATGGCCATTAGAAAAGCTACCTTACAGGATAGATAAAAAAAAAAAAAAGGAAATATGTTGCTAAAGGTTCAAAGAGCAGACTTATCAGTCTTGATAATAAAAGGTTGAGGTCCCATTACCAGATTGGCAAAGACCAAAAAAGACTCCAACCCGCGTATGAAATGCCAAGACTGTGGCCAGGTGGACCTTGATTGACAAAACCGATAGCTCTTGTTGCTTGAGATGTAACAGATAGTCCTATACGAACAGTATTGATAACAGCATAGGAGGAATACTCTTCTGCATGGGCCAGCCAGAGAATTTTTTCCACTTATCTAGGTAAGTGACCGTGGTGGAAAGCTTTTGCTGCAAAGGACCTCTCTGACTGATTTTGAGTACTCTAGTTCTAAAGGATTCGGCCATGCAGCTTCCATGTTGTGAGGTGAAAAGACCTGAGACTCAGGTGATGAAGACAGCCATGGTCCTTGGTGATCAAGCCTAGAAACAGAAGGAGATTGACTGGAGTTTCCAATGAGAGGTTGAAGAGATTGGTGTACCAGTGTTAGCACAGCCAGGCTGGAGCTACTAAAATTACTAAGAACCTTTCTTTCCTGATCTTCAGCAGAACCTTGTAAATGAGCAAAATAGGCAGAAACACATAGAACTGATGATCTGCCTGTCTATAGGATGAGGAATGGATTCACTATTGACCCAGACTGTGTTCTGGAAGGAGCAGAACTACATGCATTTTCTATTGTATTTCATCACAAACAAGTCTGTGTGAGGAACCCTCAGCTTTGGAAGATGTTGATCACCACATGCAGGCAGACACACCACCTGTGGTTGGAGAAAGACCTGCTGAGGTGGTCCGTCAACTCATTCTGAGACCCAGGAAAGTAGGATGTCTCAAGGTGTATTGAGGAGATTATGCAAAAGTCCTATAGTCTGAGGGCTTCCTAGCATGGGAGAAAGGAGCACGTAATTCCCTGTCTCTTTATAGGGAGCATCACTATTGTACTGTTCTTCATGACCAATACACATCAGACTTCCAGGTGTGCATGGGAGATCTGACAGGCCTCATACTGCCCTTAATCCCTTATGTTGATGTGAAGTGAGAGCCAGAGTATTGAGCCCCTGTTCTGCCCTCAAGGAGTCTCGCAATGCTGGTTCCTTGAACTCAGTACCAGGACTGATGTCACACTCGGTGCCAAGTCTCAAGCCATGGGGTGGCTTGTCACCTGATTGGGATGGGTGATGCCAGCTCCCAGAAGCAAGCAATAATGGACATTGTGAGTGCAATCCTTGAGCCCGGTCGAACACATAGGTAAAAGCTGACCAGCATCAATCCTCTGGTGACACTTCTCTGACCTTCTTCTAGAAGAAGCCAACTATACTGCAGAGTTGGAGCCTGATAAATCACTTCACAGGAACCAGGGCAGTGCAGTTCCCATTGAGGCCAGAGAGTGGTGCTGGGGAGAAGGTTATTATAGCATCATAGCTGGCTTTCTCTGGACAGCACCGAGTGCTTTTCCAGTCCAGTGGATGCTTGTGTTTGGGGCAGCCTTGCCTTATCAGATCTCTGGCCACTTCAAAAGTCTCTGGCATGGAGGGAAGCTGCAGATCCTCCTTGCAACTCTCCCTGTGCATGAAGAACAAAGGTATCAGACTCAACAGACCCCTCCTTGGGACCAGAATCAATGGTACTGTGCTCAAGATTACAGCACTTGGGTGGCCCAACATGGAATGCACTCCACTCAAATCCTTACATCCAGTTGTTTTGGGTGTCAACAATCATCTTTTGTCTGCCTTCTTCTGTTTATGTTTTGTTGCTGACTGGGAGACTGGTTTAAGTATCACCCGCCGGTGGTTTGGGGCTTTAGCCCGTGGTTTTTGCAGCTTCCCCTGATTTTGGCATGTTCAGAGGGTTATCCCAAGAGGCACAGGTCACACCACCAATCTGGGTCTTCTCCTCTGCTGCTGCTATCCTTGAACTTGGCATTTTCAGATGGCCTATCCTAAACATGGATGGCTCACACCTGAGTGGTTTCTCCCACCTCTCCTCCCTCCCATTAAAAAATGGTCCAAGAATGTTTCTTGTGTAGAGTCCTGAGCAAACCACAAGCAGAAAGAGAAAAAAATGTGAACTTGCTACTAAGAGCATGATATTAACTATACATTGGCTAGAATTCAAGGGCCCTATTACTGTTACTCGTGTTTAGAAACCATCTCTGAATTTGCCTCCACATCTACTACCCTTATATATTTATCCTGTATTAGCTCTCTTTCCACTTTTTCCCAAAACCTCATTCCTCACTGAGTGCTCAAGAACATTCACTGTAGCTCTTCCCTTTTGGAATAGCCACCATGTACCAACTCAATAACATGGTCATTTGCCTCAATTCTCTCCTAAAGCTCTCCTCTCCCGTGCCTCTCTCACTCAATCTAAGATAATCATGACATGCACAGCTATGGTATCTTCCAAAATGAGGGCCGACCCTAGGGTAGGTTGAGAGGGGCAGCCACCCAGGACCCCAGCCTTTGGCAGCTGCCCCCCCCATGCCAGGTACCAGGCAAACTGGCCAAAAGCAGTGGCCGTTTAGGTCTGCTGGTACCCACCCCCTCCCCCCAGCCACATGTGCTGCTTTCAGCTCTGTGCCAAAACAGCATGGAGGGGGTGGGAGGCAGGGTGGGGCCCATATCACTACCCCCCCCCCAGCCGCGCTGCCTCCCGCCCCCTTCCTGCTGCTCCAGCATAAAGCTGAAAGCAGCACATGTGGCTAGGGGAGGGGGGCAGCAGCACTGAACCGGGCCACCATTTTTGGCTGGCTTACCCAGTGGGACTTACCCATGGGACGATCGGAGCAGAGACCTGCCTCTCCCCTGGGCTGGCTGGCCCCACCCCTCCAGCGCTGGTTGGGGGGTGAGTGGGGGCCCCGCAGAGGGCGATTTGCCCAGAGCCCTGCACCCCTCTAGGGACAGCCCTGTCCAAAATACTTTAATGTTGGACAATCTAGTTTAAATTTTCTTTCTATGCCAACCCACTCTTTTGTTTATTAATGCTACCGCATGGAGCAGTGCCACTTTTAGATCTTTTGAGACATGAGATCTCCCCACTCATCCCCTTCCACCTACACTTATAAAAGTTTTGAAGACATGAGGCAGGCATGTCTATAATCTGACAGCTCAAAGATAGAAATATAAAGCAATAAAGTGATTTTCATTAGTACAAATGTTTGCTTGATTCTCCTCTGCTAAAGTGGGAGGGAAGAAGAGAAAGAAATGAGGTGGCAATGACTTTTATTATAATTCATAAGTTTATAAGTTTAATTTACTATGAAAACCTTTACAAAAGGCCTCTCTCTAGTGTGGCTGCAGTTCTATCCAGACAGGAGAACAGAACCCTGATTGCAACAATTCAACATTTTATCCCCTCTCTGTTGTACGGGTGGTTTTCTGCATGCTCTTCCAAGAGAGCTAAGACACAGCAGTTACCAGTTTGTGTCTGGTGGGGCTCCCCCTCACCCCCGAATAAGGATTCATTTCAGATACGAAAAAGAATCAGAGGCCCATATTTAGCACTGTATTTATACCAAGAAAATTGTCATTTTGATAACTGCTAAATTTCTCCTTCTTAGCTAGGTTTCCAGAAATAATTAAGTGATGTAATCTAGGATTAGGTGAAATCTCATGGTTATTTCCACCTGAGTGGTAAAAGGACCCAAACAAACATACATACAGGTTGTTTGGGTTCTTTTTTAAAGGCAAGCAAAAAGTCAATTTAGATAGCCTCCCTGTCTTGGGAAGTAATTATATAGTAGCAATAAAAAATGGGATTCCTAATTTAGAATCAGAATCAGAATCAAATCATAGGGCTGGAAGGCACCTCATGAGATAAAATAGCCCCATCTTAAAACAAATATACTCAGTATATTTACAGAAAAAATGTCCTAGTACAATAAAACTCAGGTCCTAACTATACCATGAATCTCTGAGTTTCCAAAGCAATGTAGATAGAGTTGGTTCTTGCAGCACAGATGTGATCAAACTGTTTTTAATAATGCTCTCAAACCTGTACACCATCTTAGACTTTACAGGGCTAAAACAATTAATATGCATTTCTACTATGTTTGCTTTTACATAAATCCATTTGAAACTCTAACAGAAGAAAGATTTAAATGCCAAATTACAAATAACTAAGCTATTTCTGAAACCATTCCAATTAAGTTCTCATTACCTGGCAAATCAGCAACTAGTCATAAAAGCAACATGGGAGTCACAAGAGAATTCTGAAGTATTGGGTAAAAAAGCATATAATTTCTTGACTTGGCCTTGACCTCAACTCTGAAAAAAGAACATGTTTAAGTAAAGAGATCAATTAAAATATGTTAAATTTAATTTTTTAGATAAGCTGATGGTTAAAGCCCTACAGATCCATAGGTATCTGTTTCAGATACACGGGTAACCGCATCTGCGGGTGCGGCTGAGGATATTCACGGCCTCATCGTTGCAGACTGGCCACAGCTGCAAATCCTATTTTTATGAATTATCCCTGCAGCTGCTATGATCTGAGTGGTCAGCACATGGGGAGGGGAACAAGGAAACATTCCAGCTAATTGCACTTGAGCTCTGATAGGTGATATGCCAGCCAATCAAAGTCTCAGTCACAACAGGCTGGGGCTTGGAGAGACACTACTCACTATCAATCAGTTAGCATGCTGGCCTTTGATTGGCTCACTCCCCATGCCTTCCCCACTCATTTCTTCATTTTCTTGTTTGTGGTTCATATACCATGCTGTTAATCGTAAATTTCATTGGTGACCAAGGAAATATAACTGACAGCACAGCATGCAAATTGCTAACAAGAAAAGGAAAAATGGGCGGGATCCATGTGGCGAATAAGCCAATCAAATGCTAAAATGCTGTGAGCCCAAGCTCAGTTGCAGTTGCAGTTCCGGATCCACATAAAACACAGCATACGGATCGTGGATCAGATAAAAACTGACATTGGAAGGGAGCGGTGTGGTTCCAGATCCACATTTTTGTATCCATGCAGGGCTCCCCTGATGGTATCTAGTGATCAGGAGATGTTCAGGCTCTTGATTATAATAAAGCCCAGGCTTTAACAGCTCAAATTTAATGAGCGGCTGCATGCAGAGGAATTTGGTTTTGATGATATTGTGGGGAAGATTCTGAATTAAAAAACCATAGTTTTTGAACCATCGCTTCCACAATGCATTTTGTAACTAATAATAATTATTTGTTTTGATACATTTTTTCTTATCTATTTTATGTCTTACTAAAGATCTTAACACACGGAAGATTTATGGTAACTGGGATAAACGTTTAAGGACACAGATGTGATTTAAGCACAGGCTACCATTGACTTTCAATGGAAGTTAGACAACTACTTTTTGTACTTTTGAAAATCCCACTTCATCCAGAGTATTTAGGGATTCCCGTCATCTTATCTCATAAGTGCAAAAAGAACTTAAGGAAAGCACTAAGAAGTCCTGAACACACAAACAAACAAACAGTTACAGGCAAGTAACTCTTGTTCTTCAAGATGTGTTACTCCTGGTCATTCCAAGTAAGGTGTGCATGCGCTGCATGCACGGATCCACAGAAGACTCGGCTACGGAAATCCCTGGAATGGCGCCTGCATGGTTCTCCATATACAGTAAGGCTCAGCTGACCCTCCCCTCCACCGTTCCTTCTTCCCAGCAATTCCAAACGAGAGGCAGGAAGACAGGTATTGGAAAGGCCAGGAACAACACACCTCAAAGAACGAGTTACAGGTCTGAAGAAGTAAGATTTGCTCCCACGAAAGCTCATACAACAAAGGAATTTATTAGTCTTTAAAGGTGCCACAGGATTCCTTGTTTGTTTTGCTGAACTTGACTATCACTGCTACCCCTTTGGAATGTGTCAGGTAAGTAACCTTTCTTTCTTCTTCGAGTGATTGCTCCTGCCCATCATAAGATGGCTCCCCAGATTTAACTTGGACAAGGGTCAGAATTACAGCTTCACACACTGAAGTCCACCCTTCCAAATGCTGCACTGTCACTTGCTTCTTGGGTGATCGCATAGACCATCATAAACATTTGGTTTGTTGAACACTTGGCAGCCTTGCATATATTCACAATCGGCATCTGAGTGAGGAAGGCCATTGATGACACCCGAGCACTCGTGAAGTGGGCATCAGTGCAGGCGGAGGCACCTTCTCCAGCTTGTAACATCAACGGATACAGGCTATGATCCAGGAGGAACAGTGCTGAGATGACACTAACTGCCCCTTCAATCTGTCTGCCACTGCCAGAAAGAGCTGTGACATCTTTCAGAAATACTTTGTCCTTTCAATGTAAAAGGAGCATTCTATGCAAGTTCACGGTGTGTAATCTGTGCTCCTCGTCAATGGCATGTGGTTTAATAAAGAACACTGGCAGAAAGATGTTCTGACTGGTCTGGAACCGAGAACTCATCTTGGGCAAAAAAGATGGGTGCTGGTGGAGTTGCTCCTTGTCCTTGAAAAATATAGTGTAAGGGGGCTCAGATTAATACACAGAGCTCAGACACCCTTTTGCTGACATAACACCCATCTGCAAAGTCACCTTCCAGGATAAATATAAAATATAAAATTGAGTAGGATGCTAGAAGTTTGAAAGGCAGGCCAGTCAGCCTGGAGAGAACCAAATTCAAAACCCAGTGGTTCCACTGGTGGTCGGGACATCAGAAACATCCTCTCCAAGCTCCTAAGGAACCAGGCTAGAGAATAATAGCAGCCATTAACCCTGCCACCAATCCCCGGCACCTTCCAGTACAACTCCTCCCTGGTCCCCTAGGAGCAGGTTATCCTTGAACTCAGAGGAAGGGACAATGACTTTGAAGGGAAGTAGGAGGCATAATGGATACAGAAGGTAAAGCCAGCTCCCCCCACCTCCTCAGTAGCAGTTATCCTACCAAAAGATCCAAGAGTTCCAGTCTGACAGACTGTACTTGGTGACAAGTTTTAGGATGCAACTGTCTTTCTCTGCCAGCGCCCTGCCAGAAGCAGCAGAGGTATCCAATAGAGAAACTGAAAGCAGAAGTCACAAGGAGCCTGCTGCAGCCCACAGTGCAGAAGATATGCGAGACCCACATGGGACAAACATACAGGAGCTGGAGACCAGAGAGGAATCCTCCTCCTCACCTCCAGATAAGGCAGTAGCAAGTGCCACACCAGCCAACCCAGATGAAAGGAAGACCCACCAGGAGCTGCTTTGCAGGGTGGCACATAACACGGGGCTGCAAGCCAAAGATGTAATGTAGGAAAAATAACTGAAGACAGTTGGCAGATTTTCAAAGAGACAGTCTCAAGGGACACAAGAATAAACTATTCCAAAGAGCAGGAAGTATGGCTTAACCAGATTTTCAACCATCTAAAAATGTAGAAAGAGTCCTACAAAAAGTGGAAACTTGGAAAAAACTCAAAGGATGACTATAAACAAACAAACAGTCATGTTGGGGAAAAATCATAAAAGGCCAAGGCACAAACCGAGATCAAACTAGCTGAAGGCATAAATGGTTAGGGCAGCACAGTTCCATTATTTAACAAAGAAGGGAAAATAACAACAGAAAATCTGGAAATGACAAAGGAACTTGATGATTTCTTTGCTTCAGTCTTTATCAAGAAGGTTGGTGGTGACTGGATGCCTGACATGATGGGGGGGTAGTAAAAACAAAAACAGGAGCAGAAGCTAAAATAGGGAAAGAACAAATTAAAAATTACCCAGATTAGTTAGAGGTCTTCAAGTCACCAGGACCAGATAATATGCACCCTAGAATATTCGAGGTGCTGACTCAAGGAATATCTATGCCATTGGCTACCATCTCTGAAAAATCACAGACAGCTGGAGAGGTCCTGGAGAACTAGAAAAGAGCAAATATAGTGCCTATCTACAAAAAGGGAAATAAGGACAACCCAGGGAACTACTGACTGTTCAGCTGAACCTCTGTACCAGGAAAAATAATGGAGCAAATAATTAATGAATCCATAAGGATGCATCTAGAAGAGAATAAGATGTTAAGTGATAGTCACCATGATTTGTCAAGAACAAAACATGTCAAACCAAACTGACAGCTTTCTATGATGGGGTAACAAGCCTTCTGGCTAGACAAGCATTAGATGTGATACATCTAGACCAGTGGTTCCGAACATTTTCTCTGCTGTGGCACACCTTGCTACTTTTAATTAATTTGAGGCACACCACCGCATAGTTTCCAAATAAGCTCATGAATATTCATGAGCCAATCCAGAGCTCTTTCAGTAGTTTTACAAAGAATTTTGTGGCACACCCGTGTGCCATAGCACACTGGTTGAGAAATACTGATCGAGACTTTAGTAAGGATTTTGATATGGTCTTGCATCACCATCTCATTAACAAAGAAAGCTTAGGAAATACAGCCTGGACAGAGCTACAATGAGATAGCTGCAAAACTGCTTGGATAAACACTCCCAGAGAGTAGTTCATAATCATGCTGGAAGGGCATAGTAAGTGGGGTACCATAAGGATCAGTTCTTGGTCCAGGTTCTGGGCAATAATTTTCATCAGTGATTTAGATGATTGCATAGAGAGTACGCTTATCAAGTTTGCAAATGACATCAAGCTGGGAAGAGTTGCAAGTGCTTTGAAAGACAGAATCACAATTCAAAATGATTTGGAGAACTGGTAAAATGGTCTGAGATAAACAATGAAATTCAATAAAGACAAGTGCAAAGTACTCCTCTTAGGAATGAACACTCCATTGCACTTATACAAAACTGGCAATCACTGCTTAGGAAGGAGTACTATGGAAAGGGATCTGGAGGTCATAGTGGACCACAAGCTAAATATGAGTCAACAGTGTAACACTATTACCAAAAAAGCAAACACCATTCTGGGATGCATTAACAGGAGTACTGTAAGTAATTAATTTTGACACTCTACTCCACACTGATTAGACTCAAATGGAGTATTGTGTCTGGCTCTGGGCACCTCATTCAGTAAAGATGTGGACAAACTAGAGAAAGTGCAGAGAAGAGCAACACAAATTATTAGAGGTCTGGAACACTTGACTTATGACGGTAGATTGAAAGAGCTGGGTTTGTTTAGTTTGGAAAAGAGGAGACACATGAGACATAACGGATTTCAAGAGACTGTCACAAGGAGGATGAAGAAAAACAGTTTTCCTTAACTGCTGATGACAGGACAAGAAGCAATGGACTTAAATTGCAGCAAGGAAGGTTTAGGTTGGACATCAGGAAAAAGCTCCTGTCAGAATGATTAATCACTGGAATAAGTTGCCTAGGTAGGTTGTGAAATCTCCATCATCAGAAGTGTTTAAGAGCAAGTTTGACAAGCACCTGCCCAAGATGGTTTAAGAGGGTACTTGGTCCTGCCATGAGTGCAGAGAACTGAACTTGATGACATCTCATGGTCCCTTCCGATTTCTGTGATTCTACGGTGAATATCCTGATTCCAGAGGGTCCAATGAGAGTTCTACTACCCCTCATTAAAAACTATAAAAGACATAACTAAAGCCCTATGGCAGGGGTCTCAAACAGATGGCCCACAGGCCACATGCGGCCCCTAAAGCGATTTCCTGTGTCCCGCGGTGACATGATCATTACTGATATTTGCAATATTGTTGTATGAAAAGGTTTCAGTGGTGTAGCCCTCAAGCTAATGTACTAGTCCTCATGCAGCCCTCATGGTGATTTGAGTTTGAGACCCCTGCCCTATGTCATATCTGAGTCTCTATTCCACCCACAGCAAAGAGGGTAGAGAAAAAATATTTTGCTTCACCCAAAGGCCATGAACATTTCCATTCTCACCCTACTCCGAGATTCCTTCCCATGATGGCTGCCAATGATAAAAAGAGGCAGGGCCAGCAAGGGTGTACTCCAAAGTAAAAGGATGTGAAAAACTGGAACTTTTTGGAAGATATACTCCAAAGGATGTTTCCTGCTTCTGATCACAAACCAAGAGACAATCCTTATGGGATATGCTTATAATTCTTGGGCATCCTTGGACAAGTACACAGACCTCTTACATAAGGACTCCAAGGTGGAGTTCTTGGTCATGATCAAGGAAAGCAAATTAGTTTTGAGGACTCTCCTACAGCCATCCCTCGATCCTGCAGATGCAGCAACATGAGCCACGGTGTCAGATGTCACCATGAGGAGTTCATGGCTCCAGGCCTCAGGAGGTCTAGTCCACGATCCAGGACCTTCCTTTCAAGGAGCATGAGCTGTTTTCCTCACAAACCAATTTGAAATTAGACCCTGAAGGACTCTGGAGCAATATTAAAATTTTTAGGCCTACATATGCCAGCCTCCCAGAGGAAAACACTGAAGCCACAACCCTACGAATGGTGGCAGGACTCTGACCAGCAATGAGGCTGTAACAGGCAGAGGTCCAACCACTGGCCTTCCTTTAGTTGGGAACTGAAAAGACCTTCTGAGGGTACACCAAAGGACCACATACCAGAAACCACACTTAATCCATCCCCTCCTCCCTGCAACAATTGACTATCCCATTTCTACTGTGCACAGTCCTGAGTTGTATCACACCAGTGGTCCTGCAGATGGTACAGCAGGGATATTCACTTCAGTTCTCTTCTATGCCATTTTCCTCCCAACCCCCTAACCTTGCCCCTCCTTCAGGGACCCCTCACATGAGCAACTACTGCTCCAGGAGATACTATCACCCTTGAGCACTGGGCAAATGGAAGGGGTTTTTTCTCCCATTACTTCCTGATCCCAAAGGCTAAAGGGAGTCTGCACCCCAAACTGGGCCTCAAAAGCCTGTATTGATTCCTTTACAAGGTGCATTTCTACATGATCTCTCTGGCCTAGCCTCAATAATTCCCTCCCCGGATCCAGGAGACTGGCGTGTCAGCCTCAATTTGCAATATGTATATTTCCACATCTTGACAGGACTACGACACAAGAGGTTCCTGAGGTTTGTGGTCAGGATGCATCTGCAAATCCTGGTCCTTCCATTTGTTCTATCGGCAGTACCCCGAACATTTACCAAATGCTTAGTTGTTGTGACTGTATTCATCCAGAAGAAAACAATTCAAGTGTTTCCATACCTGGACAATTGGCTAGTAAGGGAACATTCCACCTCAGAGTCAGGAGATCACCTACAGCTGATACAGGATACCTTCACTTGCTTAGGCCTCTTGGTCAACATTCAAAACCTACACGCTGGTCCTGTCCCAAACAACTGAGTTTTCGGGGGCAGTGCTTGGCTCCAGTAAAGCAAGAGCTTTCCTACCACAACTGTGTTTCCTGGCCATCAGAGAACCAATTCAGGGTTTACAAAAGCATCTTCTCACTATGATAGGAACTTGCCTAGAACTGCTGGGGCACATGTCAGAACATATAGACATTGTGCAATATGCGAGACTCTGACTGAGGCTGCTTTAGGAATGGTTGCCCACAATGTGTAACTACCCAGCTCACAATGAGATAGGCAAGACAATAACTCTCCCTCATTTGGTGCCGGATCAGTTGCAGTAGTGGTGTAAGAGCAAGAACATCTGCCAAGACCTCCCACTCCCAGCACCCCAGCAATCTGTGTGCATCATGACAGACGCCTCGGGCACAGGTGGGGAGAGCACCTAGAGAATCTCAGGACACATGGCCTGTGGAGCCAAGCAGACATGTTACTGCATATCAATGTGAAGGAGCTCTGAGCAGTATTTTTAACCTGCCAGGTGTTTCAAGACCCCTTGAGGGGTCGAGTACCATCAGTGCAGATGGACAACAGGTCTGTAATGTTCTGTATCAACAGACAGAGTGGAGGTCGCTCGCTCTTCTCCCATATGCCAAGAAGCCCTCAGTCTCCGGGACCTTTGCATCAGCCACTCAATCCACCTGGTGTCTTCCTATCTCCCTGGGAAACACAACTTGCTGGCAGACCACCTAAACAGGCAATTATTGACTCATCAGTGGTCCACACAATCAGATGTACTGAGTCAGGTATTCCAAGAGCGTGGCGTTCCCCAGACAGACCTATTTGCTTCAGCAAAAAAACAAGGAGTCATGTGGCACTTTAAGACTAACAGATTTATTTTTCGCATGAGCTTTCGTGGGAGAAAATCCCACTTCCTCAGATGCTTCGAAGATAGGTGAACTTACCTACGAAGCATCTGAGGAAGTGGGATTTTCTCCCACGAAAGCTCATGCAAAAAATAAATCTGTTAGTCTTAAAGTGCCACACGACTCCTTGGTTTTTTTGCTGGACTAGACTAACACGGCTATCCCTTTGGAAATTGACTGTTTGCTTCAGACACCAACAAAAAGTGCAAAATCTTCTGCTCCTTCCAAAACTGCAGCCCAGGCTAGCTTGCAGACATGTTCTTGATACGATGAACAGGCCGCTGGGTTTATGCCATCCCTCTAACCCTGCTGATCCACAGGGTACTGATCAAGGTCAGACAGGACAAGGCTGTGGTCATCTTGACAGCACGTGCTTGGGCGCAGCAACACTAGTAATTGACCTTGTTGAACTTGTCAACACAGGAACCAATTACACTTTCCCTCCTGCCAGACCTGTTCATCCAGGATCAAGGCACACTAGCACCCCAAGCTCAGGTACCTTCACCTCAAGACATGAATCTCGGTTGTTGACAAGAGGGAAGTTGCACTGCTCAAATGAGATGCAGGAGGCTCTGCTTAACAGCAAAAAAGTTGAGAGCGTGACTTACAAGGCAAAGTGAAAAAGATTCTCTGTGTGGGTGTCTGAGAACATGCTCAGACCCCTGTTAACCCTTGCCCTGCAGGTTCTGGACTATTTGTTGTACTTAAAGGGACAAAGCATCTTGCATTCCTCAATTACATTCCAATTGGCAGCTATTTCATCCTTTTATGAAGGAGAGACGAGCTGTTCATTATTCTCTAACCTGATTCCTTAATGGCAGAGCAGAGTAAAGAAAAAATGGCCACTTAGCAATACAGTAACTATTCTTCTTCAACCTATGTTGTTTACATATACATTCCTCTGCAGGTATATGTGTACCCAATGCACTTGAATCAAAGAATTTTGACAGTGGTTCCACCAGATGGTGCTTACACTCCTGCTGCTCTCACATGAAAGCATAACAGTGGTATGTCAGCCAGCTCCCTCTCCATTCCTTTTTACTGCTGTATGTAAAATGGCCCAAAGTAGCACAAAAGGAAGGGGGGCCTCGGAACGTATATGTGCACAACATAGAACTTGATGAACAACTGTTTCTGTATAGTTGTCTTCAAAGGACAGAAGTCCAGCTATACCCTCACCCAGTCTTCCTCTCAAAGCTAGTGCCACAATTCCAGTCACCAGAACACTTTTCTCCTCCTCTTCCACCCAAAACAGCATACAAACAGGCAGGAACTGAGACAGCGAAATGAGAGCTCTGCCTGGGAGAGGAGGCCCTGCACTCTGAGGACCCCAAATGAGTCTCCCAAACCAGCACACTAACATCCAAGGTTTCTAGAATGAGACACGTGCACATACTGTCTTGTAATCCAGCAACCAAGAGAGACTGGTGATCACTGAAAGGGGCAGCGTGATTACCATGTCCAAGCAAAACCTGATCAATACTCTGACACAATTCAGGCTTGAAGAACTCTGACGCAGAACCTCATGTGCCTGCAACATGTCATATGCCTTAGTTCAGAGGTGCCAAACTTGTTCAATGGGGGAGGGGGAGGAGAGGGGGCATACTGGAGGGTAGGTTACTTGTCACAGGACATGAATCCACACAATTCCCTGACCATTTCCTCTGCCACATTCATGCTAGCATGGGCTCCCCTTTCTTCATCCTAACCCCGAAGACTTTCTGACATCATCCCTTTTCCCTGCCCCGTGGACTCCTGGACCCCCTTCCCCTGCTGTGCAGCTACCTGATCCCCTTCCCCTGCCCCACGGTGGCAAGCAATCAAACACTCTCTCAATCACAGCCAAGCAGGCTGGGATCCTCCGCGCCCCCCTCAATTTTGTCAGTCATTCAGCATGCTTGCCTTTGGTTGGGCTTAATCCCAACTGGCCTTCGACTGACTTGCTCCTACATGGGGCTCACCCTTTTTCCTTTTCTTATTTGTGATTTGTGTGCTGTCAATCAGATTAGCATGTTGACTAACAGTAAGCAGGTGGGGTGGGCGACTGATGCAGTAGCTCTCTGGGAGCCTGGCCCAGCCTGTGCGACTGAGACTCTGATTGGCAGACCACAGCAGAGCTGAGCTGGGATTGGCTGGAGTGCTGCCTTTGTTCCCCTGAAGTGTAGGACTCCTAGCATGTGAGTGAGACAGGAGAGAGTGTGTGTGTGTACATGTACGTGTGTGTATGTGTGTGCACACACTTGCACGCTTGGCCCTGTTCTGCGAGCAGCCTCTGTTTTCTGTTCCCTGCTGTAGACAGCAGCTTCCAGGCACACCCAGGCAGCTCCACCGGCCAGATAAGCTCTCTTAGCAGGCTGGATTTACCCTGCAGGCTGCGAGTTTGAAACCCCTGCCTTAGTTGTTTGTCACGGTGGTTTCTGAGGTGTTCTGCCACAGACTCCAAGGGTTGGAACCAGGCTTATAGGAGGAAGCCTCCTGCCTCAACTGAATCTATCCTTTCCATGGAGAAAATTGATTTCTGAATATATTTCAACATTCCCAACTTCTATAAGGTTGAAAATAATTAGACATCTGCCTCCTCTTGGGCCCTGTACCAACATTTAATCAGCCAGTCACTGAGGTACAGATATACCTGAACCATTTATTTCCTTAAGAAAGCTGTGACAACTGCCATACACTTCAGGAAGATTGATGGGCTTCTGACAGTCTGAATAGAAGTATGGTAAACTTGCAGCATACCTGGTTCACAACCAACCAAAGAAATTTTCTGTGGCTTTGCAAGACTCAAATATGAAATAAGTGTCCTTCAAGTCAAGGTCACCATACCAGTCTTCTGGACCCAGAGATGGGATAATGGAAGCCAAGCAGACAATGAAGAACTTTAGCTTCTCCATGAGTCTGTTGAGGTTTCATAGGTCCAAGATGGGTCTGCCACCACTACCGGCCTTTGGGATTAAAAAGTAATTATAGCTGAACCCCCTGCCTCTTACCTCTGGAGGAATCACTTCTACTGCTCCCACATACAGGAACATTCAGACTTCCTGGATTAAAAGCTGCTCATAAAATAGACCACTGAAGAGGGATAGGGAGGGACAGAGGCAGGAAAGGAGGGGAAAAACTGAACTGCAATTTGTATCGCAGTCTTACCATGTGTAACATCCGGAGATCTGATATGATACAGACCCACACCTGAAAGACTTAGGATAACCAGTTCATAAAAACTGGGGAAGTTGATTCCAGACACCGTTTTAATACATTATCTTCAGGCATACCCTGAAAAGATTGGTTTAGACCCAACTACTGCCTACGAAGGCTAGGACCGTGGGCTGATAAGGACTAGGGAGAAAGCCTCCTCTTACAGCTCCTACTCCCCCTCCTATTATAATCCTGCCTTCACTGTGGTTTACAGAAATGGGGCAATGGCTGGCGCTTAACATACTTTCTTGACAAAGCTAGAGTGTATAGCCCCAGGAAATTTAGGATGGCTCTAAAGTCCTTTTAAGCTGTGGAGTTTAGAGTTTGTCTGCTCTGAGAACAGCACTGTACTCTCAAAGGAGATCCTGAACTAACTGTTGCACTTTTCAGGGAAGGTAAAAGGCCTGCAGCCATGAGGTTCTCCTCATGACCATTGCCAAAGCCAAGGTTCATGGACTGGAGTCCAGAACATCCAACACTGCTTGCAGGGACACTCTTGCCATCACACTATCTTTCTCAACCAGAGCCAATACAGCTGTAGACTCCTTATAATGTGTCACTGTGCCTCTGGAGTTAAAGTTTAGTGGCTTAGGAGTGCCTGTTGATTGGCACGCTGTATCTGGAATTGTTCCCCCTACCCTGTGGAGTAGATCCTTCTGACAACGAGATCTACATTCTTGGCACACTTGGCTTTCGGAATAAACCCCTGCTGTCCCTGTCTTGTTCGCTCACTGGCTGCTGACGCCACAAGCAACCCTGGTGAAGCATAAATGTATAGGTATTCAAACCCCTTTGGGGAGAAAAAAATACTCTCTCTCTATCCTCTTTACAATGGGTTGCGAGAAGGCTAAAGTCTGCCCGAGAGCTTTAATGGATTCCAGAACGGCAACATTCAGTGGCAAAGCTCTCACAACGGCCTCAAAGAGACCACTGCACAAGTATCTGCCCATGTGAGCTATTAGGTATGGGCAGTCAGACTAGGGTTGGTGTCTGCAGCAAATAAGATTTCACCTCAGTGTCAGGCTGCAAAGAATTAAGTGATGCCAGGGAGTGTTGGCTGGAAAGGTAGCTGTGACATCACCACCAGTTCTCCCTTTCACAGCTCCTAGGGTCTAAGTGCTGTGGCACCTCTTGCCTCTGGTGCCCCTTCATCCCTAGTTGGGGGGGGGAGTTGAGGGGGACAGCGGCAATAACATGAGAGACAGTAGCTCCCTTACTACCTTGAACACTTCTGGCACAGATGGAAGCACCAGTGCCAAACTAAAGATAGCTCTCCCTCAGGGGAGAGTCCACAGCATTGGATTCAATGTACCCCTGTCACATCCAAGCGGACCAGCACAGGCCTCACTCTGCCAGCATCCCTATGACTAACAAGCTTCAGATTTGGGGTGCACCCTCTGCCCATTTTCCTTTGCTTCTTCCTCAGCTCTGATAACTGGGAGCAGTGCCAAGAGTCCTGGTGACACACAGACCTCCTCTGTACCAGACAGCTCTGTTGATGCTGAGAGTTCTGTGACACAGACAAGGAGTCCTTCCTCTGTGACAGAGGGGTACACAGGTAGTGTCACTGGGCACATCCTTGTCTATCTACATAAAATACGCAGACAATGTTGTTGTCAGTCATTACTCATATATCCTGGTCCCTGAAAAGTGGCAAGAAGCCGAAGTACCCATTGCGATCTGCACAGAGTTTCATGAGATTTACATGCAACTCTATCTCGAAAGGAGATCATCTGCTCTGAATTATGTGGTGCTGCAGATAACTCTAGCATATTGAGGAATCATCAGTTGTGATTATCGCTGAAGTTAGGGTCTGGATGAAAGGGATTCTGACACACATTGTTGGTTGTGTCCACCAATACAGAGTCTCACTTTCATCAGCATTGTAAGGCATCTGCTTAGGTTGTGTTTGTGTGGGGTACAGATGGACAGTCCTGAAGGCAGCACATATGAAGATGCACAGGTTGTGCCGTTAATGTGACTGCAGCCATGTGGCCTGGGTAGACTATTCAGTACCAAAGAAATCAGGTTGATCATAGTAACAAACCTGCTCGTTGGTAATAATGGTTTGGCTTTCAGGGAGTCAAGATGGGTCCCACTGAAATCCAACTTCTACATGGAGTTTAGAGTTGATTTTTGTACATTGATCTGTAAACCCAGTCTGAGAAAGAGAGCAAGTATCCTGTTGGTAACACTGAGGGTGTCTGCCTGAGTGGGAGCTTTTAGTAGCTAGTCACAGAGATATAGAAGTATTATCATCCCTTGATTCCAAAGGTGTGCTACCAACACTGAGGATTCTAGAGAACGTATCCAGTGCCACTGAGAGAGTGAAAGATAAAAAACGTGTGGGTAACGTGCTGTTCTGAGTAAAATAGGACAAAGCTCCTGTGAGCACAATGTATGGTTATGTGGTAATACGCATCTTGTAGGGCAAGAGGTGAGAACCAGTACGGCATTATCATTGCTGGTGTAACTTTCCTGAACCAATGGATCTTTATGACCCAGTTGAACCTTCTGGGATCTAGAATGCGTCCCCATCCTTCGCTCTTTCTGGATTAAGAAACAGAGGGAGTAAAAGCCCTTTTCTCAATGTTATGGTGCTACTCATTCCCCATATGAAGGGGCTCATGAAAAAGGTCCCTGAAGAGGGACCGGGAGGAGGGATGGGTAGAAGTGATTGAGGTAAACGGATCAAACAGCTTGTGTGGAGTATTTCTTGGGACCTTTGTCTGTGGCAGGGGTGTCAAACATGCAATCTGCTGGACCACACTCACTCCCTAACACAGTCTCGCACACAGCACTCTGTGACGCCGCAAGAGTGCCCTAGTATTTTGATTTATGGTATGTATGGCCCACTTGAAGTAGATTTAAGTCAAATCAGGCCTACCCCAGCAAATGATTTTGACATCCCTGAAGCCCTGCTGAACAGAAAGTGTCAAATGGCATCCAAGACAAAGCATGGTCAATGGTGTCAGCACTGACGGGTGGGAGAAGTTGTTCAGACCCTCTGTCAAATCCTCAAAAACTTTATTCTGCACATCAAGATGCTGATGACTGAAGTGGGTTGTTCGATACCTTTGAGGTCAGTCGCTGTCTCCCATAGTGTTGCTCTTGTTGGGTATATGGGGTGGATCTTTTGCACCAGTAAGGAAAATATCTGCCCTTCCCTCTTTTGGTTGCAGGGAAATACATCCTCAGGGGTCAGAGAGCTGATCAAGAGTCTTTCAGGATGTGGAGGACGTCATTCATTTTTCAAGATGAATCACTGGGGAATCCAGATAAGTAAAGCCATGGCACTCAGCTCACAATGATCACAGTGGCTTTAAAGTGTGTTGCTGTATTTGTTGCATCCAGAAACACCTGTATAGCAACTCTGGCTAAAAGCTGACCAGGAGAGATTTGAATTGATCCCCTTCCTGTTCCAGGATGTCAATACAGTCTGCTCCACTCAGACTTAAAGCAGCAATGTCTCTGAGTGCCGTGCCAACTGTTGCTTGTGCAGCTCGTCCCCTCAGTTCCTTTTCTACCTTGAAGGAAAAGCAAAATATCTCCGAAGTGGGTCGGAGGCAGCGGAGCAGTCATGGACACACACATCTTAAAGACTGTTGGCTACTACACTAAGGTGAGCCACCTTCCTTCTTCAAGACTTGCCCTTGTGAGTCCTCCACTCAGGTGAGCATGTAGCAGTTACTGAATAAAGTAGTTGGGACTTAGGAGCAAGTCCTCTAATTGAATCCAAAACACAGGACCCAAACTTAGTGTCCTGATGAGGCATGTCAGTGATGACATAATGTTTAAGAAAGGTATTTTCTGAAAACCATGTTGCAGCTTTACAGATTTCTGCAAATCGGTACCTTGTGGAGGAATGCCACCAAAGAGGACATGACTCTAGTAGACTGAGTCTTGATTCATTGTGGGGAAACTGATCCAGGACTTTCTTACCATAGATGGATGCAATTTCAAATCCACTTAAAGTCTTTGGGAGAATATCAGTTTCTCTTTTGAGCATTCCATGACAGAAATGAAAAGCCTCATGAACTTTAGGAATTTCTCTGTTCTTTTCAGGTAGAAGAGGAGTGTTCTATGAACATTGCGGGTATGCCATCACGCTTCACTGTGATCTTTATGGGGCTTTGGATAAAATGTAGGTAAGTATATTGTTTGGTTGATATAGAAATGAGAAGAGACCTTGGGGATGAATTTTGGGTGAAGTCTCATTATTACAGAGTGTTCATGGAAGATCACGTAAGGGGGATCGGCCATGAGGGCCCTGAGTCGTTTACTCTCCTGGCCGAGGTTATGGCAATTAAAAAGGCCACTTTCATAGAAGATGCAGAAGCAAGCAGGTGGCTAGAGGTTCAAAGGGGGATTTGGTAAGTACTTTCAAGACAAGGGGTAAATCCCATGATGGTGTACGCTCCCCAACTTTAGGGTATAGGTTCTAAAGCCCCATCAGAAAGTGTTTTATGACTGGATGTGAGAAAATTGATATTGTCTTGGTTCTGGTAGAAGGCACTGATTGCTACAAGATGAACTTTAATGAAATTAAGTGAGAGACTGTTTGATTTTAGTTCTAACAGATAGTCCAGTATTGAAGGTAATGTTGCAGTAGAAGGATCTATCTGTTTGATGGCAGACCATATGGAGAACCTTTTCCATTTGTATAGGTAGGATTTTTGAGTTGTTGGTTTCCTGCTATTTAGGAGTACATTTTGAACTGGGTTTGAGCATAAAGTTTCCAGCTCTTGAAGCCATGAAGGTGCCATGCTATAAGGTGCAGCATCAGCAAGTTCGGATGATGAACTGTGCAGTTGTGTTGTGATAGTAGGTTGAAGTTCATTGGTAGTTTTCAGAGTTGTGAAACTGACATTTTCAGAAGAATGGGATACAACACTTGTCATGGCCATGCCAGCCCTATTAGAATTACTCAGGCATGGTCTCATTTGATCTTGTTTATCACTTACGGTAAGACCAATATTGGAGGGAAAGCTTATACCAGAGGTCCCTGCCAATTATTTATGAATGCGTCTCCTAAGGATGGGTATCCACAATCTGCTATACAGCAGTACTGTTTGCATTGCTGGTTCTTCACTGTTGCAACAAGATCTATTGCAGTGTGCCCCAGTCCTGCAAAATATTGTGGAGTACTATCTTGTTGATTTCTGACTTGTGGTTGACATTGAACTTTCCGCTCAGGGTACCTACAGTTATATTTATATGTCCTGGCAGATAAGACACAGTTAATGTTATGCGATGGTTGATGCACCAGTTCCAGCATTTTGTTGCTTCCCTGCATAGGGAGGGAGAGCAAGCTCCTCCTTGTCTATTTATATGTGACATGCATGTAATGTTGTCTGTGGGGATCTGAATTGATTTGTCTCGTATCAGGGGGAAGAAGTGGAAGCAGACCCTCCATACCACCCTGAGTTCCAGTAGGTTGATGTGTAGGTGGGTCTCATGTTCCATCCAGAGACTCTGTACTGTCTGGATTGAAATGTGTGCTCTGTGACCTATGGGATATGCATTTGTCATGATGATCATGGATGGTGATGTTATGTGGAAAGGTAACCCTGACAGCAGATGGATAAAACCAATCAACCATTCCAGGGTTTCTTTGATGTCTGATGATATTATGACTTTTTTGTTCAGTTTATGCTTCACTGGATTGTATACATGTCTTAACCAGGCCTTTTGTGGTCTCATGTGGAGCCTGGCGTGTTCCACCACAAAAGTGGTGGCAGACATGTGACTCATTAGCCAGAAGCATGTGTGGGCTTTGGTGAAGGGAGTTGCTTTTACCTCTTCCACGATGCTCTGAATGTTCTGAAACCTTCAGATCAGCTGGGACATCCTAGAGATATTGGAGTCTAGTTGAGCTGTGATGAACTCTAAGGTCTGTGACGGAGTTATGATGGATTTTTCAAAGTTTATGAGGAACTGCAGGTTTTATATAAGAGTTATTGTTTGTGTATTTTGAATAGCCTCAGCCATAGATGGACACTGCAAGAGGGAATCATCCAGGTAGGGGCATACTGTAATGGACAAGCGTCATAAATGAGCTGCAACCACAGCGAGTACTTTGGAAAAACACTCAAGGAGCCACAGCCAGGCCAAATGATAAAATCTTGTACTGGAAATGCCTTGTCCGGAGTGTAAACCAAAGGAACTTCCTGAGGGCTTGATGAATTGTTATATGAAGGTAGGTGTCCTCCAGGTCAATCGATAAGAACCAATCTCCGTGATTTAATGCAGGAGTGATCACTGACTGTGTTGCCATCTTGAACTTTTGGACCTGACCATATTTGTTTAGTAGTCAGATCTAGAATGGGTCTTCACCCACCGTTTTTCTTTTGAGTCAGGGAGTAATTGGAGTAAAAGGTCTCAGGTCTTTTCAGAAAATAGTTTATCCTTCTCAAAAGGCAAGTCTTCTACTTCGATTTGCAGGCCCTTAGGTATTCCAGAAGCTTGAAGCCAGGAAGCGCATTGCATGGTGATGGCAATTATTATTATTCAGGCCACAGTATCTGCAATGTCTAATGATCCCTATAGAGGCATGCATGCAATAAGTTGACCTTCATCCACCAGGGACTTTGCAACTGCTGTTTGTCCTCAAGTAAGTGTATCTTTACTTCTTTGACCTTTTCAAAATTTTCATGATCATATTTTGCAAGCAGAGCATTGTAATTGGCTATTTTAAATTGCTGTGTTCCGGATGAATATACTTTGCGGCCAAGGAGATCCCTCTTCTTATTACTCTTGTCACTTGGAGTGGATTTTTGTGTGTTTTGTTTACTCATGTGGTGGACAGCATCGACCACTAAAGAGCTGGGGAGTGGATGACTGAAAAGACCATGCCTTTTGCAAAGACATAATACTTTGTCAGCTCTCTTGCATGTGGGTGATATGGATGCTGGCATTTGCACAGTCATGTCTGCAGGTCCTAGTATAGCTCTGTTTATTGGTAAAGCAATCTTGGGGTTTGACAAAGGATGGAGTTTATGGAGTAGCTTACGCTGGGACTCCTGTACCTCTTGTAATGGTATGTCCTGGGAAATCGCCACTCTGCAGAACAGATCTTGGACCTATTTAGAATCATCCATCATGGATGTGGAGCCAGCATGACAGCCTTGTCTGGGGACGATGATGAGTTATGTGGCAGGGATATATCCTCTACTATTTCATCTTCAGAGACCTCCTCTGGGTCTGCCACTGGAGATAGAGAAGGTGACCCCATGTGTTGATGTGGATGTGGAAGGTTTAGGTTCCACAGGATTTGCATGTCGTTTTTCCCTTGCAGAGGAGTGACTGAGAACAGCCCTTTGTGTTAGGACCTTCATTTGATGGATCCATTCCCTCACGGTTTTCTCCATGTGAGCCAGGGGCTTTACTGAGGAAATCGAGGTGGCTCTGCTCGGAGAAGAGAAAGTTGGAGAGGAAGATGCTTTTGAATATTGATCACCCTCACTTGAGAAGGGTGATGGGAGCGAAGACTAGGATTATGTATTGACGCAGATACATCTGTACCACTGAGTGGAGAACGATATTGTGCCCCTGTCTGCTTGTGGTACTGAGGTCTGCTCATCAGGTGCCATGCTTGGTGGTGCCAATTTGTCCTTCCCAGGTGGGGTTGGTACTGGCATTTTAATTCGTGTTGCAGAGCATGCTGTCTTTGGTGACGGTGCCAATGGTGGTACCAGTGGGGTAGGTATATATGTGTCGGCAATGTCTTGGCCACAGTCTTTATTCAAGTTGAGGAGGCTGTCTTCACACTGATCTGAAAGGTGGTACCAGACTTACTTGATTCTGTGGCCAATGCTGGTAGTAGGCGTTAGTAGACAGCGCTGTCAGGTCTGTCAGCTCCAGAGTTCGCTTTCTTTTTCACAAGTCTCCATGTGGTGATACCAAGTTTCTCCCCCGTTTGTTATTTCACAAGTGAGAGCTTGTGGGTTTGTCCCGTTGCTGAGTAAGAGTCTCTGAGGTAAGTTGTACACACTTTTCCATAAGGAGAAGCTTCAGTTTGTGCTCTCTATTGCAGTGGGTACATGCTTTCAATTTGGAACAGTGAGGGCATTTAGCTGTAATATGACCCTCTCCTAGACACTTTATATACAGGGAGTGCCCATCTGAAACAGGCATCGCATCCCTGCATTTTTCATATCTTTTGAATCCTGGAGAGCCAGATATTGAAATGACAGAAAGATATAGGCAAACAAAACTGAAAGGATGGAATTTTTTTCCCCCTTCTTTTTTTTAAACTAAAGGGAAGAGACTAACAAACTATGAGATAAACTGATTAAGTAACTGTTGAAAGGGGTTTTTTTTCTCTACTTTTTATCTAAAGGGGAGAGTTCTGCAGAGCTCCATCTCAGGCCAGAGGCAGCTGAGAAGGAACTGAGAGGACGAGCTGCACAAGCAACAGTTGGCGAGCTCTGAACAGCACAAGATGCCAACTATACACACGGGGCTCTCAGAGACACTGTTGCTGGCAGTCTCCAATCAAAGGCACCAGGGGCAAGCCAACAATGGGGTGGAGCACTCATGGGGACAACTCTCAAAGAGAAACTCTAAATTGCAGAGTTACCAATGAGTAGAACTTGCAATCAAATAGGTGTAGTCACTTCCACTCCTTGTCATAGAGAGTGGACCTGTATCAATGTCATCTACCACACTGGCTGACTGCATTGGTGACCTTACAGTTTGATGAGGAGTTGGAGAATAAGAAGTCCATCTCTTCTGAAGCAAACACATTCACAGTGGCCATCCAAAACCAGGATTCCCTGAGGCATGAAAAGGAACCTTAGAACCCCAGGGAACCAGACATGACTCGAATTACAGTGGTTCACTCTGCAGCAGAGAGGAGAACTACCCATTTTAAAGGGTAGGAAAACATGGGAAAAAATATTTTGATAGGTAAATGGAGAAGAAAAAGGTAAGTAAACCTAACTATTGTACTAAAGCTACTCTTCCAAAAAACACCACACAACCATTTAAAACCTAAATAAGCAAACAGTTTTCCTACTGCTGAGAGCTCTGTCTCAGGCCAAGGATAGCTTAGAAGAAACTAAGGGGGCTCAGAACAAGCACATGCTGAATAAGCCACCGACTGCAGCATGATATGAGGACAGTGCATGTGTGACACAGATGTTTACTTTAAATTCTCCGAACAAAGGCACAGGGACAAACCATCACCCGAAATGGAGCAGAGGCGGACTTCTCAAAGAACATGTCCTTATATTTGTCAGTAAACTTAGAAAGTGCAGAGAAATTAATAATATACATATTTGGACAATAAAGTCTAACAGTTATTCCACCTTTACTCTTTGAAGGAGGGAAAAATGGCTACTTACTTTTGTTAACTGTTGTTCTTTAAGATGTGCTGCTCATGTCCATTGCAAGGAGATTTGCATGCACCATGTGAATGGCTGTCAAAAGCTTTTCCCTCAGCAGTCCTGTCGAGCTGATGCAGATGCCCCTCGAGTGGTACCCTCATGGCTCTATATTGGGCCTACCAACCCACCGCCCACTTAGTTCTTTCTGGTTATTTGACTCTGACAAGAGAGATAGGAAGGTGAGTCTTGGAATGAACATGAGCAAAACACCTCAAAGAACAATTGTTACAAACAAACAAGGAGTCGGGTGGCACTTTTAAAGACTAACATTTATTTATTGCATGAGCTTTTGTGAAAACTCATGTAATAAATAAAATTGTTAGTCTTTAAAAGTGCCACCCGACTCCTTGTTTGTTTACTGGACTAGACTAACACATCTACCCTTTTGGAACTGTTACAAAAGGTTAAGTAAGCATTTTTAGTTCTTTTAAGCACTTGCTGATGTCGATTACAAACAGGTGACTCCCAAGCTGACTAAAGCACTGCTCTGCCAAATGCAGCCTCATCTCTAGCATCTTGGGTAATGGCTGAATGTGAAGTGAGCATAAAGATATAAGACCATGTTGTGACCCTAGGGACATCCTGCATGGGGCAGAAACGGTACAGGAACTGCAAGAATACTTAAGAACACAAGGCCAGGAAGCGCCAATAAACGTCAAGGACAGTAAGAAGAAACTGAGTGAGCAGCAGGTCAGCAAGGCCCTATATAGGGTGCCATGAGGGCTTGATTCCATGGGGTACCTGCACCAACCCAACAAAGGCTGCTGGGGGGGGAAGCCTTTCAATAATCGTGACAGTGGCATGTGACCTGATGTGTTCACTCCACCCCACCCCTCACCTTAGTTTAGGAAGGCAATGCATCCATAGCCCAACTCCCTGCAGCGATTTACCTCCCTGCCTGCTGATCAAGGCCAGAAACTATTCATCCCACACTGCTAGGGAAGGGCACATGATCATTCTTGCAGCTTCCCCATCGTTTTCTGCAGGGAAGCAAGGAAATTTGTGAGAGAAAAAATTACGCGCACGCACACACACAGGTGTAGAATCCCCCCCCCCCCCCACACACACACACAGGTGTAGAATTCCCCCAGAAGTAACCACACACAAACTCTGGGACTCATCACAGGACAGATATCTTTCTAGCCACAAAGAATACAGTTCACAGGCCATGAGCTATAAACTGTTTAGTGTGTCACCTCCGGCAGAAATTCGGGATTTGCAACTGGAGAGGAAGCAGCAAAAGGACTGCAGCTTCCTTGTTAAGATGTGCTTGTTTTCCCTACACAAGTTACACGACTAGCATTTCAGTGCAGTAGCAGCCACGCTTAAGAGTCCATGTCAGAACTGAAAATTGTGGTGACCGAAGACTACTGATCTCAGTCTGAGGAGATATCTGCTGAATTTTCCAGCTAACACCAGACAGACAAGGATCAGCAATTAAGAGCTTCACACAACTCCTGATTATCTTACCAAAAAGTCCTCCATGGAATTACACTTGAAAACTGACTGATCTTCAAACCAAGATTAGAAAAAGTTACGGGGATTATCATTATTTCACTCTAAAACCAGTTAATTAAAGCACACAGAAGAGAAGCCTCTGCTGTCCAAACCTCTCATTTATAAAAATTAAGGTTAGTTTTGATCTTTGGTGGTATGTTCAAGACCTAAGGACACACTGCAGCCAGGAATCATCTTTCAAAATAGGGTCTTGAGTTTATTTAGCTCTACAAGTCAATACTTCATATTCACTGTGCATGAATTACATTAGTTAAGCTTTATAAGCATCTTTATCTATGTCTTGGGGGACAAACGAAAAATACTAGCTTTGTTTTATAGAGGGAAAACCAGAAGCACTGCAAGTTTGCCAATTTGACCAAGGTCATATAAACAAGTCAGTAGGAGAATCCCAGACACAGAAGGTCTCAACTGACACACATCAGGTAAAAAAGCTACTATAGTCAGCATGCCTTAATCCTACAGTCTCCACTCTGCAAAGCTCCATTTTAATGTATGAAGTCTTAAGTATTTTTCTAATGCCCTCCCTCAGGCTGCAACACACTAATTGCCAGTTAAATACCTCACAATGCCAAAACACCTGACTGCAGCTAAGCATTGTACCTGACTATTATTTAGCATGAATTTGAAGCTATCTGACCCCCCCAAGAATCCAACCCTTGATCCATTCCCAGCAGAACTCTGACAAAGTCATTCATGCAAAGTGTGCCCACAATACTAAATGTTTAACAAATTATGCATCTTTCAGCATGTTTTGTATCTTAGAAGAGTCAATTGAGCAAAAAGGAAGAGTGGCAGGGAATGCAATTTATAAATTATTTGGGAAGGATACTAAATGAATCAGATACATGAGAACACAGATCTCTACGGAGAGATTTTACTGTCTTTCCCCCCCTTATGTTTACAGATTTATGTTCACTGTACTATCACACGATCCATTTTGTAAACACAGTCTGGTCATTGAAGCTTCTTTTCCCAACCATCCATCACTCTTCCCCAGCCAGGCAACCCTTCCCAGAGCAGAAAGCACATTCATCCGCATAAGGAGCGACTCATGTTTCCAAGCAGTACAACTCTGTGCAAATGTAACTGCTATAAAGACCCAGCTGCTCACCTCTTTATTAGCACAGCAGGGGATCATCTGGTTATCAACATGACAGGTCATCATTTCAAGGCCCACAGATAATAGTTTCCCACATTTACATAATCATTGCAAAGCCAGAGCATGCTGGTGTACGTTGCACATTAAGCCATTTCACGCAAGTCTTTGTAGACTTCAAAATCCTGATAAGTATGTTCATTATTTACACATGCATATGAAATAAACACAGAAATATTACACACACAATATGTTTAAAGAACAGTAAGGTTGCATACAAGCCCTCAAAAGTTAGGAAATGGCAGAATTAAGGCAGCAGCAGATCAGCATCCGCAGGGCCCCTCGGCTTCCCCACAACTAAAGGACTAGCACTGAGGGAGCAGAGGGGTGCCTGGAGCCAGAGGCCAGCCATGGTCTGGCTGGTTGGCTCCCAGGGGTGGTGGGGCCAACTGGCATGCACAGTGTAGCTTCTGGTGCAGCACAAAAGGCTGTGCCAGAGGTCACACTGCACGCACACAAATGGGCTCCACCACAGTCAGGGCCAGTGGCCGACCAGCCCACCCCATCCCACCCCCGGGGCAGAGCAGCTGGCCCAGAGGCAGGGAGGGAGCTCAGAGCCTCCTCAGTGCCAGGCTGCTGGAAGAGTGGAGGGGGACCCCACACTGTGGTGGGCCTCTTGCCATGGGCCCTGTTGGCTCATGAGGTAATCCACCTCTAAATTAAGGTTGCCAATTAAAATGTAATTTGGCCCCCTTGTGCACACAAACTCTAAAAGATTTTAATTACACGTTCAAACTATTTTTCCCCTCAAAGCACCCTTATTCATTCAGTGAAAATATGAGGAGCAAATCAGAACTGTGAAGAGAAGGAGATTTATATGCAGGCCCCTGTTGCATTTGTTGCAGAACTTGGAAGACATGTAGCAAATTTCTCCTAGATGTTGTGAAAACAGATTCATTAATGTCTGGGAAGCACTTAATACTAAAGTGACCAATGCAAAGCCCATGAATAAATTAATAATTCTGTCTTTCAAACAGGGTCTGCAGTAAAAAAAACACATAGGGTCACACACCAAACAATGAGATGTACACAAAATATTGAACAGTCGCTCATTAAGCAGTGGCCAACATCCACTCTGTACTGAATGAGGCATGACCTCTGACTAACCAGTCATCTAGTTAAGGGAATACACGGACTCTTGACTTCCACAGGGACTCCACTACCATAGTGATGCACATTGTGAACATGTGAGGAGCTAACAGGGCAAAGAACAGCACTGTAAATTTGTAGTGGGATCCACTGACTTAGGGATTTTAAGGGTCTCTGGTAATAGCCATGTGAAAATGTGTACCTTTTAAAATCAAGGACAACATACGAGTCTCTGGGATCCATGCAAGGATTAACACAAGCTAGAGAGATTGTGCAAATTTTTATTTTCATTTGGCACTTGTTTAACTGACTTAGATATAAAAATGCCCTGAAACAAGTCCTCTTTTACTTTTAAGATTAGGAAGTATCAGGCATAAAACCCTGTTCTACTGAGCAACATGGGAATTTCCTCTATAGCTTCCACATGCAAGAGAAACCATGCCTTCTGAAGCAGAATGCCCATTTAAGAGTGGGCTCTGAAGACTGATGGTGGGAGGGAGCTGGGCGAGGAGGAGGAACAGGAACAGGAACAAATTGGTCTATTGTTGTTCCACTGTGCTTAGGACACAGTGACCTGTGATGATACAGGACAAAACACTTCACAAATCGGACAAGTGGTTGGCAAAACAGTGGAGTGGAGAAAAATACTACTCTGGGGAGCAACAGACTGCTTTTGACCAGAGAGTCAAAATGTTTTTGTTTAGATGACCGTTGTTTGCCCAGATTAGGGATGCCAAGCATGTGGCCTGTGGGCCAAAAGCAGCCTGTGAACATCCTCCATTCAACCCACAGCTGCCCTCTCCAGGACCACATTCTCCCTAAGAGAGAGAGCAACCGAGCGAGTGAGAGGTCTTGCATACCCAGCACTCTGCAAATGCCAAGACAGCGTCAGGTCTCATGACATCACATAGTGCTGGACACGAGTGTTACTGGAGGGGGGTCAGGACCCCTCCCATGGCCCCAATCCTTCTCAGGGCTGGCAGCAACAGGGCTTTTCACAAGCGGCAGGAACAGTCTCCAAGCGGCAGCCGTGCCACTTTTCAGAGTAAAGCAGCAGGCTGGTAATGCATTTGGAGTTTTGCAGACATCAACTCAAACAGACTGCCTAAGAGGTTGAGCAGAAAGAAAAGGACACATTACAACTCTGTCCATGACATTACCATTATCTCTGAACTATTAAAGAAAACTTAAGTAGGCAACTCAATCCAAACACCATCTACTTCTGTAATGTCAGTGCATAGATACTGAAAAGAATTCTCATGCCCCTAATAAAATATTCTGTGATACTGTCCAAACAAGGCAAGAAAATAGCCTACTAAATCACCATTACAGATCCTTTCCTAATTAAATTCCTATACCCTGCAAGGGCATTTTCTACTCTTTTGAGGATATGTCTACAACACAATTAAACACCTGTGCCTGTGCCATTATCAGCAGACTTGGCCTTGTAGAGCTCAAGCTATGCGGCCGTTTAACTGTGGTGCAGAGACATTTTGGTTTAGGCTGCAACTCATGCTCTGGGACCTCAAGAGAAGGAAGTATAGACATAACTTCAATTCCCATGTCCTTATTTGCCAGAGCTGATTCATTTTACATTGCAAGAAAAAGAAAGGATTGACTCAAGGACAAGGAGGTTATTTATTTGTAACCTGAGGTTAGCTCTTCAAGGTGTGGTTCCTATCTATGTTCTACTGAGGTTTACACGCATGCTCCATGAGCAGATTTTGAAATATTAGTATCTATTGGTCCATGCAGGCACCCTTGCTCCTCCTCATGGTTTCAACCAGGCAACAAAGTACATAACAACCAACAGCACCCTGAGTTCCTTGTCCAACATATATCAATCAGATCCACAGGACAGAAGAAGGAAAGCAGGTATGGACTAGTTACGGACCACATCTCATGAAAATCCTCCATTACAGGTAAGTAACCTCCTCTTCCTTTTCAAGTGATGGTGCCTATTGTATTCCACCAAGGGTGACTATCAAAGCAGCACTTTGTTAGAAGGAAGATGTCAAAAAAGAAGGTTGCTCACTTTCGATGCAGTAACCAACATTCTTCAAGATGCATGTCCCTGCGACTGCTCAACTCTGTTGTCAGCCTGCCCCACCACCGTCGATCAGAGACTCCAGCAGCAGTGCCTGTGGCAGCCACACATGTACAGATGGTACGAAGGAGCATACCAAACGTCACTCACGCAATCCACCCTGAGTTCCTTCTCCACCACAGAGAATCATCTCTGAAGTAGAGAGAAGGAAGGGGATTAGTGGAGCAGTCACAGGGACACAAATCTCTAAGAATGTTGCCTACTGCACCAAAAGGTGAGTAGCCTTCCCTTCTTGGGAACTGTCCCTGTGAGTGCTCCACTAAGGTGAGTGAATAGCAGTTACCAACTAGGGTTGGTGGGCTTCGGTGCGAATCCACTAATTGTAGCTAATGCAGAGGCCCTAAATTTTAGTGCCGATGTGTGGCATCTCCGTGATAGCATAATCTCTTAGGAAGGTGTTTTCAGAGGACCATGTTAAGGCTCTGCAAATTTCTATGATAGCTACATTGTGAAGGAACACCACAGAAGAGGACCTGGCTTTAGTGGAGTGACCTTTGATGTTCAGTTGTACCAGACTGTTCATAACAGAGTTGGATGCATTCCAAAATCCACTTCGCCAATCTCTGGGAAGATATCAATTTCCCCTCAAACTGCTCCGTGGTGGAAAGGAAGTCTTGTGGATTTATGAAATTGTTTTGTTCTGTTTTGGTAGAAGAGGTGTGCCCTACAAACACGGAGGGTGCCATGTCACCTCTTTGGAATCTTTATGGGGTTTTCGATAGAAGGTAGGTAAATATATTGTTTGATTGATATGGAAGTCAGAAGAAACATTCGGAAGGAATTTCGGACGGGGTCTCATGGTTACAAAATGTTCATGGAAGATCATATAAGGGGGATCAGCCATGAGGGCTCTATGCTCACTTACTGTTCTAGCATTAAGTTATGGCAACCAAAAAGGCCACATTCACTGAAAGATGGAGTAAGAGCAAGTGGCTAAAGGTTCAAAGGGGAGTTCTGCGAGTGCCCTTAAAACCAGAATCAAGTCCCAGGGTGGTGTTGGTTCACTGGTTTCTGATATGCATTCCGGAGGCCCAAAAGAACACGCTTGGTAATGGGGTGGGAGAAAAATCAGTGATGTTTGTTATGGTGGAAGGTACTGATTGCAGCTAGATGGACCTTGATGGAACTGACTGACAGACCCTTTGATTTTAAGTCCAAACAGGTGGTCTAAGATTGAAGGCAGAGGGGCCACAAGGGGGTCTGTGCATCTGAAAGTAGTCCATATAGCAAACTTCTTCCATTGGTAGAGGTATGATTTTCATGCTGCTAATTTTCTATGGTTCAAGAGCATCTTTTGGACCTGATCTGAGCATAAAGTTTCTAATTTTTCAAACCATGAAGGTTCCATGCTGTCAGATGTAGCCTGTCAAGGTCAAGGTGATTCCCTTTCCATTCTCTTGAGGAAGCAGACAGACACTGGCTGAAAGTCTCCATGGTGGCAAAATTGACATTTTCAGGAGGGCTGAGTATCATGGTTGTCTCAGTCACACCAGGACTACGACAAATACTCTGGTGTGGCCTTGTCTTACTCTGTTAATTATTTGTGGGAGCAGGGATATTGGTGGAAATGCACACAGCAGATGTCTCTGCCAACTGACTAAGAGTGAGTCTCTTAGAGATTGGTATCCACAACCTGCTCTTGCACAATATTGTCTGCATTTCCAATTTTCACCTGTCATGAGCAGATCTAATGACGGGGTGCCCCATTTTCAAAATATGGTGTGTAGAATAATTTTGCTGGTCTCCCACTTGTGGCTGCAACTGAACTTACTGCTTAGGGCATCCGCTGTCATACTGAGATGTCCCAGTCAGAAAGATACAGCTATGATTATGTGGTAACCGATACACCAGTTCCAAAGTTTGACTACTTCCATGCATACGGAGCAACAGTGGGCTCTTCCCTGTCTATTAATATAGCACATACATAACACGTTGTCTGTAAGAATCTGTATTATTTTGTTTTGTATTAGTGGGAGGAAATGGTAGCATGCTCTCTGAACAGCCCTGCATTCCAACAGGTCGATATGTAAGCAGCTTTCGCACTCCGTCTAGAGGCCTTGTGCTGTCTTATTTGGCATGTGTGCACCCCACCCTGTCAGTGATGCATCTTTGTTGATGATGACCTTTGATGAGATCGTATGGAAGAGTACCCACATAAGTCAATTGTTTAGGTTTATCCACCATTCCAGTGAGTCCTTGATGAAGGATGGCAGAATAACTTTTTTTTACTTAACTTGTGTCTCCTTGGGTTGCATATACCTCTTAGCCAACCTTGGAGTAGCCTCCTGTGAAGTCTGGCATGCTGTACTACAAAGGTGGTGGCAGACGTGTGCCCTAATAGCTTTAGACCCGTGTGAGCAGTGGAGAAGGAAGCTATTTTTACTTCTTCCATGATGTTTTGGATGGCTTGTAACCTGTGGAGCTCCAGAGTCGCTCTTGCAGTAGTCAGAAACCCAAGACTTTGTAGGAGATTCATAATTATTTCTGTATTGTTGATTGTTTCTAATTGTGATGAACTCTGAAGAAGGCAATTGTCTAGATAGGAAAATATTGTTGCTAACATGACCATTTTGAACTTTTGAACCTGGATGTGTCTGTTGAGCGACCTGCCATTTTTCTTGTGTGTCAGGAAATAGCTTCAGTAGAAGGCTCTTCAACGGTATTGAAGTGGAACCTCCTCTATAGCACCTATTTCAAGGAAATGGGAAATCTCCTGTTATAGAAGTTGTTTGTATGCAGGGTCCCTGAAGAGGGACAAGGATAAGTTGGGTGGATGGGTGGGACAAACAGATGTGAAAGGGATTACATAGCCCTTGTTGATGACCTCTAAGGCCCAGCAGTCAGATGTAACTGCTGCCCATAAATGGAAAAAGGGCTGTAAGCGATGCCCAAAGATTCTTGATGGTCCTGTATTTGGAAGAGTCCTTAGGCCCCCCTGACCTGATCTTCAAAACACCTGTTCAGGCTGAGGAGGCTGGGAGGAGGAAGATTGGTTAGAAGTTAGCCTCCTGCACTGTGGTCATTGTTGTTGTTGCCTCTGTCTATAGCAAGGGTGGCCAAACTTACAGAACTCAAGAGCCGCACAAGACGATTATCAAACCTTCGAGAGCCACACTGAGACATATAACCACATATTTTTACATACTCCAAAATTACTAAGCTTAAAATTCATTGCAAACTTTAATTTTATTGTAAAACTAATGAAAATATTGATCCACTAATGTCAGATTCTATTAATTATTTAAGATTAATGGGGGGAGTTCATTTACCCTGACATCTGCTGGGAGGCCAATACAGCAGTGCATGGGCAATCCAGGAGATTTTTAGAGAGTGTTGGGGACAACTTTCTAGTACAAATGCTTGAGGAACCAACTAGGGGCCTTGCACCACTTGACCTGCTGCTCACAAACAGGGAAGAATTGATCAGGGACGTAGAGGTAAATGGCAAGCTAGGAAGTAGTGACCATGACATGGTTGAGTTTGGGATGCTGATTAAAGGAAGGAAGGAAAGAAGCAAAACGAAAACCCTGGACTTCAAAAGAGCAGATTTTGGCTCCCTCAGGGAACTGATGGGCAGGATCCCTTGGGAAGCTAATCTGAAGGGAAAAGGAGTCCAAGAAAGTTGGTTATATTTTAAAGAAACCCTGCTAAGGGCACAGGAAGATGCCATTCCAGTTAGAAGAAAGAATAAATATGTGAGGCAGCCAGAATGGCTTAGCAGAGAACTCTGCTCTGAGCCTAAACATAAAAAGGAAGCTTACAGGAAGTGGAAGTTTGGTCAGATGACCAAGGAGGCATATAAAGATATTGCTAGGGACTGCAGGGATAAAATCAGAAAGGCCAAAGGACAAATGGAGCTGCGGCTAGCAAGGGATGTAAAGGATAAGAAGAAGGGGTTCTACAAGTATGTTAATAACAAGAAGAGGATCAGGGATGGTGTAGGTCCCTTGCTGAATGGGGCAGGCATCCTCGTGACAGAGGATGAAGAAAAAGCTGAAGTGCTCAATGCTTTTTTTGCTTCAGTTTTCACAGGTAGGGTCAGCTCCCAGCCCACTACCATGGGTATGACAGATTGGAGAGAAGAAGAGAGGCCCTTGGTGACAGAAGGTCAGGTTAGGGACTGCTTAAAGAAGCTGGATGTGCACAAGTCCATGGGGCCGGACGAACTGCATCCAAGGGTGCTGAGAGAATTGGCTGATGAGATAGCAGGTCCTCTGGCTGTTATCTTTCAAAACTCATGGAGAACGGGGGAGGTGCCAGAGGATTGGAAAAAAGCTAATGTAGTGCCTATTTTCAAGAAAGGGAAAAAGGAGGATCCAGGGAACTACAGACCAGTCAGCCTCACCTCAATCCCTGGCAAAATTATGGAGCAGATTCTCAAAGAATCCATCCTCAAACACTTAGAGGAAAATAAAGTGATCAGGAACAGTCAGCATGGATTTACCAAGGGTAAATCATGCCTGACCAATCTCATTTCCTTCTATGATCAGATGACTGGTTTTCTAGATGCAGGAAGAACCGTTGATGTGATATACCTTGATTTTAGCAAGCCTTTTGATACAGTTTCCCACAGCATTCTCATTGGCAAATTAAGGAAGTATGGGTTGGATAGGTGGACTGTAAGGTGGATAGAAAACTGGCTAGATCAACGGTTTCAGCGTGTAGGAATCAATGGTTCCATGTCTAGCTGGCAACCAGTCACTAGTGGTGTGCCCCAGGGGTCGGTCCTGGGGCCGGTTCTGTTCAACATTTTCATCAATGATCTTGATGATGGAATAGACTGTACTCTCAGTAAGTTTGCGGATGACACCAAGCTGGGGGGAACAGTAGACACGTTGGAGGGCAAGGACAGGATTCAGGGAGACCTAGATAAATTGGAACAGTGGGCCAATAAAAATCTTATGAAGTTCAATAAGGACAAGTGTAAAATCCTGCATGTGGGACGGAAAAACCCCATACACTGCTACAGGCTGGGAAACATTCAGCTGAGTAGCAGCAGTGTGGAAAAGGACCTGGGGGTCATGGTGGATGGGAAGCTAGATATGAGTCAGCAGTGTGCTCTTACTGCCAAAAAGGCCAGTGGCATACTGGGCTGCATCAAAAGAAGTGTTACCAGCAGATCAAGGGATGTGATCATTCCCCTCTATTCTGCACTGGTGAGGCCACATCTGGAATACTGTGTTCAGTTTTGGGCTCCCCACTACAAAAAGGACAGGGACCTACTGGAGAGAGTTCAGAGGAGGGCAACCAAAATGATTAAAGGGCTGGAGCACAAGCCCTATGAGGAAAGACTGAAAGCATTAGGCTTATTTAGTCTGGAGAAGAGAAGACTGAAGGGGGGATTTGATAGCAACCTTCAACTACTTGAAGGGGTGCTCCAAGGAAGATGGAGCTCGACTATTCTCGGTAGTAAAGGAGGACAGGACGAGGAGCAATGGTCTCAAGTTGCAGTTAGGGAGGTCGAGGCTGGATATTAGAAAAAACTTTTTTACTAGGCGAGTGGTGAAACATTGGAATGAGCTGCCAAGGGAGGTGGTGTAGCCACCATCTTTGGAGGTGTTTAAGGCCCGGCTGGACAAAACCATGACTGGGATGGTTTAGTGGGAGTGGTCCTGCCTCTGGCAGGGGGTTGGACTAGATGACCTATGAGGTCCCTTCCAACCCTAGGATTCTATGATTCTATTCTATGATTACCATGAAACTAGGCCTATACAGTAAAAATGTAGTTGTTGCTAGATGTAGAACACTACAGGCTTGTGGCAAGTTTTTTTTTAAAATCTGGGCAGTAACTTGCCAATGCAGCAGGTAAAAGCTCTGAGATGCTGATCTCTAAGTATTGCACAATGTTTTGAATTTCATCGTGGAATATGATGCTTCAAAAGCAGTGAGTTGTGCCAAAAACTGCAAGTAATCTACCTTCAGTTTTAAACTTTTCTCCTTTATATTTTCATTTCTTAGTATTCCACATCATGTTTAGGACTTGTAAAACATGATTTTATCTCAACAACAAGTAAACTGCCTTAGGGCCTATGAGAAAATCTAAACATGCTATGGCTTCTCTGACCATGTCACACTTCTCTCCCCCAGCCCCCGTTGCCGCTTCCCTGCCATCTCTTACCACACTGCTGCTTCTCTGCTCTCTCCAACCATACCACACTTCTGCCTCCCACCCCATCCCGGCACCTACCATGCCCCCGCTTCCCTGCCAATATTTCTGCCAGTAAACTTGTTCACTAAAATACTCATGGACAGTGAAGACAAAAGGTCTGAGGACTCAGACACAATTAATTTTAAAATGAGAGTAAAAGTGAGGAAAAATACAGCTTTCATCTTAATCCTGTGAAGAGATGCACACAGGGACACCTTTTCAACTGTTCAGAATCACAACAGATCAATGAGAATTTAGGGGGACATAAAATGGAAGATCAGAGCCTGTTTCAGTAAGTGCTTTGGAGTCCATGCACAGAAGATACTATGGAAAAAATCCCATTGAGTTTATTCAGTTTGGGGTCAGGCCCTGTATAAATTCTAAATATCAATATGTGGTTTTTATAATACAAAGTAAAATCGTTATTGGTGAGATTTTTTTTCAGAAAGTTTACAACACAATTTTCTGTCCTCAAGCCTTCACAACAATTACTCTTGTCTAATGGGCTCAGATACCCATAGAGTCATTCATGAAGACTGCACTGAAATATAAATAGATTTTGACTATACAACAAAAAAGAATTAATACATATTGAATGCTATTTAATCAGTACAAGTATAGTGCTGCTATTGAACTTTGCAGTGAATGTAAATTATCTTGGTAATTGACTTTATATTAAAATTTTCTTATAAAATAAATGTGCTAGCAGTTCCTTCTGCAAACAGATGACATACTGATGTCTCAGGCACACTTGTTCAATGGACTTAAGGAATTTTTTTTTCCCCCTAAAGCCAGTTTTCTGTAGTAGTGGTCTACCCTAAGTCTAAATCATTTTGCACGCTGAAAATGAACCATGATCCATAATTACACGTTAACTACGTGTAACATTCTTTAAATAGAGGGGTTTTTTTTTAAATAACCTTTTGACAGTAGTCAGTGGTTTTGGATGTAACACTTGTGTCAATTTTCAGTCATTTCTGATAATTCTTATTTAATTCTCAAAACAGAAACACAAGAGAAATAATTTTGCATTATATTACAATATCTGGAAATGCCAGGTGATTTTTAAAAAAGAAAAATTAATTTGCAATTGCTTTTCAGGTTTAAATTGCTAATTATCATCACTTACCTGTAGTTCATTGTAGACTTGTTCTTGATCAATTTATGTTGCCAGTTTTAAAAATATTTACCCAGAAAACAATATCAAAAAAGAAAAGTATTTAAAAAAAATCATGCACTGATGTAATTAAAGACTATCATTATGCGCACAGACAAGGAGGGTAGAAATTAATATTGTGTGGGTAAACTGTAGTATCTGGCGGGTACTTGCTCTGAGTGCTTCTCTTTCCCTGCAGGCTTTCAATGCTGCCCCTCCCCCGGCTCTCCCCATGCTGCCTTCTCCTGCCGGTGAGGCTCCCACGATGCCGCCCCCTCCTCCACGGGCTCTCTCAATGCGCCCCCTCCCCTCTAGGTTCTCAAAGGCTGCTGCACATATCCGTCTTCCTTGAGGAGGGATTACATATGGAGCTCTCTGAAACCTGTTAGGAGTTTCATCTGTTGGATCCATTCCCTCACGGTCCTCTCCATGTGTGCTAGTGATTTTATGGATGTGATGGAGGCAGCTGAATCGAGGGACAAGTATGTGGGCAAGAATGCAGCATGACGGTATTGCTCACCATCACCTGAGAGAGGAGTTGGTACAGGGGAACAAGATTGGCAGGTGGATGGTGATATGCATATACCATAGAGTGGTCAGCAGGATCCTGGCTCTGTTTGTCTGTGGTGCCAAGGTCATTCAATTGGTACCACCTATATGGGTGCTGAAGACACTCCACCGGGTGGAGTTTGTAGCAAGGTCTTAACTGGCATAGCCACTGGTGCTTGTACCAGTGGAGGTGCTGAGGGGGTCAAAGGTGCACTGGCACCATTTTCTCTGCCCTCTTAATAAGCGTGCAGGAAGACATTGCTGGTGCCAGTTTGCAGCTTGGTATGGATCTCTTCGGTGTGGTGACAGTAGCCATGGAAGTGGCTATGGATGAGCCTTCAGAGGTGGATGGCACTGAGGCAAAAGCCAGCTCCAGAGCTCATCTTACTTTTCACAGGTCTCCATGAAGCGAAGTAGAGTTTGTTTTCATCTTGCTGTCTGAGGATTGAGAATTCACTGGCTTGTTTTTGTGAGGAGTGCGAGACCCCAAGGAGGACTGTAACAACTTCTCCATTAATGAGAGTTTAAGTCTGAGCTGCAAGCTATCAGTTTGGAGCAGTGAGGGCATTTAGCTGTCATGTGGCCCTCTCACAAACATTTTACACAGAAGGAGTTCCAATCCAACACAGGCATCACGTCCTTGCATTACTTGTATCACTTAAAATCTGGGGAACTAGGCAGAAGTGTCTGAAGTATTAATGGCTCAAAGAAAAAAAATAACGTGCTCACTAAATTATTAACCTAAAAAGCTATGACTAAGCTACCTAGTAAAGAGTTTGTTTTCTCTGTTTTTCCCTAAAGGAAAGGAGTACTGCATAGCTCTGTCTCAAGCCAGGGGCAGTTGAGATGGAACTGAGGGGATGGACTGCATGAGAAATGGTTGGTGCGCTTTAAGCCACATGAGACACTGACTGTGCACGCACAGCTGTCAAAAACGCTGCTGCTATCTCCAATCGACAGCGCCAGAGCAGGCCAACACCTGAATGCAGCCCTCACAGGGACAACTCCCGAAGAACTGTGGAACAGAGGACAGCTAGATGGAAAAATGTATCTGTCAGAAAGTCCTGCAATAGAGCATAATGGGAACAGAAGGTACATACTGAACTAAATGTAACCACCACATGTCCACAAGTAGTATACTGTGAAGCACAGCCTTATCTGATGAATGTGAGATTGGCTTGTGCTCCCAGAGTTGAGACAGTCCCAATAATTGATAATGAAGCACAATGTACCCTAAAATACACTTAGAAAAACCACTCAGTGGAAATGGCCTACCCCTTAATCATTTCTGCTATAGCAACAAATAGTCTTGGAGACTGCCAACTGCTTTGTCTCCTGCAGGTAAAAGGCCAGAGTTCTATGGACATCAAGGGAATGAACGTGCCATTCCTTGTCTCAGGCATTTGCTTTCAGAAAGAAACCAGGTAAGCGTATGGGTTGGTTGAGGTGAAAGCAGGAAACCATTTTTGACAGAAACTTGGAATACAAAACATAGGAAAATTCTGTCTTATGGAACATGGTGAAAAAGAGGGTTCAACCTCATGGTGTCCAATTAGCCCACCCTTCTCAGAGAGGTAATAGCTATCAGAAAAAAGACCTTCACAGAAAGAAGGAAAAGGGAATAGCAAGCCAGAATTTGAAGGGTGTCTTTATCAATGCCATGAGGAAAAGGATATGATCCCACTTAGAAGCAATGGCTTCAATTCACATGGGATTCATCCACATGAAGCTCTTCCAGAAACGTATAGTCAATGAATGAGTAACAACTGAATGCCATGCTACAGCAGAATGGGAAGCACTGAACAGTCACTAACATGCACCTTGATGGAGCTGAGAGCCAGCCCTGATGCCTTCAGGGACTGGAGATATTCCACAAGAAGAGGAACGTCCATGGCTTCAGAAGCAAGACCTTTCCATTGACCTTGAAGGCAAAGCATTTCCATTTGGTTTGGTAGAATCATGGCATAGATTCTTTTAGGCTACTTGAGATAATGTCTCACACTCCCAACAAGCAATCTTGTGCTAATGAAGATGTCCAACCAAAAGTCATGCCCTCAAGTGAAGTGTTTGTGGATCAGGTGGTCTGATTCCACCACTGTGATGTGTGAGGAGATTCAGGAACATCAGTAGCAGAAGAGGACTGTGTTTTACCACGCAGCGAAAAAGAGGGAATCAGAGAGGCCAGATTGGGATGAGATCAGAATGACCATCGCTCTCTCCCGCTGAATCTTGTAAAGATTCAGAGCAGGTGTGGTAGCAGAGGGAAAGCATAACTGATCCAGTCAGACAAGCCAATGGCTAAGGCATCACCTTGGGGGAAAGTACTGGACGCATCTGGCATTGGTGGCAAAGAGACCACTGACCAAAGTCCCCCAATGGTGAAAAATCTCCATAACCATAGAGTTGCATAGCTACCATTTGTGTTTGGCTACAAAACTCCTGATAAAAAGTATCTACAACCATGCTTGAGCAGAAGACCAGTTGCTGACAACAGGATACCATGTTTAATTCACCATTTCCAGAAGAAAAACCACTTCTGCACAAAACGGTACCAAAGGAAAGAGGGCATGAGGCTCAGCAACCAGGACTGGAAGGTCCAGCATCCTATCTAACTCCTTGTCATGCCTGTGGCCCTTGGAATGCACCACTTCTCTGTGGCTGGAACTTGTGGAGGATGCAGTGTCTTTCTTGGGACTTCAAGAAGATTTACTGCCAAGCTCATGCACATGTTTCCTTGCCTCACACCTAGGCCCCAGCACAGGGGTCCGTAGAGCTGGTGCCAACAGAACCAGCCTGGAATTCTGTGGTAGCTGGTGTACTCCTCAATGGCTCAGGGAGATGTAGTGGTAGGGGGAATGTCCTCAGCCTGGCTCCAACCGCAGCTTCATTACAATCTCTGTAAGTTGCTCCTTGAGGCAGAGAGCCTACCCTTCACAAATATGGGCAGGGAAGAAGCAGCAGGTACTGCACCCGGATGTGACATAGGCATTTGCACTCAGTGCAGATTAAAAGTGAACACAGGCAAGAAGCACAGATCTTGAATGCCACTGTCTTCTGCATAATCCGGTGCTCAGGTATGGGTGCTTGGCATGAGTAGGCATGAAACTATCAAAGCAGTGTCCATAAATCCTTACAGATCCTTAAATCCCAAGAAAACCACTACTAACTCTAGAAACTACTACACAAACAATGAAATGTTAACTATATACACAAGAATAAAGAGGCCTTTTCAGAGAAATTTTGAATGAATGTCACAAGGGGTGTGAGAAGAGCAAAAACTCTGACTTGGACTACATGGCAGTAAGAAGGAACTGAAGGTGCAGTTGGTCCACCCCAGCTTTTACAGTCTTGAACATAATCATGAGGTGAAACACTGTAGCATGTGCAAACTAACAAACATTGCTACTTTTAAATGACACATGGCACGCACACACACACACACACACCCCCTCCCACCCCTCAGCGGAATGTAACAGAGAATATCACTCAAAGACCACCACTAGCTTGCTCTAGGCAGGGGTGTCAAACTCATTTGCCACGGTGGGCTTAAATATACTTCAAGTGAGTGTACATCTCAAACTGACTGAAGCACTCTTGCAGCATTGTGGCTGCTACGTGTGCGAGACAGCAGTCCGTTAGACATCTCTCTCTCTCAGGGAGAGAGCGTGGTCCCATGGTGTATAGCATAACAGGCCGGATGGAAGAGGTTCACGGGCCACATCCAGCCTTTATGCCACATGTTTGACACCCCTGAGTCTGGCATTCTGCTTCTCTAGAAGAAACTAAACTACTTAATTCAATTTCTCATCTTCTCAAAGCTGCACCCAGATGAATGCATTAGCTCCTCTAGCCCTAGCATATCACCTTCTGCTATAGAGGATCAGACCACTAATCCATTGTGGCTGGTATCCAATTCCCTACTGTGGCCAATACTGGATACTTTTAGCAAAAAAATAAAAAAAGGGGGGGGGTCCTATTATACACCTGGTTATATTGTGTAATACTGTATAATTAGATGATGGAGACTGTGTATATGAAGAGGAAGGGGAGTTTCTTCATGTAAGTGACCCACTGAAGCATGAGATTTGATTAGTTGTCTCCTTGCCTTCAAAAGGAATGCTCTCTTCTTACCTTCCAGTCTGTCAGTGAACACATGGCTCTGGAATTTAAAGGCCAAATTCATCACTGGTGAAACTCCACTCAAGTCAAAGGAGTTAAACCAGGGATTAATTTTGCACTAGAGATGGCGGGGGGGGGGGAGGAGTTACAGAGCAAACACCCTAGATTTTCCCGTTCATTCTAGCAACTGGCACATTATAAGAATGTGTCTCTCTCTTTTAAACCACAGTGTAGTTTCAATCCAGTGCCTGCAATATATGGCAAGAATAGCTGTTTCTGTTGAATTGGTAGTTGAGTCAGAAGTTTCTTCCACATTATGGCTCTAACAGCTCTAGCAATGAGGACAGCTAATATAATCCCAGCACAGTTTTCTTCACGACTGAGAGCAGACTATTTCTCCTCCTATCCTCAGTCAACACATAGCACAATTTTTCCTACCACTGCCCTCAGACTAAACAAAACGTATCTATATTTGTCTAACCTGATCTATCCTCTCATCAGCTTCAGCGGCCTTTTTAAAATGAGCAAACAAACGAAAAACCACTCACTATTGTCAGTATCATGGTTTTAACCACAGAGTGTACAGAGCCTTAGAAACACAGAACTAATAATTTTAATGTTTAGAGCATGGTTTCCAGCTCAACATGCTGTGCAAACGTTAAAAGAGCACTGTCAACTTAAAAAAAAAAAAAAATCACAACTGTCAGAAAATGTTGCACCTGCTATTATCACTTGCAACACCTAACCAAAAGAGAGATAAAAGGAAAACATTACTTTGTGCATTTGACACTACAGTAGTCAATTTCACCGTTTCCCAAAGTATAGCCAGTTTCCTCTATTTGTGACAGCTTCATACACTTAAAAGAATAAATAAAAGGGAAATGTTATTGTAAAAACAACAAAAATGGACACTGTGACTCAAGAGCAGGTGCCAGATCTCAAACTATTTTTCATTCAGCCTCTCAAATTAAATGAGACTAAGATGACAGTCCCTTTAAGCCTCATAACAGCCTTATAAGGCCCATCAGTATTCTGGCTCCATTTTATTCTGGGGAAACAAACACAAAAATACTAAAGTGATTTGTCCACCATTAAAACACTTAGTCAATGGAACAGCAAGGAACAGAATCCAGGTCTCCTAAAACTCAGTCCTTTACCTTAAAGCACCAAGTGATCTTGTTTCCCAATAGCCAGAGTCCCCCACACCCACAATCCCACGTAGTAATCAAATGACATGCATCATTTATAAATTGAAGACCTCTAGCACTCCTGTAGGGAAAGGTGAAAGTAAATCCAAGATACTCTGGTGTCATATCCCAAATGGACTGGAATTAAGAGTTGTTTTCTTATCTTAAATCTAGTGAGATGCCTAAATTCAACCCCCAGCATGACATGAATCAGACACCTACGTCCAGGTTTGGGCCATTTTGACACAAGGTTATTTTCCCCAATACAGCTATCCTTCTGATTCCTTGGACTTATCCCATAGCCCAGCCTCATTCTTCAGCATTTTCAAACACATATCTATTTGAAGATCAAGCTGCAGCTTCCTTCACATTCTGACATTCTTGCTCGATAGTCTAAGATTTTAAAAGTGAGCAAATCAGAATGGACTGACTTCTATGAGCATTTCTGAGGTGATATACGAAGAAACAGCTTCACACACAAATATTCTTTTCCCTCTACTTTGCTTAACTGAATCATGCACAAAGGAGAACATGCTGGGATGATCCCAATTTTATTAATAGTGGGTTATTACTGAGGTCTACTGAAATGACTGAAGAACTTCCAGATGCCTACACACTTTTAACCTTCATTTTGTAGAATTAGCCCCAAAAGAATACCAGAACAACTGTTATGAGCAACAATACCTGCAAGTAAGGAAAGAGCCAACCACAAGAACATTCTGATGACAGACTTATGGCTCTCTTGTCTGCATGTTCATCATGGGAAAGTTAATGCTCAGTGCCATGATGATGAAAGCATTCAGAGAAATATGAATGTTCAGCACTCTGTGAGGCAGCTAGTAAAAGATGTACCTGATATAATGGAGGAGTCTGAATCTCTTCTTTTGTCAAAAACACATTCAGGCTCTAGCACCTATAGCTGCTGCTACACAATCTCATATCTCTGCACAGCAACTACTATTACAGATCTCACAATTTGTGGTCCATAACTGTCAAATATGAACACTGACCCCAGGGATTCAACCTGAATCAATCTGACAAGTCCTTGGATATTAAGATTAGAGGGAATAAGAGAAACCAAATTAATTGGACAGAGCTTGGTTACTACTAAAAGGTAAATTAAAATGTTTTTTCACTTGCCACAACCCAATACAGTTACAAGTGTCTTACAAAACTGCTGATGCAACAAGCAGCAAAGGAATCTGGTGTCCATTGCACCGCTTGGCTAATTATACAATTTTGAGATAGGATTTTCAGGAAAGCAGATCCCAGGTTTCATCAGAGAGGCAAAGGAAGAAGCAGTTTTTAATTCTCTGAAGACTGAAGCCCATAAAAGGCAGGAAAAAAACCACATACAAGAGCTGTAGACCAAACATCTCAGACAGGTGAGTAGGAGAAAGCAGAAAGCCTAGGAGTGGAAAATGGAGGGATCAGCAAGGAAAGTTACCTCTCAGAGGTCAAAACACATGGGGATAAAGGGAGAAAGGCAAATAATCAAGAACAATTGAACCTTGCAAAAGGAATTAAAATCAGTAATAAAAAGCTTCTCAGAATATATATATAGAAAGAAAGAAAACAAAGAAAGAAGAAGGTGGGACCGCTAAGGACCAACGCTGGGGTGCAGGTAAAAGATAATCGAGGTACGGCCCATTATCTAAACCATGGGTGTCAAACTCACTTGATGTGAAGGGCTACACTGGAGGGCAAGACAGGCCAAAGTGGGTCCCTACCCCCATCCCCCACACTGGGCGGGGGGTGAAGCGGGCCAGACCAGGTGCCCGGCTCTGCACTCCCACCCCACCCATTGCCTTCAGCTTGCTGCAGAAGGCAGTGTGGCGGGGGGGCGCAGCAGCAGTCGCACAGGCCCCACGCTGCTCCACTGACAGCAGGGCAGTGGCGTACCAAAGCTTTCTGGTGTTCAGGGACCAAATCACATTTGCCTCTCCCCCCCACTCCTCCTCATGCCCTACCCCACTGTCCTGTGCAGCCCCTTCCCAGAGAGCAGGTGAGGTTCCAGCCGTGCTCTATATGGGGAGGAGGGGGATGCAAAGGGTGGTGGGCATGAGGAACAGGGGAAGACAAAGGTAACAACCCCGGATGCCAGATAGTCGCTCTTAGGCCCATGTAGTCCCAAAACTCATGGGCCAGCAGATTTTGTTACCATCTCTATTTCTGTCAGAACAACCAAAGTAACAAAATCTGCTGGCATACAGGTTTCAACACTACAGCTGTCCTGCACCAGGGCTGGATTAGAACGGACCCAGCCTAGGATGCCCAATTCCAGGGTTCCAACTGGCACCCCTCCCTCCCACCATACAGAGCAGAATGGTGGGGCAGTCATGGGCCCCAGCACTGGAGGCTGAACAGTGCTAAAGGTGGGGCAGGCAGAAGCCTTGCCTCTAAATAAAGATTTGGGGCACAGATCCTGCATTTGGCCCCTCCCCCAGTACTCCTTCCACTGGGACCTGTGCCTACCTCCCCCTGCAGCAGCCTGGCTTTCTTCCCAGCTGCTCCCGGTGCCCCAGCTTTCAGCAGAACCCCTCTAGACCCACCACACTGCAGCCCCGCTCTGGCCTACCCCCCCTTCCCCAGATCCTCACCACCCCCAGGGCCTCCCTCTCATCCAGCCACCCCCCTCTTCCCACACCCTTACTCAGTGAGGCTCAGCCCCTCTCCCGAGGAGCTGCCACCACACAGCCAGGGCCAGAGGAGCAGAAATGATTTAATTTTCCCTCCTCTCCCGCTCCGGCTACATGCAACAGGCAGGAGGGGCTGGCAGCACCTCTCGCTGCTTTGGGCATTCCATGGAGCCAGAGCATGCACACCCCCACAGTTCACAGCAGCGTTCCTGCCTGCCCTACCCCCAGCCAGCTACCTGCCCCAGGGAGTGGAGAGTGGCCACCATCTGGCTAAGGCTTTCAAGAGCCCATTCAGCAGAGTTTGGGCTGCTTCGCTGCCAGGCTCACCCCCCCGCCCCCCCGCTGAACAAAGAACACAAGCCCCCAGACCCTGCATCAGGCCCATTCAGTGCTGGGGAGGAGGCCAGAGGCCTGAATTCCACTGAATGGACACTCCAGGGCCCGCCCCAGCCCTGCCCCCAGAAAGCCTCCATCAAACACTAGCTGCTCTCAGCCCCCTAGGGCAGATCGACCAGCCTGGGGCAGGGCAGGCAGGAATGCTGCCTCCTCTACAGAGGAGGTACAGGAGCCTCTGGTCCCAGCCGCCTCCTAGCACTGTTCCCTCTCTAGCACCTCTGGCCTGTACACTGGGAGAAGGGAATGGGGGAGGGCTGCAGTGCTGGATGGAGGAACAGTGCTAGGAGCAGGGCCAGGGCCAGGCCTCCCCCCACTGCAGAGCAGGGCGGTAGCAGGGAGGGAGGAATGAAGCGCCCTCTGCTCCATGGGCTAGATCGGACGTGTCAACAGGCTACAAGTTTGACACCCCTGATCTAAATAAATACTTTGGCTCTGTTTTTAATGAAGCTAATGAAGAGCAGAGGGAGAGTGCCAGGGTGGCTAATAGGAATGAGGATATAGAGGTAGAAATTACCACATCTGAGGTCAAAGCCAAACTTGAACAGCTTAATCGAACTAAATCAAGAGGCCCAGAAAATCTCCATCCAAAAATATTAAAGGAAGCAGCACATGAAACTGCAAGCCCATTAACAAGGATCTTTAATGAATCTGTAAACTCAGAGGTTGTTCTGTATGACTAGAGAATTGTTAATATAATTCCTATTTTTAAGAAATGGGAGGAAAAAAATAATGATCCAGGTACCTATAGACCTGTTAGTTTGACCTCAGCATTATCCAAGTTCTTGGGGGGGGGGAGTGAAAGTAGATAGTATTGAGGACAACAGAAATTGGGACAGAATATAATATGGTTTTACAAAAAGTAAAAATTGCCAGATCAACCTGATCTCCTTTTCTGAGAAGAAGATAGATTTTTTTAGACAAGGGGAATGCAGTAGATGTAATTTACCTAGATTTTGATAAGGAATTTGATACAGTTCCACAAGGGGAACTGCTAGTTGAATTGGAAAAGATGGGGATTAATATAAAAACCAAAAAGTGGATAAGGAACTGGTTAAAGGGGAGACTAAAAGGGGTCATACTGAAAGGTGAACTGTCAAGCTGGAGGGAAATTACTAGTGGAGTTCCCCAGGAAATGGTCTTGGGACTAGTCTTTTCTAACCCTTTTATTACTGACTTTAGCACACGAAGTAAAAATGTACTAATAAAGTTTGCAGATGACACAGTTAGGGGTATGTCTACCATGGAGGAGGAAAGGAACATCATACAAGAAGATCTGGATGACCTTATAAACTGAAATAACAGAAATGGGATGAAATTTAATATTGCAAAGTGCAAGGTTATGCATTTAGGGAGTACCAACAGGAATTTTTGCTATAAGCTTGTAACTCCTCATTTGGAAGTGATGGACGAGGAGAAGGACCTGGCAGTATTAGTTGATCACAGGCTGCATATGAGGCCATCAATGCGATGTAGCTAGAAAAAAAAGTTAATCGGGTTCTAGGATACATCACATGAGGTATTTCCAGCAGTTGCAGGGAGGTGATGGTACCATTATTCATGGCACTGGTGCAACCTCATCTGGAATGCTATGTGTAATTCTGGTCCACCATATTTAAGAAATGTGAATTCAGATTGGAACACGTGCAGAAAGGGTTGCTAGGACAATCTTTGGAATGGAAAACCTGGCTTATGATAGGAGACTCAAAGACCTTGGCTTGTTTAACCTAACCAAAAAAAAAAAAGGCTGAGGGGAAAGAGATACTATTGCTCTCTACAAATATATCAGATGGATAAATACAATGGAAGGAGAAGAAATATTTAAGTTCAGCGCCAATGCAGACACAAAAACAAATGGCTGTAAACTGGCCATCAGGAAGTTTACACTTGAAATCAGAAGTAGGCTTCTATCCATCAGAAGACTGAAGTTCTGGAATAGCTTCTGAGGGGAGCAACAGGGGCAAAAAAACAGCTGTCTTCAAAATTGAGAGGGGTAAATTTATGGAGAGGGTGGTATGATTGGACAATCTAATCTTGCAACTAACTGATCTTTGACTGCTAGTGGTAAATATGCCAATGATGTGATCTTAGATGGGGAGAATTCAGAGATGGTGCAGAGAATTTTTTGGGGGTTGTCTGGCTGGTGAGTCTTGCCCACATGCCCAGGGATTAGATGACTGCCATATCTGGGCCAGGAGGGGATTCTTCCCCCATGGAAGACTGGCAGGGGCTCTGAGGGGTTTGCACATGCCCCTATAGTGGGGGGCATGGCCCACTTGCTGGTGGATTCTCTGTACCCTGACATCTTTAAACCATGGTTTGTGGACTCAGTCAAAGGTTAGATGTCTATTGCGAGAGTGAGTGGGAGGTCTGTACAGAAGGTCAGACTAGATGATCATACTGGTCCCTTCTGACCATAAAATCTATTAAATTAATTTTTAAATTTTGGTAATGCCAACAGAGAAGCCAAGGACTGAATAAACCACAGACTAACCTTGCTTTTCTTCCTAAAAATGGCCCTTACTAGTCAAATTTGAGGCACACTGGGAGGAGGGCAAGAAGAGAGGAATCTTGCAACTTTGCAGTTCTTACTCAGAGCTTTTCACAAGCATTAAATTCACCTAATTTCTAGTCACTGTTAGGTATCTGGTACTCAATGTAGTTTCCTCTCCAGCCTGTATTGTGAAGTTACATTATCCACACATCAGCCAGGATACAGGTTGTGATGGCTGCTGCCGGAAGCAGCATGTGCCAATTCTGCAATGCCAGCTGAGGCTGGCCAAGACTGCTGGCCTCTGTTCCATCATTTCTCAACACACTTGCTGCATGCTTTAGGGGGGGCTCTCAAACAGAGCTACACTGTTGGACTAACAGTAGAAGAATGCCAAAGGGAGCAGAAGCAAGGAAGGCATCTGGATACACGGCTGACTGAACAAGAGGCAAACATATGAAAACACCTCTAGGATTATTTAATGGTCGCTCTTAGAAGGCTCCAGTAGAGTGAATTGTTTTTAAAACATAAGAAAACATCTTGCTACCAGAGATGACATAGATCCATCCCTTATGAGGTACTGAAAAGAATTATGCTCATCCTCTAATCCTGATCACTCCCTCCAGCCATCTCAACCCGCAGAGACATGTACGTGTCCTGGTCTCATCATTGCCATTGGCATCTTCACCCACCACTATGAGAACTTGGCAAGACAGGGCCTACTTCTTTCCAGCTCAATGGCTGAATCTGTAACAAGAGACAGACTGCATAAGCGGAAATGAATGGGGTCACTTCCTGTGGTGGAGAAGTAGGGCAGGTCATTTGTGCTCCACAGCTTCCTTTCTAGTTGCAGCACCCCAAAAACCTCAGATACTTGAATCAGCATCTGTGGTGACTGTAGAGGGCAAGCCATTCTCCAAAAGACATTTTGATTTTATTAATAACTCCCTTTCAAAATAAATAAAATGAAAAACCCTTAGCGAGTTCCCAAACATTGCTCATATGGCAACAAACAGACCAGCTAACCACAGCTTGAGTCTTTTCTTTATGCACATACCACTACTCTCTGTAATCCCTTACCTGAGTTCTCAATTTTTTTATCCCCAATTGTGTGAGAGCCCATAAGATCCTATGAAAACTACAGTCTTAGTTTTATGACCAAACAGGTTTTAGGACACCCCATTTCCATTCAATCCAGCAGCTCTAACTGCTGAAAGTACAAGGATTTCAACAGATGGACAATCAGGTGAACAACTTTGGTAGAAGAGGATTCAAAGTTTCTTAATAATACCCTCATCAGCATCTAAATCCTACACTCCACTTCTGTGGGCCAGCTTCTTAAAAAACAAACAAAAAAGTCATGCAAATCCTAGATAAAAGGCAAGGAACAAAATACTCAACTGTATACAGATAGTCATTGGGTTACACATGTTTGCCCATCTCACTCTCCCTCTTAAAATCATTTCCTATAGAGTATTTAACAGAGCTTTGTCTAGTCTAGTTTTAAGCGTCTGAGGAGGGACAAGGTGGGCAGGGGGCATGACCCAGCATCACTCTTATTACTCTACAGCATAACAGAACTCTTTCTGTTAGCAACCATTTTCTAATATCCAGTTTAAAGTCTTTTACACAGCTTTACTCAATTTCATCCCTTTTACTTCTAGTTATGTTTAGAGAAACATAGCAACTGCCATACCACATCAGATCAGTTGTCCATCTAGTTTAATAACGCAACAGCCATCTCCAATAGTGGCCAGAAGCAGACACTTCACAGTAGAGTAAAAGAGGACTGAAGCTGGCAGCTATGCAGTATCCTGCCCATAAGGAAAATATCCCTCTGCTTTCTTGAGGATCTGATTTATACGCCAGCAAATATTTCTGCCCCTTTCAAACCTTTTTTTTTTTTTTAAAGAAACCCTTATTCCTGTAATTTTGGATGCTCTCAGTTTCCCTATAAACAACCAATCCTATCTGGAATTCTGCTAACTTTTCTGGCCTCAGCGGTATTTTACAGCAAGGAGTTCTTCTACTGGTTAACAGTGCACCGTGCAAATGGATAATTATTTCCTTAACTTGTTGCCTCTCAATTTCACTTAGTGCTTCATGTTTTGTGAGAAACAGTGAACACAAAGGCCCACTCTACCTTCCCTATAGCCTTCATTGTTTGGATTACCACTTATTATATCCTCTGTTATTCATCTTGTTTCTAATTAAACAGCCCCAGTGTTTTTTAATCTCATATGTAATTCTTTTCTTGTTGCTGACCATTTTTGTCTCTAAATCCCTGCTGTTTCTGCTACATTTTGAGATGGCGACAACTGCACAGATGTGAATGAAAGTGACACTGACTATACTAAATTCAAAACAACACGCTAAAATAATTTTTTAAAGTTGCAATCTTAATTCTGGCATTTTATAACTTGTGAACTCATGACTTCTCAGATTTAACATGACCTTTCTTGCACATTGTAAGTTTTTAATAAAGAAAAAAAGGCAAACGCAAACTCTATTATATACAATTTTAGCCACAACCTTCCTCAGATCGTGTTTTGTTACCAACATTTGAACCCTATGCCCTCAATTCTGCATTAGACATCTACAATTTCTACTAAAAGAATGAGTGGGCAGCAGCAGCCGGTCATTATCCTCCATGGGCCAGTCATTTGAGAAGAAAGAGTGAATTATTACCTACAGGAGTTACAACACAAGAATGTCTATACAGGATTCACCTTCCCCAGTATCCTGTCTTCTGGCAGTGGTTGATGTCAGATGATTCGAATTAACAAAGTAGGGCAATTTTTGACTGACCAAATCTCCTGTTTTCCAGGCCCAGATTCTAGCAGTCAGTGGCCTATGGCTATCCAGAGCATGGGACTGTATCCCTGACCACCGCAGCTAATAGCCATTGATGGATCTATCCATGAACTTATCTAATTCACTTTTTAACTCTGTTATGATTCTGGCCTTCCCAACATCCCATGGCACTAAGTTTCAGAAGCTGACTGTGTGTTTTTGGAAATACTTCCTTTTGTTTGTCTTAAACCTGCTACCTATTCATTTCATTGGATGAGTCCTACTTCTTGTGTTGTATGAAATGGTAAATAACACTCACTTATTCACTTTCTCCACGTCATTCATAACTGTATAGACTTCTACCACATCCACCCTTAGGTGTCACTTTTCCAAGCTGGAAAGACCCAATCATTTAAATATCATCTCACAAATACACTATTCTATACCCCTGATTTTTTTGTTGTTTTTCTCTGTATTTTTTCCAGTTGTATATTTTTTGAGACAGGGCAAACAGAACTGCACAGTGTTACAGGTATAGATTCATAGAGCGGCATTATGCTATTTATTATCCTATTGTCCATCCCCTTCCTAATGGCTCTAACTGTTAAAAAAAAAAATTAACTGCCACTGAACACTGAGTGGATAGTTCTGTGAAAACATCAACTGACTGCAAGTTCTCTTTCCTGAGTGATACAGGCAATTTAGACTGCACTGTTGTTCAGCATGCATTACTTGGCATTTATCAGCACTGAATATCATCTGTCATTTTGTCAACCACTTTTGTGAAGTCCCTTGTAACTCTCAGTCTTGCTTCAGACTTCACCGTATTTAGTAATTCTGAATCATATGCAAAATTTCACCACCTCACTCTTTACACCTTTATTCAGATAATTTTTGAATACAAACAGGACTGTCTCAGTGCAGATCCTAGGATGATCCCACTATTTACCACTTTCCATTCTTAAAACAGACCATTTATTCCTACCCTTTGTATACTGTCTTTTAAGTGGTTACTGTTCCAGGAGTTCTTATACCATGACTGCTCACTTTGCTTAAGAGCAAATGGTCTAACGAAATAGGATTTTCTCCCACAAAAGCTCATGAGATAATAAATGTGTTAGTCTTTAAAAGTGCCACAGGATTCCTTGTTTGATTTGCTGAACTAGACTGACACGGCTACCCCTCTGGAACTTGCTTAAGAGCAGTTAGTGAGGATCTCTGTCAAAGAAATTCTGAAAATCCAAGTACCATATATCACCTGGATCTCCCTTAACCTCATCTATTGACAGCTTCAAAGAATTCTAATCAATTGGTGAGGCATTACTTCCCTTTACAAAATCTGTGTTGGTTCTTCCCCAATATATTATCATGTTTATTCGTGTCTCTGATAATTCTGTTCCTCACTATAGTATCAACCAATCTACCTGGTCCTGGAGTTAGGCCTTCCGGCCTCCAGTTGCCATTGTCAGCTTTTTTTAAAAAATTGGCATTACAGCCACCATCCAGTCATCTGGTCCAGAGGCTGATTTACATGAAAGGCTACATACCACAGTTAGTAGTTCTGTAATTTCATATTTCAGTTCTTTCTGAACTCTTGGGTGAAAACCATCTGGTCCTGGTGACTTGTTACTGTTTAATTTATCAATTTATTCCAAAGCCCGTCTATTGACAATTCAATCTGGGACATTTCCTCGGATCTGTCACCTAAAATTAATGGCGCTCATCCACCACAGTAAAAGATCAATGCAAAGAATTCACTTTGCTTCCCTGCAGGTCTTGGCTTTCTTGAGTGCTCCTTTAGCACCTCAATTGTCCAGTGTCCCTTTTGGTTTTTTGGCAAACTTCCTTGTTTGTAACATATTTTAAAAAAATGTTGCTCCTAGTTTGTGTGTCATTTTTTTTTAGTTGCTCTTCAAATTTCTGTTTAGCCTGCCTAATTACATTTTTATACTTGACTTGTCAGAAGTGAGCGTAAACTATTTTCCTCAGTAGGATTTCACTTCCATTATCAAAGAATGCCTTTTTGCCGCTAACTGCCTCTTCTACTTTGCTACTTAGCAACATAAATGCCACCAGACTTCTTGTTTGCTTTGCTGAACTAGGCATAAATTAAACTTGAGAATCTATTATGGTGTTTTGAAGAAGTTTCCATGCAACTTGCAGGCATTTCACTTCTGACTGTTCCTTTAAATTTTTATTTAACTATTTTCTTCAGTTTTGTGTAGTTCCCTTTTTTCAAGTTAAATGTTACTCTGGTGGCTCTCTCTGGAATTTTCTCTCCTATAAAAGTTTTAAATTTAACTACATTATGGTTGCTACTATTGAGCTTCCACCTCTTGGACCAGATCCTGTGTGCCACTCAGAACTAAATCAAAAATGGTCTCTCCCTTTGTGTGTTCAGACTAACTGCTCCAAGGAGTAGTCATTAATGGTGTCTAGAAGTTTATCCATCCTGAGGCGACGTATCCAGTTAATACCATAATAGTTGAAATCCCGCATCATTATAGTTTTCTGTTTTTGTAACCTCTCTATTCTCCCTCAGCATTTCACAGCTATCATCATCATGCTGCCCAATAGCATATTCCTTCTGCTATACTGCATTATTCAAGCATGGAATTTGCATTCACAAAGATTATATGATATACTCTCCTTCATTTTAAGACTTTTACTACATTTGATTATGCTTTCTTTTATGCAGAGTGCTATTCCCCCACCAGCATAACCTGCTTTGTCATTCCTATATATTTTATACCCTGGTACTACTCCATCCCATTGATTATGATCATTTCATCAGGTTTCTGTGGCGTCTATTATGTAAATATCCTCATTTAACACTAGGCACTTAAGTTCACCTATCTTAGTATTTAGGCTTCTAGCTACTATGTATAAGCACTTTTAAAATCTTTATAATATTTAGTTGTCTGTTTTCATGTGATATCACCAAATGTGATTTTTTCACGTCTGTTCATCTTCAGCTTCTGGGTTTTTTTTTGTTTTTTTTTTAACATTTTTCTTCCCCTTCTTAGTAGGATATCGAGTTCACCCATTTTACAGTGCAGTCAAGTACATGGCATTGACGGATTCTTTCTGAGAGGCTGTGTGATGAAGTGAACAAGCTTGCATTTTCCATAGCAAAGACATGGAGTCCATCTCCAGCTGCTGGTGTGACCTTCTGTAGCTTCTCAATGGAGTATGGTGCTTTGCTCAATAACAATTGTGTGCCCTTTACAACCCTGTATGTCAATTGGTATAAGACAGGGGTACTCAAACTTTTTGCGAGCCAGTCCACATTCAGCCTTCCACCATTCAGCGGGGTCCACAAGCAACGAGGGTAGGTGAGTGGGAGCGGGGGGGCGGCTGCACAGCAGGCTCCGGGGGGGGGGGGGGGGGGGCAGCAAGCAACCGGAGTTGCTCAGCTGCTGCAGGGGTACTCAAACGGCCTTAGAGGGAACATTGCTTCAGGTTCAGATTTTTCATGCCAATAGGCGGCCCGCGGTCCACCAGAAACGTCTTTGCGGTCCGGATTGTGGACCACGGGCTGCCATTTGAGTACCCCTGGTATAAGGGATGAACACAGAACTTCTCTCCTGGTTCTTGTTCCAGTTCACCTTCCCCAAAGCCAGGGGCATTTTTATGGGGATGCGTAGAAAGTGGTGGAAGCAACAGTGGATGGTAACAGATCCATTTTGCTTGAATCACATCTGGAGATTTGGTTCTGAATATAGGTGCAACCACAAGAAAAAAATCTGGTAGCCTGGGGGGGAGACCAGGAGGGAAAATGTGGTGCAACAAAAGAAAAAAAATGAGGAGAAAGGAAAAGGGCTATCCATAACCAAATTTCTATTCTCACCACCAGCACATTTTATATTACTCCTTTAAACAAATATTAATGTTATTTATCATATTTTGCCTCACTACAGAAAAAGAAAAAGTAAAAATGTTAAAAAGCCAGAGGACAGAAGATGTCTCCCACCTTACCCTTCCTTCCCAGCAGCTATGCCTCTGGCTCCACGTAGGTGCCTTATCCAAGCACAGGGACACTAGGGAAATAAGCTCAACGCAGATAAAGCGTTCTGAAATTTTAGCAGCAAGACTCTTGCAAGCTCTGTGGAGTACAACACAGCTTGCAAATCATGACAATCAACTCTCAAATGTGAGCAAATCTCATGAGGGGAAAAAAACACAGGACCATCACCTTTCCAAATTTCACATTCCTGATATAAATCAGAGTTTTGGAATGTTAAAGACTGAGAAGATTTTGATAATGTGAACTGTTAGACAACTTCACCTATGCATCCTTACTGCTCTTCTTGTAATAGTGGCATTGTACTTTCAGTATTAATTTACATCCTACTCCTTATACATTCTAACATCTAACATTCTAACATCTTATACATTCTAACAAAGGGGGTAGATGTGTTAGACTAGTTCAGCAAAGCAAACAAGAAGCCTAGTGGCACTTAAAAGACTAACAAATTTATTTAAGCTTCAAGCATCTGATGAAGTGGTATTTTCTCTCACAAAAGCTCATGAGATAAATACATTTGTTAGTCTTTTAAGTGCCAAAGAACTCCTTATTTATTCTTCTAACATCTTGCTTTCCTTTTGATCATTATTGAAGAGTTAGGTATTCACTGACTGTCCACTTCCCAAACTGTCACAGCCAATTCAAAATCCAGAAAGGCATAGCACATAGATCTGCAACCTACGGCATACGTCATCCAGTTTGACCAGCACGCAGAAACTTTGGCTAGAGCTACGACATTCCTAGTTCCAAGTGCCACATCCCCACCCCGCAATGAAGCTCTGCCCCTCCTCTCGTGTGGGCCCAGGCTGAAGGAAGCAGCTGGGTTTCACGCCACCACCATGGGCCCTGCAGACCTCTTCCTCCCCACCCCCAACACACACACACACGCACGCGCGCGCACTGGAAGAGTGGCACAAAAGGCAGCGAAGAATAAGCCCCATGCCCTATCAAAAGCTGCCGACCTCTGGTGTAGCAGTAGTTCAAATTATTCATTATTCTTTGCCTTTGTTAACACTGAATTTTATTAAGTCATCCATTCATCTAGATTTTTTGCTTTTTAAGACCCTCATCTTTCTTCAGTCTTCACTATCCTAAATAACTATATATTGTTGTAATTTTATCTCCTTCACTGCTTGTTTTCTCTCCCAGACCCTTTTCCAGTTTGGCGTTTACAGTTGCCACATACTTAAAAGGAACATACCTTAATCATCTCTACTAAACTACAGATATTCAACTATTTTAATTTCAGTATATGTCAATCTTTCTATCCCCACAACCACTCACATTACTCTTCTCTGAAATTCCCTCCCAATTTGTTTGCTTCCTATCTAGGCTAGGTTCAAAACCAAACCCGCAGAGAAACGCATGTACCCTCAGTTACCTCTAAACATGAGTCACCAACTGAGAAAGACCCCGCAAAATTAAATAAAGTCAGAGTGTTTTTCTGGTTTTTTTAACCCACAGATTCTGACTGTAATTAACCCTGTATTAGTCTGCTGTCATCTCCTTAGAAAATCCCTTCATACAATAAGGCAGAGGTGTCAAAGCACGACCACATAACACACATTGCTCTAAAACAGCCTTGTTCTCCTCATTCTGCAGAGGAAGGGCAAAGCTTACCCCAACTGCAGATCTTCACTGATGGTGAAATCAATGATTTCTATTTGATAATCAACTACTCAAGATCAATTAATTTGGATTAGGTATACTGATCCTGGTAGACGTGCACTTCACCATCACGTTCTGGTAATCCTTTTATTACAATCTCCATGTCAGATCCACACCTGCCTGAATTCCAACCTCAATCTCATACTCACCCAGGTTTCCATGCTCAATAGTCAGTACCACTTCATCCATCACCAGGGCCCGAAAGTCTAATTCCTCTTCACAGCACTTGGCCTTGAGCGCCCGTAGGATCTCCTGTTGAGGATAGTCTTCCCTGATGCGACGATCTGTTAAGAACCACAGCCTGGGGGCAACTGAGCTGCACATCTTGTTTGACTAGTCTTGCAACTTTTCTGGTGTCCTTTCAATGGAACTCTAAGGGATAAGATAAGAAATCAGAGTTCAAAGATTTCTGTCCCCGAGCTTCTCCCACACTTCAAACCTCTTCCCTGTACACACAGCTCTGTCCCTGGTCTATGGGGGAGGGTGGAAAAATGTACCTATACAGTATTTCCTATCCAAAGACCTCAAGGATCCAATTAATGTCTTAATTAAGCATCACATCACCCTTCTTATGAGGACAGTCAGTGTTGCCCCAATTTACTGATGGAAAAATTGAAGTTATGAAAATAAAGTAACTTGCCCAAGGTAATACACTGAGTCTATGGCAAATCAGGACTCAGGTCTGATTCCCAGTTCTGTTCCTCATACACAGAAAACATCAGGATCCAAAGGAGCAGCCATTTTAGCCTAGTTCAGTAAAACAAACAAGGAGTCCCGTGGCACTTAAAGACTAAAATATTTTCGTGGGATACAATCCTACTTCGTCAGATGCTTTGAAGAAAATATCAGTGGATTCCAACCCACGCCCACAGTTAACTTTGTCGGTGGAGGTGATCCTGCCAGGTGATCAGTGAGACCATATGGATCTGCATTGTTGCTGTTCCCCATGTGTTGGCTATACACAGAACATCAGTATCGAGATCTTTTACCACCTTTCTCATATCATTAAAAACTATAAAACAATCAAAAAGACTAACATGCAGACTAAAAAAATTCACTCCGTTGGTGTTTAAGAAGCCTTCCCTTAAGAACATCAGGAAGCCTGAGGTAAGCTGCAAAATTCTGGAGAACCTGGACTTTTATTTGTTTCCATATGAAGTTTCCTGTCCTCATGGGTGCCCAAAAAAGGAAGTGAAAACTCTTCAGAATATGAACTTAAGAAAATACTACCTAAGGATTTGCCTACACAAAAGCTTTCCGTGGTTACAGCTATCAGTGGCCAGTGACTGGCAGAAACTCATAGTGTAAACAGACAGAACTCCTACTCAATGCTTTCGTAAGCAGCTGTAGGATAAAATTTAAAACTGTTAATCTTCACCTGCTATTTGGAACCTTGCGGGCAACAACAGAAACATCAACACTCATATCAACATCATTCTACCACTACTGCTTTGGAAACCTAGAAGAGGTAACAGTGTCTAAGGACTGGAACTCTTCTTGCAGGAAGAAGGATAAAACCACCTGCTGAAGAAGGGCAAGCAGGGGAGCACACCTGCCTGCTTGACCAGACAAGACAATCGTTCAGAAGCATGAGAGGAAGCACTTTCTGCTTCTCACAGTAATACAGTGTGAGAGGGTGGAGGCTTTTGTTGGTTGTTCTTTTTTTTCCCCTTTATTTGGTGGGGGAAGGGTAAGGGCAGCAGTTCTCAGACTAAGGGCTAGTCTATGGTGAGGGCTTAGGTTGACCTAACACCACTTACATCAAACTTCTGCAGCCTGTATGCACTCGCATAGCTGCAAAGCCAAATTAAGTCCTACTGCAAGCCAATACTAAACTCCACCCATGCAGGAAGCATTATATTTAGTGCAAGTTTAATAATGCGCTTTAACATCAATGTGTACAAAAAGCAGTGTAATGGGATGTTAATCGCCCCCAGGATCTATCCCAGAATTCCCTGTTCTTGCAATCCTGTCTTTCCTGGTAGGTAGCATATTGGCCAAGTCATCCACAAATAGCTTGGGGGAACTGGTCAGCGGAGCAGAGGCAGAGCAGGGATTGGGGAAACCGGCCAACAGCATGGAGACAGGGTGGGGGTCAGGCAATTTGTTGCCTTTTGGGACACCTACCCAGAATGCAATGCTTCTGAGGTCAAAGTAACAGCAAGCAATGGAGAAGCATCAAGTCAGAGCATGGAATGTGGTGTGGACGCTCCTCCAGTTTTACTAATTCACCGTATCAACATCAACTTTAGATGGTACCCAAGTGTAGACCTACCCTTACGGTCAGGACCCAGTACTGGATCGCAGACCCTCAAGCACCAGGTTGTGGCACCCCCTGCTGCTGCTGCCAAAAGACTGGAGAATGCATTGGTCAAAGATGTAATTGCTGGGTCACAGGCATAAATTATTTTTTTCAACTGGGTCCCAAGAAAAAAAGTTTGAAAACTACCAGGTTAGGATTTTACACTTCATAGTTAGAAGTCACAATACAGAATTTCCAAAGCAATGTCCACAGCCCCCTCCAGTAACAATAATTTCTCCTTTCAAGTGGCAAAAGGTGGCAAGTGGCAGAGACCCAGGTTTATCCCTAAGCCTCACCAACTGGTATTTCCCAGCCCTGGGTCTTTCACATTAGCCTGTGGGAAGCAGGTTACAATTTTCTTCTATGGCTAGCGAGTAACTGATAACATAATAAAGCACTGGACAAGGATACATAGTTCAGAAATAGTAGAACATAAGGAGAAGAGGAAAAGACAAGTTCAGGTGACTTCTACTCACTTTATCCTCCTTTCTGCTCCCTACAAACCTCCCCTTATTATCAATGGACAGAAACAGATCTACTGTCTCTCTCCTTAAAACAGATGAGAAAGACCCACCCCATTTTAAAATCAGCCATGGAGCTTTCAGTGCATAAAAAAATACAGGCAGACAAGTTTTTATTTTTAAGATTATGTCAATCAGAAGACATTACGGATCCACAGCATGCTTTTAAAGGGCCTTGCCTATGCAAGGAAGTCAGCACACATTAACCTAGGATATGAATTTAAAGCACACTTATTACCCCGCACGAGCTCCCCACGTGGACACTTTTATTGCATACTGATGGCAGGCCTGCATTAGAGAGTTTTGCCAACAAGAGCTATGGGGGTATACAGACTAAAATGTTTCTTAAAGCAGTGTAACTCCTTTGCTATGCCAAGGTAAAACTCTCTCAACAAGAGGTGTAGAGATTATGTTGGCTCCGTTAGGGAAACACAGCATCAGTGTAGACACCGTGCCTCTTGCACTAATTTCATCATCCCACTGAAGTGGGAACACTGACAATAAAGCCCCCCAGAAGCTGTGTAACTGGACCCCACTTCTGGCTGGGAGGGGGATGAGAATCTGGGCAGCTGGTCTCTGCTCCTCAGATGAAGAAAGCCCAGGAAGCTTCCCTTGAGACTTAGGGTGGGGAGAAGCCCCAGCCAGCTTTCCCCAACTCCCACTGAGAAAAAATGCTGGGGAGAAGCCTGAGGCTGGATCCTGGCAAGAAATAGGCTCTCATCTCTGCACACTGTCCCTACCAGGTAGATGGAAGTACTCCTGGTAAGGACATACTCCACCAACCCAAGGAGGATAGTGTGTACATCAGTCACCACAGTAATTATCAACACATGTTAAATTGATTTATTTTTCGAATGCAGACAAGGCCTAAGAATGCCCGCAGGCAGTTTAGCTTAGTATACTTTCAAAGTGCATTAAGCTAATATATACAATGGCACTCTGTGCACAATGAGTATCCACTTATCAAGTTAATGTGGATGCACACCAGTTACTTCAGGCTTTTTCCTTATGTAGACAAGCCCCATATCTCATCCTCACATCAATGTTAAACAAGTATTTTCTCACTTGCGCTTGTTTCGACTCCTTGTCACCTATGTGCCTATAGCTGTTCTGCCCAGAGGAATTGCTTCCCTGCACTTATCCTTTGTCACATCTCTTTTTCCCAACCTAACACCACTCCTATTCCTTGAAAGTTGCAGAGACTGTGTCATATCTTTCCTGATTATTTCAGATCTTCCTTTCTCAGGACCAAGCATGGGGCGGGGGGACAAAAAAAGCTTTGTTCCTCGCCTCCAGCTCTATTATTACACACTCTTATAAGGAGCTGCAGCATGACCAGAGAAGGAGAAAAGATATACAGATATTGTTACCTACATATTAAGATGAAGTACACAGAAATGCCTTAGACAAACTTAATTTGCAGTGTTGTGTACATAAACATAGATCGGCCGTCGTAGAAACAATACTTTTTCCTTCCATAGTACCCTTCATTTGATGATCTCAACATGGTTTCTACAATTTATAATGCAGACACATCCTTGTAAGGCAGACGGGAAACAACTTCAGTCTCTATGAGTCAATCAGTAAATTAAGTGACTTGCCTAAGGCCAGGAAGCAAATCACTAGCAGAAATGGGAAAAGAACTTAGAAATCCTATTTCCTAGTCCTTTGCTCTCCAAGCACTATCCCACACAATCTCTTTCACATCCTAGTCGACCCCTGGAAGGGTATAAAGATGTCCTATCATCATTACTTTAGTATTCTGACCAAAGAAGACAGAATAGATAATTCAGCTTCAAGTTCTCATTAAAACTCTCCTCTCAGCCAAAATTATATTTCAAAAATTAGAATTTATTCCATCAACCTCAACATCTCAAGAGACTTGCCCATATTCTCAAGAATATTCTTTCAGAGGAAAATGTGCCTTTAAGGACTACACGTAAAAAGCTGAAGTGGCACCAGTGCAGTTGTAGCTCTTCAACAAAGAAGCCACCTTTACCAATGGGAAAGTCACCCCAGAGAGGTGGTAACTATGTTAATGGGAGAAGCCTTCCCATTGATGCAACACAAAAATCCACTCCTTTAAGCAACACGTTTATACCAATGTAAGTTGCTAGCGTCGACTCAGACTACACACAGCATCAGCTTTTAAGCAGAATGCATCTTCCAGAACAACTCCCTGAAAACTAACCCCATCCACCCTGATCTAAGAGACATAGCTTGAGACTATGCTGGTTGCATGTTCAACACTTCCCCAATTTACATGGAAGTATCAATTCCAAAATATGCATGCAGGATGGGGAAGGGGAAGCAGAAGATGTTTAAACATCTTCAGAGATTAGAAGTGGCTGAAAAGCCTTGGAATGGAAGCCACCACGGCTAAACAGGGAACAATTTCTCAGCAGGTAGTCAATCCATTTACTGGGTCAAAAGTGACAACAAAAAAACCTATCACCCATTAACTACACAAAACAGACAAGGAGGAAACATTGTGAGGGTGGGGCCAGAGATGGACTGCAGCCTCAATGAAAGCAAACAGCTAACAGAGTGTGTTAGCAGAGACCTGTCGCAAACCTGCAGATATCCACAGACCACACTCGTGAACTGGATGTGGATCCAAACTGTGGATCCAGCCAGGGCTCTATCAGTTAGACAAATCCCCGGAATCACAGATTTCATCAGCTTCAGAAAGATCAAAATCAGTCACAAACCCTCAGTGATTTGATTATGGATGAAACTGAAGTGCCATCTCAACTTTTAGTTCTAGCACTGCAGTACTGCTGCTGCTATTTCCTTTTAGCATCTCTACAGCAGCACCCTTCATTTGCAGCTTTCCTGAGTATGTGTCTACTCTGGAATAAAGGACCTGTGGCTTTGTCACAGAGCATTTAATTGCTGTAAAACAAACGAGGACTCCTGTAGCACTTAACCTAACACATTTATTTATTGCATTAGCTTTCCTGGGAGAACATCCCATTTGTCAGCCAGTTAAGTGCCCCAGGACTCCTGCGTAAACATACCCTGACTGTCACCTTGTTCCCCACAATATTCTAGTGGAACACACTTTTTCTGTCTCAAATCACATAACATTTTATTCACTAAGCATGAAGGAAAAGCAGGCCAAGCAGATAGCATCCTACTACCCTGAAGTCTCCTTTTATGCTCAGAATAGGTGCAGCAAAAGTTCCCTACTCCCACCAATGCACCCCTGCCACAAAGGTAAGGCACTACATCCAGGACAGTTTAAGCTCCTTGCACCACTTATTCCTCAGTTTCCAGCTTGTGATAGCCAACAAAAGGCACAAATATGGCAATCTACTTTTTGTCTGTGATATGAAGAGATTTCCTATAATATGAACTGAGAATCCAACAAATGATTTATATGGTGCAACGTGAACAACTGTCAAGACAATAAGTTCTTTAGGCATTACTGACAAATGGCTGAATTAGAATCTTGTCTAGATCAGTGGTTCCCAACCGGCATACCATCAGGCCTCAGCGGGTGTGCCACAAAATTTTCCGAAAAACTGCTGTAAGAGCTCTGGATTGGCTTTTTGGCTCAAGAATATTCATGAGTTCAGTTGGAAACTATATGGTGGTGTGCCTCAAATTAATTAAAGGTAGCAAGGTGTGCCACGGCAGAGAAGAGGATGGCAACCACTGGTCTGGTGCATAAGTGGAATGTTCCATAGCCCTTTTCCTCCAAGTGTGATTGTGCAAGACTCTGCAAAGGCCCCCCCCCCCCCCCCCACACACACACAATTTCTTCCCTGCCAGGATGCTGAATGCAATTCCAGATGTTTCACAACATTAGGACTTGGTGTCATTTTTCTACCTCAATTGTTTGGCCTGTGATCTATAGTTAGTGTGTGTTCCCACTGCCTACAGAAAGGTCTGGGGCACAAGATATTGGAAAAGACTCTCACATTAACTCTTGTCTAGTCTCTGGGTTAGACCATGGTCTCTGTTACACCACAATGTACCCAAACAAATCAACTGTTACTAACTGGAAAGCAACTGAACCTTATTTTTTTAATGTTCTTTTTCAGCCCTGCCAGCTCAGATTTTGTGGTAGTCAAATATTATTCAATTGGGAGAGGGGAAGAACTGATCATCCCACGAAGAAAGTGATCAGGAAAAAGATCCCCACTCACCACACTTCACTATGTACAGCAGGGGTCTCAAACACGCGGCCCCTAAAGCTATTTCCTACGGCCTGCAATGACACTACTGTTACCAATATTTGCAATATTGTTGTATGAAAAGGTTTCAGTGGTGCGACCCTTGGGCTAACATACTAGTCCTCATGTGGCCCTCATGGTGATTTGAATTTGAGCACCCTGATATACAGGACTGCGCTCTCTAATTCATAATTTGTTACAAATCACCTATCCTGAAGGCTCTCCTCAGCCCATTATTAGAAGGGGAAGGATATTTTACTTTCTTCAAAATCATCATGGATTAGCTGATGCTGTACCATACTTTAAAACAAAACAAGCACCTGTTTCATTATGGAATTCCTGCAACCTTAGTTTTGGGGCCACATCTCAAGACACTAGGAGTAATAGCTACAAGACTGGCAAAGGGCTTTTCAGAGACTGTCAAATAGCAATAAGGAAAACGGTTGCCCCATGACTGATCAGAATTATTATGGCAATGTCAGGAATGAGATAGGTGGTATAGTTAAATGTCATCCATCCTCCATACACTGGTGAGAAAGATTCTGTATAAATGTTTTCAGTCATTTGACAAGAGGAACAGACCACCTTACTGAGCCAGAACTGCTCCGGTCATGCTGAAAACAGTCATCATCAGAAACAATTTTAAATCAAAGTACCAAAAAAGCAAATTTAACATCTGCACATTAATACCCAGGCAATCAACATCTAAAAAACCATCTTACAGAAATATTTATGTATCCAGAATATATTCAAAATTATTATATTACTGAAAAATAAAATCAAAACAAATGTAACCCTCTCACTTGTCACTACAACTCAACTGTGATGCCCAGGGCCCACTGGAAGTAAGAGTCTCTTCTTCGCGGAAACAGGAATTAGCTGCATTTTTATAGGAGCATCATCCAGAAACATAACTGCTTTGAGGATTTTTAGAGAGAACAAAATTTTACAAAAACCTCTGGTCCCAGAAAAGAACTAAAATAAAGGTTTTGGTATCCTAAACAGCAGCAAATATGATCTGTCCATCACTCCTGCATGTCAACTGCCCTCCCCATACACACATTAGACATTGCAAGCAGGAATCCAAAGCATAGCTCTTTGAAAGCATAAGCACGGTATTCACACTCTTCTCCCCCACCCGATAGAGACCACTGCAATCAAGGGAGGCAGGAATATATAATGCATTAAGTGCAGTAAACAGACTGCAGAGGGATAAAAAAAGAAATAAAATCATCATCTTTCTTCATCCCCCTCCCCCCAATTCCTTCCCAGTACAATAGGCAAATACTCAGCTGGATCCTCCCACTGAATCCATTACTACTTTTTATCTATTCAATCTCCTCCTTTCAACTGAAAAGTAATCTTGAAAATATCAGCAGCTCTTCTCCTGCTCCTCTTTCTTCACCTCTCCAGGCTTGCAAGTAGGTGGTAATGTGCTTCACCCATACACCCCGCTTCCTGACCTCTAGAGAAGAATCTATTTTCTTACCTCCAAACCTTATATTGGTCAACATTAACTGCACCACCACCACTCCAGCCATCTCCTTTCCCTCCCAGACTCATGGATGTTATACTCTCTTAAGTATATGCATAACGGGTGATATAAATTCCCCATTGCGTTGGGCAGCATGCCTCTGCCTTATTCCCCTGCAGAGTAGGGGTGGGTGTGTGCTATAAACCCCCCTTCCCCCTGCTCCGCGTGTCCACAGCCACCTCACTCAGCTCCCTTCCCCCACCCTTCGCTCAGTCTCTGGGCATGCCTCTCCTGGAGTGGTGGGGGAGGGGGAAAGGGCACTCAATGAATGAATGAATGAATCAATGAATCAATCCAGGATGACTTACCAGAGGTTTAGGAGCAGAGGGTAGGAGACGAAGAGAAGTCAAAGCCTGTGCCTCTTTCAGCACGCCCCCAGTGACTTGTGCTTCAGTCCTGGCTCGTCCTGGGAGATGAAGGCCTGCTGACACCCTTCTTTCCTTGATGCCCCCTGAGAAGAGGGTCCTAATAATGAAGTCCTCTCAGCTCCCCTCTGATCTGCACCCCAAGAGGGGAGCAGTGTCCTGCTGGAGCCCCCCAAGGCCAGGAAAGGAGCGATGAGGGTTACGTTCTCCTGGTATTACAATGGGTGATGCCTTTTGTGGTGCCCCAGGGACCAAGGTGTGTTTCAGAAGGGGGTGGGGGGTATTAAAAGTGATTCCCAGCTCCTCCCCCCAGGGGAGGAGGGGTGGGGGAAGAGAAGAGAGGATATCGATGAAGAGCTGTGCTGTGTGCGCAAATCAGGTTCAATCCAATACGCCCCTGTGTCTCTGCTTCCACAGAACTGAACCCCGAACTGTCTCAGTCCGGGGTCACCAACACCTATGGAAAGAAAGATGTATTAGACTTTTTAAAAAACAAAACAAAAACAAAAAAAAAAAAAAGAAGAACCTATTAAAGAGGAAAATAAACGGCAATCTGCATTAAAGAGAACGGTAGATCACAAAATACTAAGAAAAACCAGAGCAGAATTCAAATGGATAATATTTGAGTACACTGACTGTAAGTAAGAAAATAATTGACATAAAATGCATTACCACGACGCCTAGAAATCCGAGGTCTTTGAAAGGGGAAATAAATGAGGTTACACGGGGGGGAATATGCATCTAAAGACATACAAATCAGTATCGAGAGAAAATTCCAGGCGTTACAACACGACAACTGTATTCCACACACCTAGAAAAGTATCCGATTTTGAAGCAAATCAAGACACATTAGGATTAACGAAGCCAGAAGCACGCTCATGTGAGTGAAATCACAGCTCACCCCAAAGCCCAGGGGCTTGTGAACAGAAGCAAATAACCACAAGACAAACTGCAGCTTTCTAGCAGCCGTTTGCCTCCATGGTGTCAAAAGCATCCCCAGCCCTTGGATCGCCCTTGGCATTACACATGAGCCGCGTGTGACCACTGAAGTTACCAATATCCAATCCCCCGTTTCCAAAACTCAAAAAGAGCCCAGGCAAAAAAAGGCTTCTTCTCCATTACCCGCTCCAGCTGGAAACGCGTCTGAAACCCACACAAAGCCACTCCCCCCAGCTCTTCCACACCTTCCCGTGCAGAAAGGTGCTAAAAATCTGTTTACACGACGGTCCATGTGAATGCTCGGGGAGGAGGCGTGCAAGCCCGGGTGTGTAAATGCAGCCGGTCATGCAGGGAGACCGATCCGGCCAGGCACGAGTGGGGGCTGGCGGACGCAGCCGCCACGCAAGCCAGGAGGAAGGTGGGTTGCTTTAAAATCACCAACCTGGCGGCGGCTCCGGTCCTCCCGGGCTGGCTGGCGCGCGACGGCTTTCCAGTCCCCCTTCCGCGGCCAGGGGCAGCGCGAGAGAGGCGCATGGGAAGCCGCCGCACCCGTGGAAAGCGGGGGACGGAGGCGGGCTGAGGCGAGAAATTCAGCCGCGGATCACCCCACCCACAGCGCCCCCGGCTCCCTCATGCCACCCGGGGCGGCTCAGCAGCCCCCCAGCCGGGCCCCCGCGCCCGCCCAAATCCCGACCCACCCCCTCCCCCCAGGCTCCCCACCGACTGAGCCCGCGCTCCAGGCTGGGGGGAGGGCGGCGCCGGGGCTCGGCTGCTCGAGGGGAGTCTGGCGCCCCGCCGCAGCCGCTGGGGAAAGGGGGGGACGCCCGCCGCCCCTCCGTCCGCCGCGCCCCCTCCCCCCGCTGCGGAGGCGCCACAGCCGCAGAGCCGCCGCCGCCGCCGCCGCCGCCTGCGCGCGCTACCCGCCCGACTGCCTGGGACCGACCGACCGAGCCGCGGGGGAGCGCGCGGCGCCGAGCGCGAGCGCGCGGAAGGGGAGGGGGCGCGGCTCCGGGGAGGGCTGATGAAGGACGGCGCGCGCGCGAGCGAGCACGCGCACCAGTCGCCCGCCCCGCTCCCTCAGGGGGCGCCAGGGGGCCTCCGGCTCGCGCTGCCTCACGCGGCCTGCGCGCGGCAAAGTGCGCCACCGCCGGCGGGTGGGGGTGGGGAGGGGGCGCCGGCGGGGTAACCGTCACTTTGTGTCCTGCCCGCGCGCCCGCGGGCTGCTGTGCTGCGAACCCGCGTGACGCGCTAACCTCAGTGTGCTTGGCACACAACCCGCCAGCCTGCAGGACACGCTATCCTGGGTGTGTCTCACACTCAGCCCGCCAGCCTGCCTGACACACTAACCTCGGTGTGTCTTGCACGCTCAGCCCACCAGCCTGCCTGACACGCTAACCCCCCTGTGTCTCACACATTCAGCCTGCCTGGCACACTAACCCCAGTGTGTTTGGCACACTCAGCTGATAAACCTGTATGACGTGCTAACCCCAGTGTGCTTGGCACACAGCCTGCCAGCCTGCATGACATCCCAGGTGTGTCTTGCACACTCAGCCCACCAACCTGTATGACACACTAACCCCAGTGTGTCTCACATGCTCAGCCCGCCAGCCTGCATGACACACTAACCCCACTGTGTCTAGCACACACAGCACACCAGCCTGCCTGACACACTAACCCCAGTGTGTTTGGCACACTCAGCTGAAAAAAAAACAAGGAGTCGTGTGGCACCTTAAGACCAACAGATTTATTTTTCGCATGAGCTTTTGTGAGAGCCTGCATGACACACTAACCCAGGTGTGTTTGGCACACCCAGCTGACCAGCCTGCATGACACCCTAACCCTGATGTGTCTGGCCCACACAGCCTGCCAGCCTGAATGACACACTATCCCCAGTGTGTCTGGCACACTCAGTCCGCCAGCCTGCATGACACACTAACCCCACTGTTGTTGGCACACTGAACCTGCCAGCCTGCATGGCCAACACAACTGTGAGACTGCTGCCCTGCACTGCTGACATGTGTGAGTGGAACATACAATATATCTGCCACCACATCCCCACCCACAGTATTTTGATGCAGCCAGCACACAGACTAGGCTGCCTCAGCCCTCGTGACTGTCATGAACATGACGCACAGATGTCCCCCCCGCATGTGTCTGATACAGTACTACTGTGGGCAATAAATGTTTGTGACACACCTACCCAACACACCAGCCAACCCTTTGCCCACTAATGACACAGCTGGTATGCTTCCCCTCACACCCACACTTGTGATAACCTAACTGACCATCCCCCCATATCTACTACACATGCAACACACTTAACATACTGACTGCCCAACCATATCTCCAGACAAAAACAAAATAGACACCCTTTGCCATCACATGACACACCTAACTCATCAACTGTTCTTTGTCCCCAGGCATGTTACGCTCTCAGTGCTGCCAACATGCTGTCCCGTATCCATCCTTAAAATGTAACATCCTTTAATACCTTTTATCCTATGTGTGATCCATCTAACACGTCCATGCTAACCTTTATTCCCTTACATGTATGATACCCCCAAAACCCTAGCTATCTCATGCTGCCTCACATCCAAAATAGCCAATACACTGTCTGCACTGTGTCCCAGTTATGAATGATAAAGATACACTTATCTGGCTATCATGTCTAATATCTAGCACAGTATCCAAACCATGGCACTCCCATCCTGCAGTTCCACATTCCTACACAGATAACTTTCCTACCAAATCTACTTGTGGAGGATACCTGGGCAAGTGACACATCCAGATGGCTGCCCTTGATCACCACACATCTGATAACACCTAATTTAACACCTCTTTGCTCTCATGTGTGACATTCCCAGCCTATCAGTCTGCATGTGCACTACTCTAGCTCAACCAGTGCCTTCAGAGATACACCCAATCATTGCCTTGTGCCTCCAAAGAAGTGACACACCTGATCTGCCACCTCTAGCATTCACAAGTGTGACACCTATTTCACCTGGCTTCTCCCATTTGTGTGATATACCCAACTAACCACACTTCCCTGCATGTTGTAACACATCCAGCTTGCTTCTCTCCACTTCCCAAGCACATGACAGACCCATCTCAAAAAAGTGCCCCACCTTCCCTCATGAATGACAGATGGTATCTACGTCCCCATTCATGAAAAGCCCATGCCACCTACCATCACCACATATGACTAACTCAAAGCCATTCCAGCTGTGAATCCTGCAGCTGAAAGGTTCACCATTATTATGAATTTCAGGAATTATAAATAGATAACAAGGAGGCAGCATACTTGGAGCCCCGTATTGAACCTTTATTGAAAGGAACTGACTAGTCAGGCAGGTTTTCCTAGCACCTAAGCAACCCGCCCATCTATCACTATGGCAACCCCAATGACCTAAGGTAGCCCAAAACTCTATGTATTCCCCCCCTCTAATGAAAATGCCCCCCCCCACTTCTACCCAACCCCCTCCCCAAAGAGTAAACACTAAGCCTGGAGATGAGAGTAGACTGTGCCATCTCCGAGAAAACCCCCATGAAATTATTCTGCCCCGTAACTAGGGGCTCACCACTAGTTAAAGATCCAGCGGAGCAGGAGGTCTTCTCTCTCTAGGTGGATTATGGTGAAATTCTGGTGTGTCCACACCAAATGGTGGTATTGGTGGCAGTGTGGCCACAGGTACCGTAGAAGCAGCAGGAACTGGAAAGTTTGTTGTGTCTAGTTATACCAGGGAGGAGGCCAAAGGTGTTGAAGAGGTGGCTGGAGCAAGAGACACATGAACAGACGATTCGTGACTTGATGGTACATCACCTGTAAGGGTGAAGTCAGTTAAATCAGTTAGAGGTGTATCCTCAGGACGGGGATGGCCAGGTAGCAATTGGTCGACATGCTACCACCAATCAGAGTAAGAGACGGGTCCTATCTGGACGATAACTGTTGCTGGAACCCATTTAGCTCCTGAAACATAGTTTTGAGCAAAGACACGCTGTCCAGTACTGTAGGTGTAGTCCTTCATTCTCAGTGCATGTCTGATGGCCTGGGCCTGCCGTTGGCATTGAACCACTTGGTGTGTTTCTTTTGATTTCAAGAAATCAAAGCAAGAGCGCTACTGCCATCCCATCATAAGGAAAGCTGGAGATGCTTTAGTTGTAACCTGTGAAGTGTTTTTTTTAGATAACAAGTTGTCCCCCAACAGATTTTAGAGCTTGTTTCATAGTCTGCACAAACCTTTCAGCAAGTCCATTGGTGGAAGGATGATGCAGTGCTGACCTGATGTGATGAATTTCATTGAACTTCGTAAAACTTTCAAAATCCTCGGAAATGAACTGTGACCCATTGTCACTCACCACCTGTTCTGGGAGACCGTAACAACTAAAGAGGTCACGTAGGTTCTGGATAATGCTGTCCTTAGTAGTGGACTATATTACCGAGACTTCTGGCCATTTAGAATGGGCATCAACAACCATTAAAAACATACATCCTTCAAATGGGCCAGCAAAATCAACATGAATATGTTGCCATGGACTTTCAGGCCACTCCCAGAGGTGAAGGGGTGCCAACTGAGGTGCGTTCCAGACACTCTAATTCGAGGTACAAGCTCTAACCGTCTCTTCAATGGCCCTGTTCAGGCCCGGCCATAGGAAGGAATCTTTTACTTTGAACAGATGAAAGACGCACCTGTCTTGGCTACTCAAGTGAAGAGAGTGACACATGTTGACCCAGTACTATCTAAAGTTATGGATCTTCTGATGCATGGGTCATCCTTACCTGATTCCCAGGTTTCATCGGACCTTATCCCCTCCATGTCTAGGAGGATGGCGTTATCAGTTCAGTCTGGCTGTTTGTGGAGGCGCATGCATGTCATTATCCCATCCTAATTGCCAATATTATGAATTTGAGGAATTATAATTAGATACTGAGGAAGCAGCATATTCAGAGTTCCATATTGAGCCTTTATTGGAGAGAACCGATTAGCCAGACAGGTTCTCCTAGCACCTAAGCAACCATTCGATCTATTGCTACCGCAACCCCCTTGACCTAAAGTAATACAAAACACTACAAACGTGTCATGTATATTCCGTAACCAAGGCATGTCCGTTGTGGCATGATGGGACCAATTGCTGCATCAGCACCCCCAGGTTCTCTGGCCAAAATTCCTCAACACTGCTGCTACCGTGTTTATTTATTTTACTACCACTTATTTCTAGCCCTTCTTCTGTCATGCCTCCTCCGGGCCACAGCTATGTCTCATAGTTAAAAATATTCACTGATGTTAACATGTTTGATTATTTTCAACAGTAATTTCTTTTGAGGATGTTTTTTTGCTGGACTCTCCAGGCAGACCGGCTCCACTCCCCAGGCATCTGCTCCCACGCTGCTGTCCAAGCAGTCTAGCTCGGAACCACCTTCCTAATGCGTGTCATGGAAAAGGGGAGGCTAGCTGGCTTCAGTGGCCTGTCTTCCTAGTTGCCAAGGCCTCATCTGAAGCACGGTTCTCCAGATAGGCTAGGTGGGCTGTCTACACTTCCAGCTTCCCCTGCTCCATGGTTACAAATTGGATGCCAGTTGTCTCCATGGCACCCTGCTGCCTTGCTCCATGTAGTGGTACAGGAAAATATATAATCCATTTAATTCATTGCTATGTGTGGAAAGCTGTAGAACAAGAGACAGCTGCATATGAGTCCCAGCAGGGAAGAGAGACAACAACAAAAATGCTGCACACTTAGCTGCAACAAAATGACCAATTATGTGATAAAATTGACGAATTCTGTAGAATCCTGGAAAAACACTGTTCATTATTCTACTGACTCCGTGATAAAGGCATGGAAGGAGTTCCCAGATGCTGTCCCAGCACTTCTTTGGGGCTGGAACAGTGTTCCAGTACATTTTAAACTCAACTCAACTACAGTGATCATTTTAAAGTAAACTAATAATTATTGGCTATTTATTTCATTCTGTATTTCATAGTACACATGACCAGAACCTCTGTGATGAAATTGTGCATTTCAGCCTCTTTTTTTTTTTTTTTTAGATTTTGAGGGCTGCACTGAGTTCATGCCTCTCAGAACTATCATTTCAGGATGTCTGCATTCTAAGGACCTTTCTACACAGGGAAAATAAAGATAGAGTCTTAGTTATACTAGTTATATTTGTAGAACTGAAGCAGTATAATTATACTCTTAAATTTCCCCATGTAGACAACAAGCCCTAAGGCAGGCTTCACTATAGCTGTTCATACTTGGTTCACATTTCTTGTCATTGCAATCCTAATGGCTAAAACTATATTTGTTTTAAAAATTAAAATGGAGCTACTTCAGTGACTTCTTGTAGCAAGAAATGAGTTCCACCATGGGTAAATCATGGAATACATGGATATTGTCCAGATGTATACAAATTTGCTCATGGGGAGCATGAGAAGGAGAAAGATGCTCTGAGCATGGGAAAGAATCTCAGTGTGGTGCAGAAAGCTACCGAGCTGCCGCTCAAACTTGCTGGGATCCCAAAACCTGGTCCTCTGACCTCAGGTGAAGCCCAGGCCTAGGTGCTACTGCTGGAAATGACCCACAAGCTGTACTCTGATATGGGGCTTGTGCCTACCTACTTCACCACCTACTTGCCTGTCTGGAATGGGAGATGTAGCCTTAGATTAAGATGGAAGTTCTTATTATCTTTGTTTTGCTGTAGACTTGAGGACTGTTTGCTAGAAACTGGGAATGGGAATCATCTGTTCTGCTCATTCCCTCTAAAATACCTAGCACTGGTCACTATCAAAAGACAGGACACTTAACTGGATGGACCCCTTGGTCTGACCTTGTATGCCCATTCTTATGCTCTTTTATTGAACTCTATCACAGAAATTCATTGAGTGCTGGACTGATAGTTTTGTTCAGGTGCTGGAGTGTGCTAGGGCAGTATGAAGGGTTCTCAGGAGAGTGTTTCACTATCTGGGAGTCTAGCCCCTGTCCAGAGACAGTCTAAGAGTCTTCCTACTATTTGTCAGGATGATAGGTCAGAGGGTCCTGTAAGTCAGTCTTGTTGCCTGACACTTGGCAAGCAGATGCAGATAGGAGCTCAGTCCTTGCTCCAATATTGTTGGCCAGCTGAGCTAGGTGTGGATGTTGTGCCTTCCCTCTTAAAGAAAACAAAGCTTTTCCTGCTGATGAAGGTGAGGTCTTCCTCCACAGCTACATACCTAGTCCCAAGTCAAAGAAATGGTGGTGATTCAAACAGAAAGTTTGGTGGTAACATTTACTCTCTGTGTTAATGCATCATAGGACAACATCAGCTTTACCGCTCAGGCAATCAATATAACGTTATTAACTGTACAAAACTAAATTGATGACTAATAGCTGCCACTGCATAGTTGGCATCATTGTCACCTGCCTTTTCACTTTTCTCTTGCAAAGCTTACGTGAGAGCAAGAATTGGTAGAATGCCTGAAAGGTATAATGTAACGATTCCTCAAGAACCTCTGTGTATCTGAAATAAGATTTCATAATTCTTTCATGAAACATCTTACAGTAAGCTTACTAAACATGCAAGGCAGTACTTTGGTCTTGAAAATAATTCAGTCCCAAATGTAGAGGGCGCAGTTAGCATGTCAGAAGGATTCACATACATATTCTTCACTGTGTGCATGCTTGGATGTGTGGGACTTTGATAAGAAATGTGGTGAAAAAATCCTGTCTGTACATTCTGATAAGTATTGATAGAAATGAGGGCATGGTTACTTGGAAATACATTAATGTTTCTCTTTCTATTCACTTATCCTTTTCAAACCTATCTGGATTAGGGGGAACACATCTTTTCACAAGTATTCAACCAATGGTTTATGTGCCAATACATTTCAGTCTATGAGTTGCTTTTGAAATGTTTACCTTAACTATTCAGTTAGTCACCTAGGTAACAGCACCATTTCTGCATGTGCGGATGACTGAATAAGAAATAAGAAATAGAAAGAAAGACAAATTCCAAAGAGGTAGCCGTGTTAGTCTTGTTCAGCAAAACAAGCAAGGAGTCCTGTGGCTTTTAAAGACTAACAAATTTATTTATCGTGTGAGCTTTCATGCATTTCATCTGACAAAGTAGGATTTTCTCCCAAGAAAGCTCATGCAATAAAGGAAAACAAAGATTCCTGTTGACAAAAAGATACCTGTATTCACATGTAAAGGTGGGTGCTCCAATAGAGAATGAGAAAATAGCTGTTTCATCAATGTTTCACCTAAAGCAAAATGTGGATCATGTGAAGTGGTGAAAAACTATCCTGACTTTCACATAACTTTTGTTTTTGTCTAATATTGACTGCTATAATTTCAGTTCAGAATAAAATGTCATAAGGTAACAGAAAATAAGGAAATAACTGCATAGAGGACCCCAAAGGGAGTCGCAGTGGATTCCAGGTTTGGTTGAAATCAGCTTCAAGGCTATCACAGCTCAGTTTTAGTACCAACCATGCATGCATATATGACATACCCAGCCAGTTGCCTGTTCCTCTCTGATATGACACACCCTACTAGTTATTAAGCATCTTCAAGCAAAGCTATGACATCCAACTCAGTAACCCACTCTTCAATGTAAGCCTGTGACTCTGTGTTGCCTGTGTCAATGGGTTTTCAGACTTAGGGTCAGGACCCAATACAGGGTCACAGACCTTCAGGCATTGGGTCATGGCACCCCCTGCTGCCACTGCTCAAAGAATGTGATGCATTGCTCAGAGATGTAATTGTTGGGTCGTGAGCATAAATGACTTTTTTAACTTGGTCCCAAGAAAAAAAATTGGAAAACCACTGCCCCATGTGACACACCATCCAACTCCTACCTTACTTGGGATATACCCAGCCCATTGCCCTATATTCCCTATGCTCATGACAATCCTATTCCCAACTCCATATTCTACTGTGTGACCGATGCTCCTGGCACATGTCCACAAACTTATGATAAACCCTCTCCACCCAGCAACCACATGTGTGAGACAAACCTCTTCCATTTACTGTGTTGTGCTTCTACATAGGACACGCTAGGATTAGGAGTGTGCCAACTGCATGCTCAACATGTATAACAGATTGACCTTGGGGAGGGGAGGAGCAAAAAAAAGTGATGCAAGGTGTGTGTCTTGGCAAGCCTGTAAGAGGGAATGGTAAAAGGAAATTGCATGGAAGCCTGGAGACAGGGAAAGAGAATGAGGAGTTGCAGAATGGGAAAAAAGATCAAGAGCAGGACATTCAATTCTCTAGTCCGCTCTAGTCTGCAGCTCAAGGATAGAAATTAATTTATTCGGTGTCCCCATGTAAATGTGCTTATGGGTAGAGCCCTGCAGGGATACAAATACGTGGATCCGTATCTGATCTTCATCCGCAAGATATGGTCCACTGATATCCGTGTTTTATCCGTTGTTGTGCTAAATCAACACTGTTCTCAGATTGCTTTGATGTATTCAGAGCCACAAACCCACAGACACGGTCACAATATGTGGCTACACATAAGTAGGTCCCTTCAAATACACAGATATCCACATTATATTCATGGATATCCGCATCTGTGGATACAATGCGGATATCCACATATTTGCAGGGCTTTTGCTTTGTGAAGATAAAAATATGTGAACCTGTATTCAATCTGCATCCACAAGAAATGGTCTGTATCCACAGATGTGGATATCCACGGATATAATGTGGAAATCTGTGGATTTGCAGGGCTCTACTTACGGGTAGCGACATAATGTGTCTCTGTGTGTGGCTCTGAATACATCAAGGCAATCTGAGAATAGTGTTGATTTAGCACACTTAGTAGTGTCAAGCTTTAACCAGAAACCTGATCTTAACCTTAATTCTGCTATGATCAGGGGGGATGAGTGTGCATCTGTCTCTGAGTGGGCTAGTGTGCAGAATTATAGGACATCAGTGTGCACGTGACTATGACTGGGTGTCAGCGCGTGGTTCGTGTGTGATTGCACAGGGGTCTCTCTCACAGTGTTTGGAGTGCATGTGAGTATACGAGAGCCTGTGGGTGTGTGCATTTGGCTCAGTTAGTGTGAGTACGAGCGGCTGGTGCAGCGTTTAAGCAGGCTGGTAGTGTGCATTGTGTGCATGCGCGCATCTGAAGCCTGCATATTTTCCCCTGCAGCAGCTCTGCTCTTCCTCTGCAGCCTTCTCATCACCCAGTGCCAGCCGGCTAGAACCGGCCCCGGCAGCGAGGTCTCTGCCGCAGTCAGAGGCAGAATGGCTAGCCGCCCACTTCGCCTTCCCCCTCCCGCCGCTCTCCTCCAGCTCTCCTCTGAGCTCAGGGCAATGTGCACGCTGAGCAGGATCACCGAGCCAGCTCCCAAAATGCCTACGCACGACACACTGACTGGACACAGCCAGGGCGGGTGGGGCCGCGTGTGGGGGACACGAGAGCGGCTGAATGGGGGGGAGAAGGAGAGAGAGGAGCCTGAAAAGGTGCTGCTAATTTATTTACATTTTTCCTTTGTCGTGCCTGTTTCTTTGCCCACATTCCTGAGATGGGGACTTTCAATCTGTAGAGCTGGATTTAGCTTAGCTGAGGGGTGTGGGGAGGGCAGGATATAACCTCTCTGTTAAGCATGTGAAGAAGGGTGCACAGTCCTATGAGGAAGACGAATTGTATGGTGAGAACTAGAAATAATAAGATGAAATTGAATCAAGGGAAAAGCTGTGGAACAGCCCCTAGAAAGGGAGAGCTACATTGCTCCTGGACTAGTGACCAAGAAAGCCCTGGAGAGTAAGTAGTGTTGCTTAGTCCTCAGAGGAGCCTGCTATGTGAGAGGTAACAAGACTTACCCTACCTGACTATTGCCATTTGAGGGTTCAAGGTGGAGAGTAGGCAGCAGTCTTTGCTGGGCTGATGTCTTTTGAGGTTGCCATACCATCATTTTGTGGATAGTAGAAAAGGGGAGATGATCAGGCAGAGTGTTACAAATAGACGCATGGGGCTAGAACTGAAAAATCATGTAGACAAATCAGTCTTAAGCCCCCTGCATAAGAAGGCAGTAGTTGGGCCCACAAGGGGGAATAAAATGTAGCTGCTGCTAAAATGGCACTTCCAGGGACAGGAAATAATACTAGGAGTTAGAGAAAAGGGAGGGGCACGGTGGTCTTTTAAAGGGTAATTTAGGGGAGCAGAGACATGGGCTGAGGTTGACAGCTGCTGCCTGCAGTGTTCAGCAACTCTTTGGAGGTTTTTTATGAGACCCCAAAATATAGGGCATAGAGGATGGGTCAGGGGCTTCCCTTCTATTTTCTGCATTCTCACGCCCTCCATCTTTTTCTGTCTCTCCATGTCTTTCTCCTTTTCTCCTGTTCCCTTTCTCTGTGAGTCTTTTTTTCCATGTCTTTTTCTCCCTCTTCCATCTGTCTGATCATCTCTCTCTTCTCTCATTCCTTCTCTCACTTTGTGTCTTTCTAGTTTTTTCTGTTTCTGCCTTTGGCAAATTCCTTCTTTCTGCCTCTCTTCTTGTTCTTGCCATTTATTGTCTCTCTCTCTTTGACTCTTGTTCTCACCCTTCACTTCTTTTCCCCCTTGTCTTTTACAAGAATGAATGCTGCTGAGTTTTCAAGGGATTCATGGGCAGCACGGTTTGATGCAGACACACAGGGCTGTGTCTTCGGGGCAAGATCACAAAAGGGATGATAAACATTTGCACTCTGAGCCACAGAGGTTTATAAAGCATGTTAAAAGAGCCCTAGGGGGTTATCCCAGTTTCATGATATTTTACATCTAGATACGACAGTTGCAGTAGATAGCCGGTTGGATGGAGGATAGGGGGGCTTTTTGAGACTAAACCCGTTGATGCAGTGTGTGATTGCTCCATCAAACTCCCTTAAAACTGTCTCCTAGCACAGAGTGAGTGTGGCTATATATTCGGAGCCCCTTGTTCGCATTAAACAGACGGAGCAGCTTGTGGGGATGGGGATAGTTTCTAGAATTTTCTATTCCCTTGGGGGAGCAGCATTACGAAAGTGGGGATTAGGAGGTTGATTAGAGTTGGGGGTGAGTATGCTCTCTTTTCTTCTGCTGCAGCCAGTGCAGGTAGGGAGAAGAATGGAGGGGCCCTTGCAGAGTGGCCAGAAGTAGGTCACTGCAGCTGGCAGCTGTAGTTGGTGCAGTGTGATGTCGGCAGGGGTGATGGGAGGGGGAAATGGCCAGAGCCAGGAGTGTAGGAGAAGCATCTGAGTCAGAGGAAGGCGGGGGATTATGTGGGAGTGGACAAGCTGCAGAGGCTGGGCAGTCTCCTGCAGGCTGATTGCAGGAATACCAGACACACCCTCTTTCCACTCACAGCCCTCTGCATCCCCACTGTGTGTCCGTGAGACCTCAACTGAGAGAAAGAAAGTAGAATTTAATCTGGGCTTGCTTCTCCACTGCAATCTGAACTTGCTTCTCCACTGCCTTTCACCCTGGGTTGTCATTTTTACCTGAGCAAAATGAGTGCAAAAAGGTGTGCGTGCCTGCAAGATGTCATGTCATATCGTTGGGTTGTTATTTTTACCTGAGCAAAATGAGTGCGAAAAGGTGTGTGTGCATGCAAGATGTCATATCTAGTGTTGTAAGCAATGGAGAATCAGGCTGAAGGGGAGAGGAACACTGATGAATGAGAGTGAGATGAAGGGACAGAAAAGAGTGGGTGAAAGAAGAAAGACTGATGAAGAAAAGAGATGATGAATTGACGTGGAAAGCAAGATATTAAAGGACAAGGAAACAATAAAAATACAAGTAGCATAATCTGAACAGTGAGAAAGAAACTGATGGAGAAAATAGAGGAAACGAGAACAAAGAAGGGAGATGGAAGAGAAATGGAGATGTGCTAGGCAAAAATTGTAGTTAGTGCTATGATGATTGTAACAGTTGTCGTGTCTGGGTTTGGGGAGGGGGAGAAGGGAGAATCTGCCATTCATAAATGCAACCCAACAAGGAAATCATGTTCTCATTGCCTCTGCCAGAATTAATGAGGTCATAAAGCTTTCACAGCCAACCCCCCAACACCATACATAACAACTTCAAAGAAAATCAGTAAATCTTTTTTTTTTTTTCCAATTGCTTCAGGAGGTGTTGCAGTCCTGGGATCCCCACCCAAAGCTCTTCTGTTGCCCCTCAATCCTGACCCATAGCAGCCTTTGCTAGTTCAGTCTACCTTCAGTCCACCAATGCACTTCATTCTTGATCTGCAGCACCTCTCCTATTCCATCATGTTTTAACCCACTGCACCTTTTGCCAGTCCTGCACTGAAAGATCCCTGCATAGTTCTGCTAATACACCAGACTCGGGCCAAAGATCATATTGTAATCATCCTCCCAAGTACAGTGAAAATGTATTTCAATATGCTTTGCAGTTTGCATCATTTGACCTTTTGTATGTTTCTGCATTTGAGCTTTAGCTCTGCCTTCTGTAGTTTTAAAGAGAGAAATGGAGAGACTGCGGTTGTGTATTTTATATGGCTATTGTACCACATAAGAATGCACTCATTTTTCTTTTTCTCTCTCTGAGTCGCTCTCCTGTTGCCCTTGTGGCAGCCTCCATCCCCTGCCAGTGCTCAGTCAGCTTTGTGGCTCAGTCTTTCAGACCTCTGCTCTCAAAGCTGCTCAGCCAGTCAGAATGGTGCAGTCTGCAACCACCGCCCCCTTCTCAGACATCTTCCATCCTCCTCCCGCTTTCCTCTTGTGCTCAGTCCCCACTCTCTCCTTCCTGCCCTGACGCTGGCAGTGTGTCTACTCCTCCCTTCCCTGCAGTGATCCCAGCCCTTACTGCAGTGCAATCCATCACTCCCAGCCAAGGTCTGTGTCTGAGGGGAGAGGCAGATCCTCTTTCAGAATGGGGTTGGAAGTGGGCGAAGAATCTAACTCTCTCCTTTGCTAAAAAGAAAGAAAGGGCTTTCAGAATACAAACCCTTCTGAACAGAAAAACCTCCTGCCCATTCCTAGATATTTTATTTAGTCAGTCAATTCCTGTTTCTTTGAAAATGATGTCTCTGCCAACATTCCACTGAAGGTGACAGGAAACCAAGGAGACAGATAGAAGGTGAGAGACAGAAAGACTCAGATGGAAAGAGAAAACCATGAGAAAAGGAGTATAAAGAACGACACATAGAAGAGGAACAGAGGAGGACAAACAGGGAGAGAGAACAAAAGACAGGTACAGAAAGAAACAAAAATGAAAGGGAGAAGACACAAGCAACAGAAGGAAAGAGGAGTTAAGAGGGATATAGAGATAAAAGATGAGACATATATCTGATAGTTATATAGATATATACTGATGAGAGATCATTGGCATTTGTAAATATTTATATTAGTAATCAAAACAAATATTCTGAAGTGAATGCAAATATTTTCCAAGCCATATTTAAATGGGATTAAAATGCTTTTTAATTATAAATGAACAACTAAAAATGAGGACATTATTAATAGACAGTAAAAATGACCTTTTTCTACAAAGTGCCTTTTCTCCCTCTGCTCTTGTGAGCTACAGGGACACTTCAGAGATAGCTGCAGTGATAGATAAAAGGGATGAATGTTTAAAACATCTGTGAAGTCTACATTTAGGCCTTCACCACACTGGAACTGTAGCTAGTACACTACAGTAGTGTGAGCATCTAGTATAGACATGATTTATGTTGGTAAAGAATGATGTGCACTGCTGCTTATCTCAATTTTGAACTGGACTAAACTACCTCAGAGCAACCCCTTGGTGTATATGGATGCATGGTTTATACTACTACTGCTCCAGGAACATTCATGGGATTTGAGGAATGGAGAGGACCTCCTTAGGGCAGAAGAAGCTCCCAGGAAGAAAGAATGCGGAAGCCCTCTGTCAGGGACCTAGGGAGGAAAGAAGATATTGCAACAACTTGCTTCTATCTAACTGGAAAGAATACGTGAGTCTGAGCTCTGAAAATCTTGAAGCACTTGGCCAAGCATATGGTCATTGCATCCATGTGACAAAGGATGCTTAGCTCAGCATGTTCACATTCACTCCTAATATGGTATGTGGAACTGCAGGAGTGAGGAGCTGAATGCGGATTAGATGAACTCTCAGCCCTAGTCTACATTTGAGGGTTTCTTGGCCGCAGTTGACCGCCAGTTATGCAAGGAAGGTAAAATTCCTTGAATAACTGGCAGCGACTTTATAAGACACTGGTACGCATCAGGGAAAAGCTGACTGCGAATCCCTTGCGATTAGCTTTCCCCTGCTCTCCCTAGCCCCCAGGACTTCCGGGCATGGCGCAGTGAGTTCAGACTCGCTCTGAACTGTTCCCAGAATGCCGAGGTGACAGTGGCGAATTTGCTGCTGTCAATCTAGACATACCCTTAGTCTCTCTTCTGTGCCCCCTGTGACCTATGTTCCCTCTAAGCTGTGCGCGTGTGCGTGCGCACACAGGTTGTGAAGCCCGTGCACACAACAAAATAAAGCACGCACAAAAAAATTCAACAGTGCTAATATTTTTGTGCTACTGTAAGAAGGCAGTTTCAAATAGCACGTTTCAAATAAGTTTTTGTAATCTATAAAATCATTTCCATCACCATATCAAAATAAAATTTAGATATTATTTGCATCATATGCTTCATTGCGCTCAAGTTTGAACACACGCACTGGAGTACACACAAATTTGGATGCTGGTTCTGAAAATTTGCACAGAAGAATTTTTTTGCGCACACAGACTATGAAAAATTAGGGGGAACATTGCCTGTGACTACAGGTTTGTCAACCTTTCAGAACTTGTCTTGATGAAATTGAGGTTCAGGTGGAAAGAGCTCTACATCCTCAAGGCTTCACAGTAAAGGCACATTCATTTTCTAAACAGAGAAGAAGCAGGTTCAAACTTCCCTGAACTATGGAGATTTGAATTTCATAGCTGTCCTCATTTTTAAATGGAAGTGAATGCAGGACCTGGTCTAAACACCCCAAATTTTGGAGGAGATTGGATCTGGCTTTGAACTCTATGACTTAGGCCCATTTCTACTGCCAGCATGGGGCACCCTAGGCAAATGACTCAGAAGATAGTAGCAGACTTCAGGTAATAATGGAGCCTGCAAGAAACATGAAGTAAGTTGTCCAGCTCCCAGGAATATTCACCTTGCTGCCCTGACTCAAATGAACACACTGTTACATTATTGAAATGATACATTTGAACATCTTACAGCAGCTCATTAATTTCTTATTGCTGAAAGGTAACTTAATGCCTGGTTACTACAAGCAGATGTGAAGTACCAGGGAGATGGAGAGAGAGAACAAAATTGGCTGGTATTTAGATGGTTCCCTAAATTCATTATAGGCTTTCTATTCAGGATTCATTTGCCCACAGATATCTCTGGGGTGAAAAGCATCACGAGGGTTCAAATAACCCTGGGAAGTTGGTTTTGTTTGGCAACCAAAATGACAGCTTACCTAGCATGTTGTGGCATGAGGGCCAGTATTGACTCAATGGGAAGAATACCTCTTGTTGAGCCATTCCCTCATGAAGGTCCCTGTGGGCCCAGGGCTGTTAGATTTTGTGGAATCCCTGGGCAGCCACCAGCCAACCTGGGAGCAGGGCAGTGGGTCGGTGGATCATACTTTCATTGATGCATGCCCCACCTCCCTTTTGACAGCAGGAGAGGGTCTTTCTGGTCTATGTTTGCTTACCCCCACTGCCCTGGTTGGCTGCAGCAACAGAGCTGGCAGTGTCCTGTGAGGGTGGGGAAGCATCTGTGGGCCTATTTATTGCTCTCCCTTTACTGTGGGGGTAGCAGGGGGTGGGAACCATGATGGGCTCTGATTCCCACAACTCCATCTTTGTACCCCATGCAGGGATTGAGGAGCCAGAGGATACCCTGGCTCCCTGTGACAGAGGGCAGCTCCACCAAGGAGGGCCTGGCTAGTGCCCCTTCCCAGAAAGTGGTCTCCCCTTGGTATACCAGTATTATAGTTGGGCTGGTGCTTGGTCCTGTAGCACAGCACTGTGGCATAGGCCAGTGCAGCAGTGCTCCAGAGCTGGGAGCACTCAGGCCAGTCTGAGGCAGATCACAACAGCCTGGAGGCAAGGCAGGTCAGCCCTGTGGCATGGTGCAGGCTGATGGCTCTCCAGGGGCTGGGAGAACTCAGGCTGGAGGTGCTTCAGGGTCACATTTATTTTTGCAGGCCTCCACTTAGCCTGAGGCCCTGGGCTTCAGACTGTAAAGCCCCTGCATTAATCTGTCCCTGTCACATGAAACCCCATTAAACCACACTGACGCCTTAGGGATCTGAATGCTCTCACGACTCAAAGTGTTTCCCTGTGGTATAGGACCGCCTAGCATCATGTTAGTTCACTGGGATCAGCACTTTCCCCCTTGAGTCACTACATGCATCCACCAGGATTAATTTGGAGGTCCCCCAGATCTGCTTTGCTGTGGTAGGATGCCTGCAGTCAGGGGTGGATTACCACACTAGCCGGAGGGGGGGGGGGCAGCAGGGCCACCATGGGCCAGAGGCTGGGATCTGTGCTCCTACCCCATCCCTGGATCAGCTGGTCCACCCTGGGCAGGGCAGGCTGGCGTGACTGGTTGTTCCATTCCAAGTACCATACTGGAAGCTGCACCACATGTGCCAGTCAGACCTGCTGCCCCTGGAGGATGACCAGCTGGGCTGGGGTCAGTCTCTGGCCTCAGGACCCCCCCCAGTGCCGGCCCACCTGCAGGGGGCACGGCCTTAGCCTGGGGTGTGGTGGCCCCAGGCAAGAGGCAGGGCATCAGGAAGGGGTTGGGGCCCCAGGCAGGAGTGTCAATAGTGGGGGAGGCCTGGGGGCTCCAAGACCCTTACTCTCACCTCTGTGAATTGGGAGGAGGAGAAGTGTGGGGGTAAGCAGAACCTCAGGGAAAATTCTCAATCTCCTAAATGTGATCATGTCTCCTGAAATCTCAAGTTTCATGAGGAAGGACTGGAGGAAAAAAACCCATCAGATTCTTCTTCCCCACAAGCCTTACACCTAAAGAGCTGTGGAACCAGATCACTTGGAAGCAGAGGTAGATTTTAATGGAGAGCCAAGAAAAATAAATTGATTAGGGACCTCCATATGCTAAGGTGGAGAACCTTCTCTCTGGCAAGGAGTTAAAAAATGTGAAGTACTACAGCTCCCTCTCGTGTCCACTGTATGCAAGGGCACCCTCTATTTGTTTCATTTACATTTGTCCTGTTCATAAAATATTGAATTGCCTCCTAGCATATTCAGCATCAATAAATTTATTGTGAAAGCTAAACCAATACTAATTAATACCACAAAGTCATTCTCCATCAACCCCCAAGCCCTCAGCTCCCTGGGGAAGCAAACAAGCCTTGTAACATGCCTTGACATTCAAAAACCTCATGCCCTTTGGACCAAGTTGGAGGGTGGAAGAAACTGAATTCAAGCGGAGGATCCCTCACTAAAAGCAGCTTGCCCATAGCTTCTTAGAGATTTAGATCTGTGAGTTCTTAAGACAAGCACCATGTTTGATTTCTGTTCCTGTACAGAATACAATGAGAAGAGAGGTGGTTTCTGAATTATAAGGAACTCAAACCGCAAAGGGGCTTAGAGGTCAAAGCCAACCATCTTGAACGGCATACAAAAAGGAACTGCATCTTGAGGTGTACATGGAGCACAGGTGAAGTACGGTCCCTAAGGGAAACATGTTCTGTGGCTCTGAAGCTATTAAATGCTTTTCAGGAACTCACTCTATGGCACATTGCAGTGATCCAACCTAGAGAACAAAGGTCTGAATTACTGAAATGAAGTCCAAATTCAAGAGTGTAGAGATATCATATGCCTGTAGATGTTTGTGAATTTAGAGACACTCTGCTAGCATGGGCCAGTGTTATGTGAATGGGGAGAGATGCGCTAAGGATGATCTAACATGGCTGCTCCCAGCTCTTGTAGAAGGTTATGAATTTAGAGATGCTCCCTAACATGAGCCAGTGTTGTGTGAATTGGGCGATATGCCTTACAGGTGATCTAACTTGGTAGCTCCCAGCTCTTGCAGAAGGTTGTGAATTAAGAAAAACTTGCTAGCGTGGGCCACTGTTGTGTGAATTAGCAGATGTGCCCTACAGATGATATAACATGGCTGCTCCCAGATGTACACCTGGGAATTACTCCTTTCTGTTATTAAAGTTCTGTTCCTCGTTCAACAGTGTGGTCTTTATTAACCCTCAGGATTGTTACAAAGAGGAAGAGTTGCCATCTTCTAGACAAGCAGAAGTGGACAAAAGCTCCTTTCACTGCCTCTTGGGACCAGTGGTCACCTTGCCAGGTTGTTGGGAGGGCAAGAGTTGGGAAGGACCAGCTAGCCACTGACTTTATCTTCTGTCTTCTGTAGGGACTTGTCATAAGGCCCTCTCAGCGCAGGAAGTCCTGGCTTGGCACCAAACCAAGGGACCTAGGGTACCAAACATTAGGGGCTGCCGGACTGGGGCCAGCGAGGCTATTTTAAATTTCCTGGCCTGCTACACACAGGCATGTAGCCCAGGGCAGAGCAAGGCAGGAAATCCTCTGCTCCCCGCTCCAGCAAAGTACTGAGGGTGGAAGGGCGAGGGGGAGGGCAGGCCTCTTGGCAGCCCCACTTGGCGTGTGTTCCTCAGCCCTCTACCCCCCACTCAGCTCCCCCCCGCCCCACCACTTGGCCTGTAGCGCCCAGGCCACCAACTGTGGGGGGTGCCAACATCACAGTTCACCTAGGACACCAAGAAACTTTGGGCCAGCCCTGAAGGAAAGTAGCACCCCTCCAGGCCAGCTGAGGTAACTGGGACACATTGTTGATTTCCCTTACACCAGTGTGCAACAAATTAATGTATTAGTGTGATGGACTGTCTGCCGCTCACCTCATGATGGGTGCCTACTGCTGGTGCTCTGAGACTCAGCTTATAGCAATGCCCCTATCTGTGTCCTGTGCTCCCTTCCCTCTTCCCTCACTGCTGTCATTAAGGCTCTCCACAATCTTCAAGGCTTAGCTCTCTGGCCAAGCCACAGTTCATGTCATTCACCCTCCCCGCCATCCTTCTGTAGGGGTTCTGCAGTCCCTTTTCCACTGCTTATTTCAGTGGTTGCTATAGTTCACTGCAGCTCCACTGGTGGCCTACAGGAGACCTGACAGCCGTCTCCTCTAGCTCCTCCACAGTCTCCCCCAGGTCACTTCCCCACAGCCCCAGTACCACCTCCCTTGTATCAAGGCCTCAGCACCTCCTCTGCACTTGTATCAGGGCCTTCTGCTCTTGCCGAGCTACCGCTGTCAGCCACATCCCTCCTGAGGTGCTATTCTCCCTCAATTTACTGGGCAGCCAGGCTTTCCTCCCTGGGCTCCTGAGTGTGACAGCCTTGCTCTGCTTGCTACTCCCCTTTTTATATTGGGCTCTGATTGGCTACCCCACTGCTTCTGTCCATGGGTTGCTTCTTGCCAAGCCTGCCTTTATCCCCCTTTGGTCAGTGTGGGGTAGACACCACCACAGTGAGCTTGCAATTTCTGGAGATCTAGTGAGGGTTACCTAGCTACCACTCTACTCCTTATGGGGCACTGTCTTCCTTTACAATGTTTCCATCTTCTGCTGCTGTACTAGTGAAGGACCTTGGGCCACTTCCTGCTCCTCTTTCCCTGAGATTGACTGAAGGACTGACTATGCCTGGCTGCACCCTTGAACAAGGGAGATGGGATGACTGGCCAGCTAATGCCTCCCAAGATCCAAAAAGAAGCTTTCAGATGTAGAAGGCAGTAGCAGGGAAAAGAGGTCACTGAGCATCACCCTCAAGGGAGCAATGATAAATAGGGAGGCCTTGAGTCCTGTTAGAGAAAAAGGTAGGGAAGCTGGCCACTGGATAGAGGGAGAATCCCAGGTGGGAGCATGTGGCGGGCGGAGACATGGTTTTGCTCCCTCAGGTTCACAAAACATATTAAAAATTTCAAGGCAAGACTGCCTAAGTGGGCTCCACTTACATGAATGGTCCAACAGCTCTCTCTTCCCCTTTCTTTTTCTGTCCCTTTTGTCAGTTCCTCCACTTGTATTCTTTCTTTCTGTACTTTCCTCATCTCCCTAATAACAGACAGAATGACAAATACTGTACAGAAATTGCCCCATTCCTCCTGTGAGTTCTCCACATTCAAATGTCTGACAAAGTGGGATTTTTCTCCCACGAAACCAAATGTGATAAATAAATTCATTAGTCTTCAAAAGTACCACCAGCCTCTTTGTTTGTTTTTCTATACATTGTGATCTCTGCTCCCTCTCCCCACCACACAGAGTCCAATTCGGTCCCTAGGGTGAGCCCTCCCATAGCACATTTTGCCAAAGCAGCTAGTGAAGGGAGGATGCTTAGCTTTCTAGCTCCTGGCGCTTGGACACTGGGTGATGTCATCACTCTCTCTGCCAGCTATTGGCTGTCTGCCAGGCCCTCCATCTGTCAGCTTTTCATGGAAATCACACATCTCAATTCTGGGCTTTTTCTCTCCTTTCCTTTAATTATCTGATTCTGCTTTCTCTGTTCCTAGGACCTTCTTGTGCTCTCTTCTTGGGACACATATGTGGTCATCTAGGACTTCATGGGTGTCACCTTGCTCCGCTCTTCAGCCACTTGGAACATCCTAGCAGTAGCAGCAGAAGCAGAGATGGAAAGGCATTCCTCCTGCTTCAAAAGCCCAGGAACTGGCCATCTGAGCTACAGGAGAATCTTCATTAGCTTTTACCAGACTAGGGTCTATGACTCAAAGTATAAGAGAGTCCTTTTTCAATAGAGGTCAATGGTACATGTACGGGGCATCTGATTTTAGGTTATAATTGGTAAACATTGATAATCCCCACACAAAATAAAAACAAATAAGGTGTTTACCCAATAACTACTCAGTTTCATGTTGACCTCACTTTTTTCCCATTGTAGTTTATGTGATAGGTGATTTCCCTGCTCCCCGGCTTGTATTTAAAAACTTATCAACAGGAAGAAGCAATGCAGGGATATGATTTCTAAAACACGCTTACATGTTGCACATTAATTGGGCCATACAGACCCTTCTTGGTGCATGCTAAAGATTCCTTTTGCATATAGTACTGTTTGAAACAGTACTATGTGTATATACAAAGAGAAAACTCATTAAACCTCTGATTTTTGGACATCTACACAGAATTTAAAAATAGCCACAAAATAAACCCTGAAAGTGAACTTAATAATCCACCCAAGCCAGAAGTCCTATACATGTATAACTAGCCAGTTTATTACAATTCATGTGATTTCCCCACTCTTTGTTCTTATGCTAAATTACATTCTTTGAATGAATCTGTCTTCGTCTTAGATTCATTGACTGTTATAGCTCAGCCAAGGATCCAGGACTCAGAACCAGAATATGTACATGGAATTTTACAGTCCTGTGCAATGTTAGTGGAAGGTGAACTCTGAATATGATTTGTTCACAAACTGTAACAAACTGCACTAAGAATGATACACTTAGGCCGCCAAATATTTCTGGTAATGAAAACAAATGCTGCATTTAGGAATATTAAAGGTTGAAAATAAAGGAGAAGGAAAAAGGAGGGAGATACATGAAATAAACAACACTTACAGTTACAGAGGAAAGGAGAGAGAAATATGGTCAGGAAAAGATACAGCAGAAGATTAACAGAAGTAACCTGTGCGATGGGGGAGGGGACAAGAGAAACTTCTGATTTTTAAAAACACTTCTAGTAAAATCAGTATAGAAACAGAGCACAAACAAACAAACCTACAGAACATGAATTCAAAAAGTTAAAAAAAAAAAAAGTTTAGAAAACCTGACCAGTGAGGAAAGATTAAAAGAAAAAACTGGTCATGTTTAGTCTTGAGACAAGAAACCTATGGACACATCAGCAACCCATTACCAAATAATTTACAATATCTCCTCTTTAAAATGGCCTTATTTGCGTGACCCAAAATAAACTTTGCAAGGTATCCAACAGATCTACTTGTGAACCTAACTTAACAGTCAAAATAAATACAGCAGGAGAAAAATCAAGGGCTAAAAAACCAAAAGATACCCAAGTCAATCAAATAATGGTTGTAACTTGGAACATGTAAGAAACAAACAAAAAATAGTCTCTTTCATGTCACAAAATGGACATGACATGGACACCTGTGAAGTCAAAAAATACAAAAATATATTCACAGCAATAGCCCCACCCATGAAGAATTCCCCATTGGAAATCACCTATCATCTTTGTCGTTAGAGACTTGTATGCAGTACACCTGCCTGGATGGATGCAGTTTGCACCCAGAAATGGTTTTCTCTGTAGTTTATGAGGATCAACAATTATTAAAAAATGATTATTCTTTATCACGTGCATAAACACTAACTTATAGCCTAAGGTAGTATAAGTATTCAGAAGACCCACACTGAAAGCAAGCAAGCCCTTAGGCTTGTCAACATCCCAATCCATTGCAGGATCAACAGTCAGGTAAATAGGAGCATTAGTATAATCAGGAATGGTTCCCACAAGGATGCAAGTGTCAAGAGAGCTAATACCGCCCCTAATTCCAATACAAATCAGGAAATGCAACAAATGGAATAAAAAGCAGGCTTGACAACTAATATTTCAACTGAGACCCATGTAAAATGGTAAAACTAAATGAATCAGTTTTGTTACACCTGCTGCATTAAGAAAACAGACAAGGCTCCTAGGCAATGTCTGCACTGGCAGCAGTCCAGACTAAGGAAGTTTAACCCAAACTAATTTAGCCCATGGCTATACTAGGCTTTGCCTAGTCCGAACTACAAAATTTCTTAGTTTGAACTAGGCAAAGCTTAGCCTGAACTAGTAAGACCTGGCACTAGTCTGGACTTACTCGCTTAGTTCAAACTTTAGTTCAAACTAAGAGTGTGCAATACACAAACTAAGCCATTAGTTCAAACCAACTGCATGTTCTAGTTCAAATTGAGTGTTCATTTCAACTAGAACATGTGGTTAGTTTGAACTAAAAAGTCCGTGGTTAGTTCAAACTAGCCCAAGGTTATTTTATAGACTAACCTCAGACTTCTTTAGTTTGGACTAGCTAGTCCAAACTTAAATTGGAGATGTAGACATAGCCCTAGAAACAACACTGGAAATCTTCATGGCAGGGTTATAAATAAGGGGTTCAGCAAGCAGTCCTGAGAACTCCAGCTGTTGATCTGTGCCCCACCTTCAAGAAATCTCAAAATATTGGGCAACACCTGAAAATTGAGATACCCAGGTTCCAAAAAAGTTCCTGATCAGAATCAAGATCCCCTACCAAATGAAAAACAAGCAAAAGCAAGTTGCTTTCAAGAAACAGTCTTATCTCCCAAACAACTGCTATGGAAGAGACTGCAACCTAAAGATAGTAACTTTGTAGAAAGGATCACTGGAATCTCGACCCCTTACTATAGTGTGAAGATATAAATACTTCTCCTCAGCCCAAGTTGGCCATACCATCAAAAGTCCAAAAGAACCTTCTGAACTATGAGTGGATGGGAAGCCAAAACAACGCATTTATGCCACTATATAGAAGCAGTTAAATTATCAGTGACTAACACCTGTCTCAGAAGGAAAGGTAAGGCAAACTCCACTTCCACATCTGCAATGTCCTCCAATTTTTTCATAACTCCCTCCCAATTCCAACCCAAATATCATCTAGTCCCAGCATAATCTCCACTGCCTTAAAGCCATTTTGGCTTCACAGTAGTGCCCCTGGCAAAGTTGGGAGGTGGGAGATCACCCAAGCCCCAGCAGTAGTGTGCCTCTCTTCCAATTTCTGTCAACTGAGGGAAGCCTGCTGAAAAGAACGCTGACATTCATTCAAACCCGGGACATCCGAATCATGAGTAATAAACACAATCACATTGTCAGCATGTGTGGAGACTTGCCCCAGAGAACAAGCTGGAATAGGGACAGAAAGGCCAGAAAAGTCCTTTTGCAACTTGCATAACAGGCTTGTTGGAAAGAGCATACAATAAACTAGACAGGGAACAATGCTACCTGATTCTCCTACTGACTGGAGTGGGTGTGCTCAAAACACCATTCACCTTAAATAGGCTATTCCTTTATACAGTAACTGAATGGACAAGATAAGCCAGCATCGTTGCTGCCATGGAAGGTTTCTTCAGGTTGCACAATCCCCAATTCTTACTCCTCTATATTCTGGCACATGCCCAGGATTGTCTGCTGCATGTACTGCTGACAAAAATATTAAATATTAATTATCTTAATTTCTCATAATTGCCTCAAAAGGGGAAAACACTCTTTGAGGCAGCCCAGGCTCCTCAAAAATAATTGAAAGAGTTTTGAAAGTGAATATATTGTAGAAGGTGAGTGTTAAAATGCGAGTGTGGTTGATAGTCTTGCACAGAAGGAAGAGACAATACAAATTGGACCAAATGATGATCTGAAATCCCAGTAGGAACAGTGCATCTAGAAAGCAAGGAAGGCCAATGACGAATAAAAATACAAAAGGGACCGAAATGGGCCATAGAGAAAGAACTGGTGCTAACATTCAACCATGTATTTTGTTATGCATATTGGTGAAAATGTTGCTACACATTAAGTCATATCAGGAGCCTGGTGAAAAGTTGCAAGTCACTGGGCAGACAGGGTACCAGATTCCAAATGATTCCTATACAATTTCTCACTAAGAGTACAATTAAAATCACCCTCCAGAATTAAAAAAGACCATATCAATCAATTTGTGAAAAGAGCACCCAAGCTCTGAAGAGGGAGAAAAAAACCCACATCCTGTTTTTCCCTATGTTAGAAGCATAGACATTAATCGGAAAAAGAAGATATTGCTCAAAAGTATCTCAAACTGTCAATAAATAACCTGGAACAACTTTCTGTACATCCACTAAATCAGGCTTCACATTGTCTGCAAAGAGACAGCCCCTGCAAATACAGTAGAACCGTGACCCAGAAAAACTTCCTGTCTCCAATCAGCAAACCAATCTGTTTGGTTGCCAGCATCTGTGTGAGCCTCTTAAAAAAATTTAAAATGTCCACCTTTTTCTCATACAGGTACTCTAAAGGAGCCATACTCTTTTAATGTCCCTCAACCCATTCACATTCAGAAAGCCACATACAAATTTACTCATCAGACCAGTACTCACTAGAAAAAATAAGAAAAAGACATGCAGAAACCTTCTCTCCCAAACCTCAACCGAAGCCTCCAAATTCTCCTACGTACATTGATCCCCAACATTTCCATAGATCAGAGAGACATATGCTTTGGTCATGGTTGTGTACCCCCTCCCCCCAATTGATAGCACTTCTGTTTGTTAAACTCAGACCCAATGACACTTCTTGTGAAGCAGACAATGCAGGCTAAGCTCAAGAAACCAATCTGATACTTCTGCTTCATGTTTCTCCTTAGCCACAGCCAGATCTCTATCACTAGCATGCAGGTTGTATCCCCAATCAGGGCCCAAGGAATCTGTGAGGTCATCATCCCCCATCTTCTCAGGCTCAGATGAGTCACTGCTGATGTCAGGCATGCAGGGATGGGGGGAAGCCATCAAGAGACTAGTGGGAGGAGACTGCTAAGACTTAGAGGGCAAAGCAAACGCCTGCAAATTCTCCATGTCCCCAACCGAAGGACCGCTCTCAGCAGTGGACTCTCTGACTACACTGCCCAAGTTAGCCCACTGTGCAGCATCTTCAGAAACTGTAAATGGCCATTTTTAGCTTTGGGACTTTGCCAGCAAGCCAGAATCCACAGCCAAGCCATGGTTCTGTAGCTTCCGTTACACAATCAGGCTCAGGCTGGGAGACTACAGAGTCAGGAGTCACAGTGCTAATCACGCCATCTCCAACAGGCCATAAAGAGGCACGAATGCCCCAGACTCAACATCTCAGAGATATCTGGAGCCTGCTGGAATCCAGTCTGTGCCACAGCCACCCCACCTTGTGCTTAACTCTCAGAAAAGCCCACATTCAAAAGCACAGAGGCACCATTCCTAGGGGCAGCCTACTTCTTACTGGGGTCCAGATTAGCCATACGTGTCAGATTCTGATGGAGGGTTCAGTGTCTGAGTCCCAGTGATAATTGCCTAGTGGCAAGAATCTGTGGCAGTATTGCCTAGCCGCAGGAGCCTAGTGGGGCCAGCAACAGAGGAACCTGTACATTCCCTGCTCTACCAGGTTCCAACCTAGGACCTTGTGACTGGCAGGTCAGATATGGAGCTGTGGGGCCTGTGCCACCAAGCCTGCTCATTGGGTCACTTCCAACCATGTTCTCAGCCCTTTCCAAAGTCATAACAAGGGCTGGCTTACAAACTCATTGGGAGGAAGGTGGTTCTGTGATTCGGAAGCTCCTCTTCAGTCATGGTCCCCACCCCATTCCCAGGTTCCACAGTTCAGTGGCTCTGCAGAAGGATCTAGTGCAGGTCACGTACTATGCCAGCAGACTCTGCAGGAGCTACGGGCATGGTCTGTGATGAGTAGGACGGAGTTCCCTATGAAAGACTTTAAGGTCAGATGAGATCATGATCACCTAGTCCAGTAGTTTTCAATGTGTGGTCCAGAGATTTCTAGCAGCCTGCAGACTATGTCTAAAGGGCTCCCGAATGGTTATCATTACCACAGAACAGAGGTTTTCAACTGAGGTACACAGATGATGTGTAAGATTTCTAACCCAGTTCACAGCTCCATTCAGAATTTGAAAAAAGGTTGAAAACTACTGATCTAGTCAGATTTCCTGCACATTCTTGGCCACAGAACCTCATGCACCTATTACTGAAACAGAACCCCAACCTCTGGCTGAGCTAATGAAATCACAGAATTGTGGGGCTGGAAGGAACCTCAAGAAGTCATCTAGTTCAGCCACCTGAGCTGAGGCAGGGTCAAATATACCTAGATCATCCCTGACAGATGTTTGTCTAACCCAGGGGTGTCAAACTCATTTGGCAGGGGGCACACTGGAGGGCAGGACACCTGACAAGGGCCATGTGTCCACACAGGCTCCTCCATCCTTTCCCCTGCCACATTCAGAGCAGCATAGGGTCCCCTTTCCCTTCCCCTACCCTGCAGGCTCAGACACCTTCCCTTTTCTGTGTATGGTGGGCTCCCCTTTCCCACGCTGGCTCCCACACCCTCTCCTGCTGGGCAGCTCCCAGACACCCCTTCCCCTTCCCCTTCCCTCTCCAAACTCCCCTACCACATAGCAGTAGGCAGTCAGTCTGTCACAGTCACAGACACAGGCAGGCTGGGTTCCTGCCTCCCGCCCTCCCTGCCCACTCACTGTCAGTCATTCAGCTGCTGGCCTTTGGTTGGGCTCAGTCATGGCTGGCCTTTGCTTGGCTCATTCCCATGTGGGCCCCTGCTACCTTTTCCTTTCTTTTTTGTGATTCATGCGATGTGCTGTGAATCAAATTAGCATGCTGACTGACTGGCAGTAAATGGTTGGTTTGGGGGACAGTGGAGAGGGTCTCCAGGAACCCGGTCCAGCTTGCTGTGCCTAAGACTCTGACCAGTTAGGAGAGCTGAGCCAGGACTGGCTGGAGACCTTCCCTTGTTCTCCTCTGCTGTGACTGGGATCATGTGAGTGAGCCAGAAGCAAGTCTACCGCAGCTCTGTTGGGGGCAGCCTGTCTTTGCTGGTCACTGCTGCTGCAAAGAACTCCCAGGCACAGTCTGGGCAGCAGCTCTGTGGGCTGGGTTAGCGCCGTTGGCAGGCCAGATCCAGCCCTCAGACATTACGTTTGACACCCCTGGTCTAAACTGTTCTTTAAACCCTCCAGTGACAGGGATTCCACAACTTCCCGTGGCCTAAGTACAGGTTAAGACCAATACTACTTGTCCTACCTTCAAGGGGCATGAAGAACAATTGACCACAATCCTCTTCACAACAGCCTTTAACATATTTCAAGAGTTTTATCAAGTCTGTCAGTTCTTTTCTCTCAAGGCTAAACATGCCCAGTTTTTTAACCTTTCCTCACAGGTCAGGTTTTCTAAACTTTTTTTTTTTCTTTTAATTAAGTTTTGTTGCTTTCCTCTGGTCTCTCTCCAGTTTGTCCACATCTTTCCTAAAGTTTGGTGCCCAGAACTCCAGCTGAGGCCTCCCCAAATCCTCAGATCATGATATCAAAACTATCAAAACTTCAAGTTACAGGCAACCCATCATTTGCATTAGTTTAAACCTGCAAGGCCCCACGCTGCAGAGGAAGGTGAAAACACCCAAGGGTCTCTGCCATTGAGGCCCAGGGAGATAACAGCAAAGTGCCTTTATGGCTCACTTCATGACCAGGGCCTTCCTCAGTCATTGAGTGGTTTACCTTCCAAGAGAACAGCTTTCTACTTATGTGAGGGACTCGATGTTCTTCACTCACAATCTCTTGGGACAGCATGGACCTGAGGCCTACTTCCAAAGTATCTGTTTCCAAAAAGAATTATTTCACAAAGTCGGGGTGGAAAAGAACTGGTCCCTGAGTTAGCTGGCTCATTAAAACAGACAAGGAATCTGGTGGCACTTTTAAAGACAAATGCATTTATTTATCATGTAAGCTTTTGTGCGATAAATAAATCTGTTAGTTTTTAAAAGTGCCACCACACTCCTTGTTTGTTTTGCTGGACTAGATTAATATGGCTACCCCTTTGGAACCTGGCTTGTTAAGTTTCTGAAGGCCATGTCAGATGCCTACATCCATTACACCTTCTTGGGGCGGTGAATAGGCTGGCTATTGTGGTGAAATCAGGTATAAACTGCCTGTAATAGTCAGCCAGGCCTTAGAAGCATTGTACCTTCTTTTTTGGTTGACAGTACTAGGCAATTTCCCAGTGTTTGGACTTTCTTTCCCAGGAAGTACAGCCAACACTGCCCTCAGTGTACCCGAGGGACATCGGCTGTATTCACACACACATGGTTATTTCAAAACAAGTTGTGTCGAAACAACTTGTTTCAAAATAACGCCTTATTTCGAAATAACTTATTCATAATTAACAAATAGTTATTTCAAAGTAAAGAAAAAGGCGGGAAACGAAATAGCAGGTTCACACTGTGAACCTGCTATTTCGCTTCCTCAGGGGGCTGCAGGCACCGGTGGGGTTCAGCGCAGCCCACCGCTGAACCCCACTGGTGCCTGCAGCCCCCCTTTGCAGGCGCTGGCCAGGGGACACCCCTCAGCACCCTGGCCAGGGTGCTGAGTGTTCCCTGGCCAGAGTGCTGAGGGGGTAGCCCTTGACCTGTTGTTTCGGAACACCTTGTTCCGAAACAACATGTTCACACGAGTTGTTTTGAAACAAGTGTTTCGAAACAAGGTTGTTTCGCCCACAAATGGGGTTTAACTTGTTTCGAAACAATGGTGCGTCGTGTGAACATGTTTTTTTTTTTGTTTTGAAACAACGAGGTTGTTCCGAAACAAAAGTGCTGTGTGAATACAGCCATCATCTCTTTCTGTCTGCGGTGGTATTTGGCAAGATTCATTGTAACCTCTGCCTTCTTGAGGGTCTGAATGACAGTAGAGACATGCCATAGGTAGTCTTATTCTCAGTTACAGATGATTGTCACAGCATCCTGAGTTCAGGTGCCTTGGTCCTAGGTACAGGAAGGACTTCTAAGACCAACTAGTTCTCCACTGAGATTATGGCCTTCACCAGGATTTCTGGTTGATGGTGCATGAAAACTTGGATGAATTGCTCTCATGTGATAGGCTCCACCAGTTGTATTCCGGTCTGTTTCTCAGCGTCCAGCCAGCACAAATGCTGTTTTTTTAGGCATTGTGCCACCACCCCTGGCTGGGCACTCCATGAATATTTTTTCTTTCTGAATTGTTGGTGCAATGTTTCAGGGTTGATATCCAGGTAATTTAAAATGGCTGCTTTTCCCATAATGTGATCCAGTGCATCTGTGGGGTCCAGGTTCCTGGGCGGGTCCCATCAAATATGGGGCTCAGAGGGTGCCCTAGTGTTCCTGTTGTTAGCTATTATCTATTTAAGCAGTTTCCTGTGTCCATGGTTTCTCTTGGGCCAGTTTCATTGGTAAATGTGCTGTCCTTCTATCAGGACTTGACCAATGTTTGCGTCCACCACCAGCTGGAAGAGGGATTGGTGACCAAGCCCCAGCAATGTTACCTAGTGGTGAAAGTTTGTGGCAGTGTGGCCTAGTGTTGAGGCTCTATGGCTGGCAGTAGGGCAACCTGGGCTCTCCTGCTCCACCAGGTACAATCCAGGGCCCCAAGACTGACCGGTCAAACATGTGGCCTGGGGTGTGGACATCCTGAAGTCTGCTTGCTGGCTCACTTCCTATTGCATGCATCTGATGAAGTGGGCTGCAGCCCATTGAAACATATGCTGAAATAAATTTGTTGGTCTTTAAGGTGCCACAGGGCTCTCATTGTTTTTGCTGTGCACAGACTAACACAGCTACCCCTCTGGAATTAGAGACAGTGGCTTTAAAAGAAGGTGTTAGAAGTGGCAAACAGGGACAAAAACACACTGCACAGCTATCCCTTCCACAGCCACCTGCTCGACCAGGCTAAGTAAGGTCAACAAACACAACAACCACATTGATCATGCAGAAGGCATACCTCACATTTTAAGACCCCACTTTTCCCACAGCTAGACCCTCACAGACACAGAATCTGGGGGCAAAATCCATAACTTCTAATCCATGGCCGTGTCTTAAATCCTCAGAATCTGCAACAAACCGAGGTTTCCATCCCTGCAGTACAGAGAACAGACAAAAGCCTGATGAAACAAAAGAAGTCCCAAAATTAAACCCCCAATAACTGCAAAACTAAACCACAAATATCCCAAAACCCATATTCCCAGCAGAAAGCAACACAGAAAGAACAGCAAAGCACACCCACTCTCAGCCTCACTCCTACAATCCTCTGAGTGTGAGAAAGAAAGAGAGTAACAGGAAAATGAAGAGAGAAAAACAAGGAGATGGTGATGGATGTGTATTTTCTATGGGGATCTGTTTTAGGCTGCAGATCAACTCTGAGAATGTGGCAGATAACTGAATTAGAACCCAAGTCCCCATGTCTCCCATCATCTAGGAGTGTCCAGGCGCAGACACAATAGGTACATTGTAACAGCCACATCTGTGCTTTTTCATTAATTTGTTTGATGACAGAACAGAGCAGTTAATGGACAGGTACCAAGAGGATAATTCCTCTGGCATGGGGAGAATAGCTGCTGGCATCTCTAAGCTCTTTGGTTTTTTTAAATAAAAGTTAAAAAATTGTTAGGGAAATCTAGGTGAATCCTGTCAGTGCTTCAGTGAATGAGAGGGTACCAGGAAGATGGGGTGGGGTGTCAGGCTAGAAGCAATAGGGTAAAAGCAAGGGGCTGACTGAGAGAGGAAGAATAGTGTGACAGAGGAGGGACAGGAGGGGTGAGAGAGAGAAGTAGGGGGGAGATGGGAGAGAGAATGTGTTGTGGGAGATCAGGAGAGAGGGTTTTTGCACTGGCTGGCAGAGTAAAGCAAGACACACGTGTATGACATAGATACTGGGAATCCATCCCTGGCACTGGCCCATCCAGAGGGAATGGGAGGACCTGGCTCCATTTGGACTATAATAAACTGGAATGAGGGTGTGTGTTCCTTCTCTTTGCCCCCCCTCGCTCTCATTCCATCCGCATTATAACACCAAGTCCTACTACTTCTTTCTGCTTTTTTCTAAAATTGTATTTTGAAGACAACCAAAAGTGGAACGTTTTCTGGGAGTGGCTGTGTGTGCTGTACACTCCAGCCAAAGTAGGGGACCAGCCAAAGGGGGAAGAAAGTGCGTCTGCAGCCGACGAGAGTGGAGATTGTGGACAACAGTGAGTGAAGAAGACCCTATCCCTTTCCCCAACACCCCACAAAATTAGTTCTAGAGAGAAATGAAAGGAGGGGGATAATGATGGGAAACTTTTCTGAAGTTTCCAGGCAATAGTATGGGCAAATGGGTGAGAAAAAGAGAGAGAGAGGTGATGAATGTTTGAGTGGGTGGATGGATGGGGAGAGAAAATAGATTTAGAGAGGACATGGAAGGCGAATGAAAGAAGACAGCCAGGATGCTGTGTCCAGTTCAAAATGTCTGGGGAAGGAACTGGAGAATGGCTATGACAGATCAGAATGGAGCTAGATGGAGAGAGAACAAATGAGGAGTGTGTCTGGGGGAGGGATTTGGAGTTAATGGGTGAGGAAAGTGTCTGGGTTGCATGGGGAATGTCTCCCTATCCCTGGTGTGATTTGTGCCAGACTTTCATCTGACATCTCCCTCCTTCAATTTGCAGGGATGATGACCTTTGGAGCCCACACACTGCTGTGCATCATAGCTCTCTCTGTTCCTCCAGCTGGTGAGTCACTACCTTATAGGAGCCACATCAGGGCTCTTTCCCTTTTCTTTGCCCCTTAGAGGTTCACACAGAGTTGCTGTTCAGTGCCAAGAGGGAAAAGACACACACACAGATGGACAGTGACAAGGAAAGAGAAAGGGGAGAGTGCAAAAGGGAATGGGGAGAAGGCTGGAGGGAAGGTTTGAGAAGCGAGGATCAGTTCCCATATGTTCCCCTTCTAAGGAGCATGACTGGGAGCAGAGAGAGGGTTAGAGAATGAGCAGAAGGGAAATGCGGGTATGCAGACTATTCCCCTACCCAGCACAGTTGCCATTTTCCTTGATTTTGCATGGACTCAATGAACAGTTCAGAATTCCAAGCTTCTCTCTGCCTGCTGCTTAATGTCTCTCCCTGCTCTGAATTACTTTGGCATAAATTCAGGTGGGATTGAATTTGTAGATGACTCCAAAATCACAGAAGTCGTGCCAAACAGAAGAGTAAATTGGAGAGACTGGAGAAGAGAATGAGGGATAATTCCATCTTAATGGCTAGAGAGTGCTGTAGCCAAGAAGAAAGAGAAATGGGAGAGGTCCTAAATGGGGGACATAGCCAGGTAGCTTTCACATCAAAGCAAATTTATTCTATTCTGACTTCCTTAAGCCTCTCATCATAGAGATCAGGTTGTGTTGAAATGGTTGGATCTCAGGAGGGACACCCCCATTATTCAATGGCTGCTGGGGTCTGGTATGTTTCATTCCTAATAATACTTGTCCCCATAAGCAGGCACTGTAGCTATCACAGACCAGATGTGAGTTGGTGACCATAAAGCAGGGAGGAGAGGCAGCCATGGCACAATCTTGATCTTAAAGGTGACCTTCAGTGTAAAAGAAGGAAGAGGTTGGGTCTTTTATTTATTTTTTTCCCCTCTGTTGCAGAAACAGGACTTGAAGGGCTTCCCCCCTCCCCTTCTTATTTTTTATCTCAGGCCTGTTCTACACTAAAAAATTAGATTGACCCAGCAATGTCTCCCCAGGGCATGAAAAATCCACATCCCAAGCAGTGTTGTTAAAGTAACCTCACCCTCACTGTAGGCAGCGTTAGGTAGATGGAAGAATACTTCTCTCAGCCTAAACTACTGCTTCTTGGGGAGGTGGATTACCTTTGCTGAAAGGAGAATGAACAGTGCTGCTCGAGCATTTCTGGTGTAAATGTGCCCTTGGAAATATCTGGAACAGCCAGTTTGGTTTCTTTTTGTTTTGTTGTAGAACTAGTTGGAGATCTAGATAACTGAAGTGGGAGCTTTTTCAGCCCTTGAGGAGAAGGGTGGTGCATCTTTAACTAAGAGTGCTTTCCTCCTAAGTCATGGGTCTGCAACTTGTGGCTTTAGAGTCACAGGAGACTCTTTGGCTGCCCCCTTGCAGTTCCAGGGTCTGGCCTCACTCCCAACCAGTAGGGGACCCTGCAGGCAGCCTGTGCCAGGCTCTTGGCTCCCCTCTGCCAGCAAGGGAACCTGCAGGGGGCCTGCTCCTGGTTCTGGGTTTCCCCTCCCTCTCTGCAAGGGGATCCAGTGGCAGAAGCCGTGGCCCAGCTTCCCCCAGCCCGTACCAGGAGGCTACAACCCTTGCGGCCCTCAAAACACTTGGTTATTGAAGGAATTTTTTAAAATGGCTCTTTTATCTTTTGTGTTGCCGACCCCTGTCTTAAGTGTTTGTCAGGGGTTTGAATTAAGTAGGTGTTAATACATGCAGATAAATTCAACAGACCAATAAGAAATCCTTCCCTCACTGAGGACTTGACCACACTGTGATCTTGGTGAATGACAAACCAAAATCAACTGAGTGGGTCATGGAGACCCATGGAGATGGGCTCTTCGGTTGATGCCATTAGTCTTCCTCCCTGAAAAGAGTAAGGCTGAGTCAATGGGAAGGCAATTCCCATTGACACAGCACTGTGTAATTGGTGTGGTAGAACATAAGTATGTCAACAGGAAATATGCATATTATATTAGGTAGCTTGCGTATCACCTGTCAGCTGCTGGTGGCAATGTAAACCAGCCCTTAGTTGCTTGGGTTTTATAAGCAGGCCAGTTTTCTAATTGTCTTTAGTCTTTTTTGGGGGAAAAGGTAGACAAAAAATGAATTTCTAATGTAGAAGGTAAGCAGAATTTTTTACAAAGTTCAGTGTTTCAGACCTTGCTTCTGCATCACAAAAAATAAAAAAGGACACGAACCCATTCCTCCCTTTGCATATTGCCATTAAGGATTGGCCAGCGTAGGAACAGTCTGAGAGGAAGTACTGGGTTATTGTACCTGGGTTGTGTGTGTAATGCCTGGCACTTCCTGGATCAGTGACCAGTGAAGGTGGCCACCTGTACAACCACTGCTGGGTGCTCGGCTGTGACAGGAGATAGAAGATCCTGTGAGAACTCTTGAAATGCTTCAAAGCAGGGTTATGCCCCTGGGCCCAATTCTCCCCCCTGCAAGATACAACAGCTGCTGCTGAAGTAAGAGGTAAATGCCAATCCTGGATCCCATAGCCCTTATTAATGCAAAGATCCTAGTGTCTTCAATGATAACTTTGGTGAAATGGGGTTAGAAGGCTAGAGCGCATAGTGTATAGCAGTGGTTCCAATCCTTTTCTCTGCTGTGGCACACCTTGATACTTTCAAATTTTTAGAGGCACACCACCATTAAAAAACTCATGAATATTCATGAACCATGTCACAGTGTTTCGGAAATGCTCCTGTGTGGGCTAGTAGGGGTAGCAGAGCAGGGATGGCAAAACATGGGAGGTCAGGAGTTGTGTGCAGTGGCAGGAGTGAGTATGGGGTGCACAGCAGGGCAAGGGCAGCAAAAGAGGACAAAGGCAGCCATGTGGGGAGCAGCACAAGGGTGCCAAGAGAGGAGAGAGGAAGGGAGAACAAGAGTGGCTTTGCAGGGGGGGCAGAGGGGAACCTGGGGAGTGGGAAGGTAGGGCAGGGGAGCATGGTGCAGCACCCACTTCCCCCTTCTCCACAGTGGCCCCCTTCCACCCAGGGCAAATCCTCACCCCACTGCTTTCCCTCCCACCCTAGTGGGTCCTGTCCTCCCCTCCCCCAGCCCCCTGTTGCCTGTGATGGACCCTCCCATCACTGCAGGGGCCAGAACTAGGCCCCCAGCCCCCAGCTACACCCCCCACACCGACCCCCAACCCCCAGCTACTCCCCCAACCAAACAGCCACCCCACAACCCCAGCTACACACCCTCTGCTACACAGCCACTCCCAGCCACCTCTGCTACACACACACTCCTACCCCACACAACCCTCAGCAGCCCTCCCCCCCAAAGCCCTTACCTGGGCTGTTTGCAGGCTGCCTGATACAACTTGCTCTGCCCTGCAGGGGGACATTCACACACTCCCAGCCTCCAGCCCCTCTCTGCTGGCTGGGCTTAAGGTGGAGCCACCAGAACAGTGCGTTTGGGCTGTTCCTGCTATTTTGGGGGGGACTTCTGGACCTTTGCTTTCCCGTGCCTTCCTCTGTTTTTAGGGGGGCCAGAAGGCTGCCTTCCTAAAAATAGGGTCCCCAGAACTGTGATCCAGTGCCTTCCCCCTTACTTTAACCCCTGCCTTTTCCCAGCCCTGCACAGCCCACGTGATTGGGCTGAGCAAGGAGGGAACTTTAACTCCAGCTCTCGGGGATGCTCATGGTACACTTTGGGTGTTGCCGCGGCACACCAGTGTGCCCCGGCCCACTGGTTGGGAACCACTGGTGTAGAGGGCAATTTGACAGGCCCAATGCAATGTACTACATCATGGGTCATTCCCACATCTCTCCTAGTTCTAAGTTGATCTGCACTACCCTGTATCACCAGTCATATTCTACCAACTCTTTCCATTCCCCCTACAGTTATGCAGATGTTTTCCTCCTCCTTTGTTTAGCAGTAAATCTTTTCCTATTTCTAGCTGCCTGAAGAAGCAGCTTTATCACCATTGGCATTTTGAAAGTGAACAGTGTATCTCAGTTTCTGTTCCTCCTCTGCCACACTGACTGAACAGGTGGCCTCCATCTCTCTCTGCCCGTTCCACTTTCTCACTTTATAATGTGCCAGAATATAAGCGATCCTCCAGCCAGCCTATTGTCAGGGAGTGTGTGGTGCTCCATACAGAGGGGAAGGATAGTTTGGTGGTTACAGCTGTTGATTAGGAGCCAGGAATCCTGCCTTTTTTTCCTCACTGTGCCAAAGACTGGTTCTGTGTTGGGTAAGTCACTTGCTCTCACAAGCTATGTCTACACTTAATTCAAAATAACTACTTCAAATTTAAATCAAAGTTATTGTTTCAAATTAGCTCTGCTTTGAAGTTATTATTCTGAATTAGGAGTCCAGTGAAGACTCTTTAATTTGTAATAAAGTGGACTTCATTAATTCAAAGTAGAGAGTCTTCACTAGACTCTCTAATTTGAAATAGGGGAAGGCAGGCAGACAAATAGTGAAATTAGTTCAAATTAAGTCTATTCTGCTTCTTAAAATGGCTTAAATTCAGACTAATTACTTGAGTAAGAGATAGTTTGAAGTAAAAGGAGGGTTTATTATATCGATTTAGCTGTTCCTTATTTTGAATTAAGGAACCACTTAATTGATTTAATAAAAAGCTCCTTTACCAGGGAATAAGTTATTTCTAATTAAGCCTCCTTAATTCAAAATAACTTGCAAGTGTTGACATAGCCACAGTGCCTCCATTCTTCTTCTGTACAATAGGTACCGTGATACTGAATCTTCCTAGGAGAGGGATTGTTAAGCATAATTTGTTAATGTATGTAGAATGCACCAAGGTCTGCAAATGGTGCTGCTGAAATGCAGTCTGGGAGCAAATACAACTTCACAGATGTTACTATTTGTGTACCGTCAGAAAAGCATGGTAGCAGCGGGGTTAGAACTCATGTCCTCTTGCTCCAAAACTCCTTTTACTAAAGCACAAGCTTATTGAGCTACTAGCAGCATAAAACTTAGCATTACAGTTGAACGACTCTCATTCCAGCTAATGGAGGGCAATTGTCTCCTCTATACATATTAGCTAGTTCATCACTGTATTATTATTAATTATAATTGTATAGACTACAGTTTATAAAAATCCCTCCTTCGATCTTTTCCCCATTCTCCCCTCTTTTCTTGCAGACTGGTTTACACCTATGGTCAACTGTCAAGAAGCCTCAACACGTAAGTCCTGCTGTCTGATGTTTGTGCACGTATGCAGGTGCATGAGCACATGCTGAAAGAAAACCAGGGTGTTGGTTACTCAGTAGGAAGTGCTAATCCCAGTGTCCCAGCATGGTGCTAGGAGGTATTAAGGTTTTGGAGGTGTTGTCCTTTGTGGGAGGCCTAAAATAAGCACAGAAATCATTAAAGATTCTCAAAAATCTGATGGCACTTGTTCCAAGAATAGGTGTATTGTTCCTAATGTCTTAGATAATCATATTTTATCTTGCCACTATTCAGTTCTTCATTTCCTGGCCTCAGCTGTTGCTCAGTTCATTTGTGCACTGTTAAATAACTATCATGTTCAACCACAGACAAAATGGTCATTATATGTCATTTGTATTATGGTAAAACTCAAACACTCCATTCAGGATTGATCTCCTGTTGCACTAGGTGTAGTACACACAGAGTAAGAGACTGTCAGCCTCACAAAGATCTTTCAATATAATTTAAGCCAAGACACCACAAACAGATGTAACAAATGGAGGGACTGAGGGAGGCTGGATGAGGATAGTGGTTACAAATAGGCTATCGGTATGGGGGTGCAGGGCCCAGGTCAAATGGCAGTATGTAGGCCCCATTTTAACATCATGAATCATTTTTGCATGTTTTGGGTCCAGTTGCTTCCTGAATTCCCAGCTTCTGGCACCATGGGACTGAAGCCAGAAATGCAAAGTCCACCATTTTTGTTGCAGTAAAACCACTTTTTTCTTAGAGCAGGAGTTGGCAACACTTGTGATGTCAAAGTGTGAGCCTCCTCAGCGTGCAGAGCCCAGAGCAGTCCCCCAATTCATCATTCTCTAGGGATGGCTCTGGTTACAAGGACTAGCTAGGCCACCATTAGCAGGTATTTTGAGTCACTGATATACTAGGGTGTGAATAAGTATGTGTGGTGGGGGGGTATATGCACACACACATATTAATCTGAACTACCCCCATGGTCTTGCTGCCTAGTCACTACTATTCAGCAGTTTACTATAAGCAACTTGATAAAAGTGGATCTCAAGGCGGAATCTGACGGAGGAAAGATTAGTGGCTTTATGAAGTAGCTGCAGAAAGTCATTCCCTTTGGCGGGAGTAGCATGGAAGAAAGCTCATGTCTGTGGGAGAAGCACCTCTAATGGATACGTGACAGGCTGCTCCCTAGATCCAGTCCTGTGTGCTGCTGTGACTCCTCGGTTCCTACTCCTGAACATTGATTTGCCCCGCTTTGCCAAGTGACCACTCACTCCTGAGTCAGTCCACTCTGGCCTCTGACGTGCAACCAGTCCCAAGCAGTAGGTATATGCCCTCTGGCTACTCGAGGACGGTCACCAAATGAGCACCTCTTGGCCCCAGACAGCACCATAGGTGCCACTGTCTACAGAGATTGGGGCCCACTCCCAGTCACGATAAAACCAAGTCCATCCATTTAACAAAGAAATGGATTGTGCCCAGCCCTCTTCACTCACACCCTCTAAAGATCACACAGCTTTAGATAAAGCAACTAGAAGTGTATTGATCAGATTACAATTCTAAGTGAAAATATGGCTACTAATGGCAGAATCACAATATAAATGAGTCAGGAGAGACCACAAAGAAATAAAAGGTAAAACACACATAGGGTATATCCACAGAGGTTCTTATTTTGAAACAACAGAGGTTGTTTTGAAATAAGAAGCAGCATGTCCACACAACGCACCGTTATTTCGAAACAACAGGACCCATTGTGACCAGGCAGGGCCCAGATCTTGCCTGAAGTTGTTTGAAGATGGAGATTCCAAGCAAAAAAGCTCCAAAAATCTTCCTGGTGTCTCTCTTTTTTTTCCCATTCCTCTCACCCCTCCTCTTCCACATGTGAGCCCTTTGTCCCTCAATTAATATATCTTTGTTGCCTCTTCCAGGTGCTTTCTTGCTGCCGGGGGAACTCTGTCTATCTGCCACCCCCCTGAGCCATGTTACATATCCATACACATGCATGAGGCTACAGGAACATATCGTCATGGCTATCATATAGAATAGGCTATGAGCATCCATAAAGAAACATTGCATGGTGTAATTGGCAACAAATCATACAATCACAGTGTACAACTGAACAGCAAAATCACATAGATCAGTGGTTCCCAACCTGGGGTCTGTGAACCCCTCGGGGGCTGCAGAGTGGCTCCAGGGGGTCCACAGACAGGCTGGGAGCTGAGGGCAGATGCTTCTGGGGTCTCCAGTTGCCAGGGAGACCCAGGCTTCTGGCCAGAAGGGAGCTTTCGCCAGGCTGGGAGTTTTTAAAGCTCCTGCCCTGGAAGAGAAGCCTGGGGGGCAGCCGGTTGCCAGGAGCTCCAGAGGCCAGGTGGGGGGGGGACACAGAGAACTGGGGGGGGGTGGAGAAGATGGGGGGGCAGGGGGCCATGGCTGCTGCACTGCCACCACTGCCACATGCACCTGCCAGGGAGCAGGGACTGCCACAGCAATGACTCCCTCCCCCTATGTGGGGAGCTGCTGCGGCCCCATATGCCTGCCGGGGAGCAGTGACTGCCACAGCTATGGCTCCCTGCCCAGGGACCCCACTGCCTTCAGGAGAGAAGCACGGGCCACATTCTGACCCCATGCGGGCCACATTCTGCCTGCACCAGTGCCGCCGCATCCACAACATTTTTTTTTCCTTTGGTAAAGGGTCCCCAGCCTTGAAAATGTTGGGAACCAATGATACAGATCATAACCCTGAGGTGCACAGATGTGCATCCAGTGACAAGAATGGTGAGGCTGGTGTCATTGGCAAAGTAGAGGAAGGCAATGCAGTAAAAAACAAAGCCACATAAATGGGAGGAGGCAGAATTCTGAAAGATATTTAAAGGTGATGACATGATTTTGTGGTGATAGAAGAGGAGGAGCCAAGAGATGGGTCTGAAGAAGGGATTGAGGCAGAGAAAGTGACAGGCAAAGCTCTTGGCAGCTCGATTTTGAATGGACTGGAGAAGGGTAGTATGCATATCAAGAGTCCAGGGCTTGCAGAAATCAAGATGGGAGAAGACAAGGCCTTGAATAAGAGCTTTAGTTGTGTAGAAGGAGCAAAAAAAACTCCCTAAATCTGAAGACGTTATAGAGGAAGGAACTCCAAAATGTTAATGTACAGGACAAGAGGCAGGGAAGAACCAGAGATGAGGCTGTCTTTCAGTGCTGAGTAAATAAACTTTGTATAGTCTGGGAACCATGTTAGGCTTCTTCAAGAATTCATTATTATTCATGGTTCTGAGTGCATGTATTTCTTTGTGTGCACAATGTGACAGGCTGTTCCTTGGATCTGGTCTGCTGTGCCACTGTGAACCCCCTAATCTCCACTACTGAACCCCGATTCACCCAGCTTTGCCAGCTGACTACACACTCCAGAGTCAGTCCACACCAGCCTCTCTCACGTGATCAGTCCCAGGCAGCGAGCATGGTCTCTCAAGTCATGTAGGGAAAGGTCCTCCAGCAAGCACCCCCTGGCCACAGTCACCTCACCAGGAGTCACTGTCTTAAAGGAATTGTAATCCACTCCCAATCACCATACACTCAAGTATGTCCATTTAACAAAGAAATAGTTTGTGCCCAGCCTTTTTCATTCACACCCTCTAAAGACCACACAGCTTTAGATAAAACAATTACTATTTTATTGATCAGATTACAATTTTAAGTGAGAAAATGGCCAGTCATGGCAGAATCATAGTATAAATGAGTCAGGAGTGACCACAGGGAAATAAAAGGCAAAACACACATACTAACCTAATATCTCTACCTAAACTGAACTCACAGTCTGAGTTTATGCTCAGGATGCTCAGCTGTCAGATGTTTGTACAGCCAGTCTCTGAGACCAGGCAGGGCCCAGATCTTGCTTCAAGTTGTTTCAAGATGGAGATTCCCAAGCAAAAAGCCCCAAATCATTCCAACTGTCTTTCTTTGTTTCCAAACCCCCTGAACCCCTCCCTTTCTAGGCAGAGGTGATCTCTTTGTCCTGTCTGAGCCAGGGACCTTGATTTGTACATTCTTTGTTACCTCCTCCAGGTACTTGCTCACAATTTCAGTTGCTTGTATGTTGCTGGAAAAGAGTTCTGTTTGTCTCCCACCCCCCTGAGCCATGCAAAACATGCCACATATCTGTGCACATACATAACATGGCAAGAAACATGTTACTGTAGAAACAACAAGAATCTTATGGCACCTTATAGACTAACAGATGCATCTGATGAAGTGGGTTGGAGCCTATGAAAGCTTATGCCCAATGGAATCTGTTAGGCTATAATGTGCCACAGGACTCTTGTTGTTTTTGCCGTACACAGACTAACTCAGCTAGACCTCTGGAAATGATACTGTAGTAATCACGTAGAGTAGGTTATGAGTATGCATAAAGAAACCTCGCAGACATAGTTGGCATCAAATTGTACAATCATGATGCACAAGTGTACAGAAAAATAACATAGATAACGACACACAGGGACTGCTTATGAATTGATGATCTGCAGCAAAGGATTGTGAGAACAAGGTGGATCCTGAGATCTGAGAACTTACCACTGAATCACTGTCTAACAGTGAGAAGTTAGAGGAAGTGTATCACTACCTCAGTGATTCCCTTGTGTAGAACATGAACGTGGTACATATGGGGAGCATGGTTAAGTAGTAACAACCGTGGAGTGTGAGTCAGGAGAACTGATTCTTTTCCTGACTTTGCCACTGACTCATTGTGTAGTTTTGAGCAGGTCACATTATCTCTCTGTGCCTCAGTTTTCCTGTCTGTAAAGTGGGGGTTATGCTAGTTACCTACCAGGAAATGTGAGAGGAGAAATGAGTTAATGATTGTTTGATGCTTTGAAAATGTAAGATGTCACATGAATATGCCTTCTCCTTTCAGAGGTAGACCTTACCTTAGTGGCCCCTCCCCTAGTCACGTAACAGTTATGTTTCTACACCATGTTCTACCTGGGAACCTGAAAGACTTCTTGGAAGCTGTAGCTCTTGCAAAATGTAGCCATCAAGCTTCCATGTAGGGTTAGGAGCATATTATATCCATATTCTACTTGTTCAGCTGCACACCTCTGCAGTATGGGCTACTGGTTTGCCCTGAACTTCCCAGCTGTTCATCCCAAAGGTGAGTGCTGCAGAAACCACTGTCAGGGCAGCTTCTCCCTTCAGCTGTCTCTCCCTCCAGCCTGGGCAACCAAGATAGGCCAGAGCTGAAAAGTCAGGATCTGCATCCAGAGTTCAATAGGGGTTTAGATCTGGGATTTGTTGAGCACCCATCTCTATTTTTTCAGTGTCTTTTTACAATACAGTTGTGGAGTTTCCTCCTGTTGCTTGCTTCTCAGAGAAGTTACTTTGGGGTGGAGGCACCCTGGTTTATAGGAAATGGCTGTTTTATACATGAACTAACCTACGTACCCAGGGCATCTCAATACTCTAGGGATGGGTGCAGTATAAGAAGCAGTGAAACAGGTCCATAACTATGTATTTTGGCACCCGGGTCAAGCAGCATGAAATGCATCCCAGGGCCAGGTAGGCGCCTTCCCGACCAGCTAAGGCAACTTCCCTGCCAGCTGAGCCAAGTTGCTCAGGCCAGAGAGGTGCCTTCCCTGCCTACCAAGCCAAATCTCCAGGGCCGGGTGGGTCCCATCCCCACCAGCCAAGCTGAGTACCTGCCTGCCCACATGACCACTGTCTCTCCCATCCTGGACCCCCACAAGGTGCCCATGCCTTTCCCTTACCTGGCCTGAACGTGGGTCCCAGGAGGCTGGAGCTGCTCTACCTGGCTGTATAGTGTGGCCAGAGCCTTCTACCCCCTCCCCCCCAAATGAATCTGACATACACAGGGGCAGGGCAAGAGATTTTGAACTACGGTAGCCCCAACCCCAGCCTGGCACCTGGATAGGGTTACCAGATGTCTGGCAAAAGGAGGACATGTTCTCCTTTTTGCCCTGACGTCCTCCATCCTCCAGGCATTTCAGAAAAAGTGGATTTTGTCTGGTTTTTTGCCACTTGGATCTCAGCCATGGTGACAGGGATCTCAGCTGCAGAGCTTGGCAACGCTGAACGTGATTCTCAGCACTGAGAGCCACCCCTCGCTTCAGGGCAGCCATTGATCTGCACAGCTGAACTGAACATGAGCTGGAGGGGAGATCTTAAATAGGCAATAGAAAGGACTGGTCTTAAAAGGAGAACTCCAGTCTACCTGTTCTCCTTTCCCCTCTGCCCCGTGGCTATACCCATGTGGCTGGCTGGCTGCCTCTGGGCCATGCGTGCTCCTTGCTGGGCTGCACGGCGGGTCCTCTCTGGCCCTGTGGGTGGGCTGATGCCAGCATGTTATAGGGCTGGGACTTCTTGAAGGAGATTCCTTTGAACTCAAGGTGAAAGTCTTTGCTCTCTCTTCTGCTAAATATCTGTACCCTGACCAGTATTCTCCCCAGGACTTGAAACTAAGGGGTGTGTAGAGGAAGTTGTAGGGGGGTATTGCGAGTGTTCACTAAATTGGTATAACACTGTTACTAGCTGACAACTGGGGGGGGGGAATTCAGGGGGGCTGTAAGGGGAGTGTTAGGGAAGTCCCTGACCCTGACTTCCTTGGGGGGATGCGAATGTGGCTGTGCAAAGTTTAGTTGCCTCGGGGATAGAGGTACCCCAGTTGGCTGAGGGGGCTGCCTAAGAAATTTAGAAGCAGCTTGTGAATGTGGATGGGCAGGGAGATACCTAAGAGTACGCAATCTTCTCAAACTGTACCTCACAGCTCTTGGTCCTGTTTTCCCCTACAGGCTCCTCTTTCCTTTTTGGTTTCCTTGTCCCTATAGCTCTATGCAACTTTGCTCTCAAAGAAGAGGGAAAAAATGACCTGTAACAGCACGTTTAACTGTCAGTGATGATGACTGTAAGCTGGGTTTGTTGAGAGTGTGGAGAGTCGACTCACTAATAACAGGGAATTGTTATCTCACAGAGAGAGAGAGAAAAGGGCAGGCTTCCTTTTCATTTCATGATCACCTGCTTCCCATAGATGGGGTTTTAAGAAAGGTGTCACATAGTGACAGGACTCATGTTTGTTTTGCTGAACTAGACTAACAGGGTGATCCCTCTGGAACTCACACCACTAGGATTTCACCTCCATCTCTGCTTCCACTGGAGAGATGGGCAAACCAGCTGTCCTGCCTTGGGCTGCAGTATTAGTCTTCATTTGCTCCATGGTGATACAAGCCATAAAACTGATCTTGACCCATGTTTCTTATTTAGGAGATGCACACCTGCTTCTAGGCCTTGTGGACAATCATTTGGGGAGGCAGTAGTTGTGGTGGTGGTGTGGGGCAGGCATCTGGGGGGGCAGTAGCTGGGGTGGGTGAAGGGGGCCTGGACATGAAGGGGCCCTGGGGCCCCAGAGCCCCGGATGTGTAAGTGTCCTCCAATGTCCTCCTGTTGGTACTTCCCTGTCCTTTCCATGCTTTGGTATCTGGTAACCCTACGCCCATAGGAATGTGCCTTTGACAAAAGCACATTCCTCTTCAGGGCCAAGTAGGGTCTGGTAACTTCTAAAATTCAGCACCTGGGCTTTGCCTCGTGCCCCCCCCCCAGTTATGGCCCTGCAGTGAAATGTGAAACTCAGGCTCCAAGCTGAACTTCCTGAGGTATATGCAGGGAGATTTCCCATTAAATAGAAGAATAGTTGGAGAGGTACACTGACACATCTGGACAGCACTGTGACTCAAGTTACATGCACGTTTCCTGATGGCTACTGGCTGTTTCAGGATACTCCAGGAGACAGATATATAGAAAATGGGGAGGGCAAGTAATAGGCAGGGTGCGGGGATGAGGGGCAAGAGGAGAAGATGTAAATAGAGATGGAAATATAATTAATTCCCACAGGAATATCCCCTTGATGCGTCCCCAGGCCAATGAGCTTGTCTACAACACACCACTCCCACCTCTCTCCACACCTTCTGGGACTTAGGACTCTAGGTACCAAGGCTTGGATCTCGTAGCAGTATGTTTTGCATGCAAAACCTGACCTATTATTAATCTTACTCTGTCCACTCATCTCGGGGGGCAGGTGTCCATATATCCCTCATCTTTGGCACTAATTTTGCCCCTCTCATTGACTGTGTCTACACTACAAGTTAGGTGTGAGTCCCAGTTTGTGTACACATACTTGCATTCGCTTAATGAGAGCTAGCACTAGTGTAAATAGTAGTGTAGCCATGGTAACACAGGCAGTGACAGCACCACTGAGCCATGCCAAGTAGAAATCCACCGGAAAACCACAAATCTGTATTCAGCAAGGCTAAGGCATGCCATCATGGCTGCTTCTGTGCTATGGAGCTACACCTATAGTTATACTCATTCTCACTCTCATCGAGCTAGTGTGAGTATGTGCCCGCAGGCTGAGAATGACACCCCTAGCATGCAGCCTCAGAGAGGGAACGTCAGACAGACAAAACAAGCAAGGAGTCCTGTAGCACTTAAGGACTCACAAATTTATTTATTGCATGTGCTTTCCTGGGAGAAAATCCCATTTTCAAAGCGTCTGACAAAATGGGATTTTCTCCCACAAAAGTGCATGTGATAAATAAATTCATTAGTCTTTAAGTGCCACAGAACTCCTTGCTTGTTTTGCTGAACTAGACTAAGACAGCTGCCCCTTTGGAACTCATCAGACAGAGGGTGCACGTCTGGCATGCATTAGTGTTGGAGCAGTTTAGGAGGGGGATTCAGGCTTCAGTTTTTTTGCCATCAGTGAGTTAGGTTCAAATGGGACCTTGGGCAGAAGTAGAATGACTTCTGCTGCAGCTTTTTGATGCTCATCATATGAAATCCAGCCTGCAGACGCATGCTCAAGAATGACTACAGGGCTGGAGCAGAGGTTCCCAGATCAGGATCAAGGAGCACTGGCAGAGAGGTGAGGGGAGCCCAGGGTGCTATAGGACATGTCTGTGGGGCATTGGCATAGCTTTGTGGAAAAATCAAAGTAGGATCTTTCAGTTTGGAACATTCTCTCTTTTTTCAGGTGAGCCTGGCATAGAACAAGTCACTGACACGTCTGGTGAGTTCATTCTTCTGCAAATAGTGAGACCGCTCAGGGCCCTCCTCTCCCTGCTCCCAGTTGCACCCCCACTGGAGATCCCCTTTTCTTTCCACACAGACTCCCACCTTCTCCTCTGTCCCTAACCCCAGCTGCAACTCTCTAGAATTCCTCTTCACACACTTCTTTTTTGTCAGCAGGTCTGGCTGATGCTGAAGTTAAAAAAGCAGATGAACCAGGCGAGTACTCTTGTACTGTCTTTTGAAGGAGACATTAAACTGACCTTTCTTTTGGCCTGTCTGGATGGGTGGGTAAGTGACACGCCATGACTAGGTTTGATCAGGATAGAGAGGAGCTGCGCTATTAGAAGAAAAGTAAGCTCCCTTCAGCCCCATTTCTGGGGGTTCCAGTGCTAATATCACAGGGCATTACTGGCGCAAGTGATCCTGCTTTGTTAGAGGGGCTGGTGTCTGTGGGGTAGGACATTCTCCCTGTTTCCTTCTTTACACTCAAGGGCCTCTGGTTTTCACTGTCTATTTGGGAAGCATAGCAAATAACCCATAATTCACAATTCCTTTGTCTTTCAGTTCCGGCTGACAGTGGAAACACAACAGAGATAACAGGTATGTTTAGTTTGAAGAATCAAAATGTGACACATGGAGCCTGTAAAGCATCATTTCCGATCCAGGCTCAGGTCAGTGGGAGCATACAGATTGGATCAGACCAGATCCATGTGGACAGTACTACATGCTCCACCAGAGGAAGGTGCAAGTACTGTTCACTGTCAGAAGACAGGATAGTGGGCTAGATGGACCATTATTCTGATCTAGTATGGCCATTCTTATGTTCTTGAAACCTCACAGTGGACAGTTATAGAATAATCTGCCCACAGGGGATGTTTCTTCTTGACCCCCCAAGAAAAATAGTTGAATTATACCCTGAAGCATGAGTCTTTATGTCCTTTATAAATTTGTACCTTGAATAGTATTGCTGCAGATGCTTTGATACATCTCTTCAGAATTATTCTAAATTTCTATGTCAGTGACTTCCACAGGCTTATTGCATGTTGTACTGCATGTTCTCTTGGTTTTGTATTATGAGCTAAGGGGAACAGAAGTGCTTGACCCACATCCTCAGGTTATTTAGTATGACAATATCTTTATCACAATCCTTCCTCTCTAAACAGTCCCAGAATAGCAAGGATCTTGGGAAATGGGGTATGGAGCCTTTCATCTCTTGCGCACTAGATCCAATTCAGGCCTGGTTTGGAGGCTTTTGTAAAATGAATGGAGGTTCACAGTCCAGTCCCTAATGAAACTGTGTTTAGATCATAATTGTCATGAGCATTAATTTGCACTTCCATGTGTTTCCAGAATGCCGTGAGGAGCAGTTCCCTTGCACACGCCTGTATTCTGTTCACAAACCTGTGAAGCAATGTATCAGGTACCTGTGTGTTACCAGGTAAGAAGCCTACAATCCTAGGAGAAAAGCCCAGTCACTCTCACAAAAAGCTCACCCAGCTCTGAAGGTGTGTTCCTTATTATGCCTCCAGGGGGCTATCCCACCTTTTAGTCTCTACAAGGGAAGGGAGGTGGTTGAGGTGAATCGTAAGACTGTAAATGTGGTTCTTAATTAATGCTGAATAAGACAATATATTGTACTTCTTTGGAGTTTTAAAGTGTTCTAGAAGCTATTAATTATATAATTTATACACTGGGCCAAGTCTTGACATCCTCACACAGGCAAAATTCCTGTTGACAGCAGTAGAGAGTTTGCCTTAATAAGGACTGACTGAAACGCCAAACTTGCCTCTTCGTTTGAGTGATTTTTGCCTATATTGCATTTTGTTCCCATGAAATTCTCTTTCTCTCTTGTCCTTGCCTGGACACTCATCCCTTCAGTGTGCGTCGCATGTATGTAATAAACAAGGAGGTGTGCTCTCGTGTGGTCTGCAAGGAGGATGAAGTCATGCAAGGTGAGTGATAGGTGGGCTAGATGGTGGAGTAGGAAGTCAGAGTTCTGGGGGGAGGGAGAGTGGTCTTGTTCAGGTGTGCTTTCTTTTATATAAGAAACTGTACAGTGCACATCAATTGATGTTTCTCTCAGTAGGAACTTTTGTTTGATGGAACAGAAACACAGGGTGGGCTGACCTTTAAAGGGGTGGGAGCTCAATTTCCAACTTGCTTGAGCTCCCCTCATTTCATTCTTGTTGAAAAGGATGGCTGCAGGGCCTTCTATGGTGGCAGCATAATGAAAACCAAACCCACTTGTTACAGATTTCTGGCCATGTAGGCATAGCAAATACACCATGCTTTCCTTTTCACTTACGGGTCTGGCCAGCAGGGGCATCGCTGGCGCTGGGCTTATGGGGCTTGAGCCCTGAGTCCCAGCATGTCAAGCGGTGGGTCTTTTCTTGGGCCAGTGGCACTTCTGCTGGCCAGACCAATTTTGCTAACTACACCCATTGTACAATGCTTACCCAACCTGGCTGCAGGCTCTGCTGCTGCCTCAGCTTCCTCTTCTTAATTGGTTAATCAGACTTCACCCGGTGAGCCTCAACAACTGTTTCCTTTTCAGTGTCTGGGTTATTAAAGTTCAAAACACCACAAGTCTGTCAGCCATGTTCCCTTGTCTTGTCACTGCTGAGGCTTTCCTCTAGCAGGCTTTTGTTCCTTGCAGGTCTCTCTCCCAGACTTGCCAAGCAGCTATGTAGAGTTACTCAGCCAAGGTTTCTCCATGGACCCTTCCTAGCTCATCAGATCTGATGAAGCAGTCACCCCCAGATGTGCTCTTTCTGGTGTCTTTTCTGACTGAATTCAGGCTATCCTTATGTCCCGCTAACAGGCCTTCTCATTCACATGCCCATGCATTCATTCCCTCCTTCTGAGTGGGCTACATCTGGCACAGAGGAGGCTGGTTCCCAAGTCTGTGACGAGCCTAGTTCTGCACTTTACTCATGTGAATGGGAAAGTGTAAATGAATAAACTGCATTTCATCCACACAAAGTATAACTGACAATACTTACTGCCAGTAGCATGGTGTCTGAATTAGTGTTAAAGGGACAGGCAGAGCCCTGGTGTAGGCGAGTGTGACTCTGATGAAAGACTGTATCATTGCAATCAACTTATGGCAGGTCTGGATTGGAACCTAAATCCCTACCTACATAGCAAATTACTGCATAGCAATCCAGGGTGTGAATCTACAGTGCACCAGTGAGCTGTGCAGTAACATCCTCTGTGTACATGGCAGCTACACAATGAAAGGCCCAGTCAGAATGTGACTTAGCATATTATTAGAGTCACACTTTGTCTAGGCATTAACCAAAGAAGTGATTCACTCACTCCCAGTCTTTATTACGTCATTCAGCTGCTGATCTGACTAAGACTTGTCTGCACACAGTGACTGTATCAATTGAACCATCTCAGTTTAGAAAGGCCATCCCACTCCTCTACTGTGGACAGAGAGTTGTGTACTGAAACAAGTACTTTGCTGATATAGCTTATTTTGGCATATTTACAGGAATAAGCCATATCTCTGTATGCTGCACTCATACAACCACCTTTATACCAATATCACTTCATCCAAACTAGGGGTAACACCTCTTTAATGATATCCATTTCTAAATGACTAGAGTTAAAGCAGTGCCTGTAGACCAGCTCCAACAGTTTTCACTCATCTTAGTCCTGGAGATCCCATAAAACTGTGGGAGTGGCAGAAAGGATTTATTCTGTCTTGTGCATTGTCAGTAGAATCATCAGCTGGCTTCCAGTTGTGGAAACTTTGTTTCCGATTGTGCTGCAAGAAGCAGAGAGAGCTTACCCAGATTTTCAGGTCCATGTCCCAAACATCTCCAAAATCTGGGAACAGGAGAGATTGTTGGGATCCAAAGGTTTGCTTTGTCCTGTTTAGAAAGGCAGAAGGCAGCTGCAAAATCCAGATGTGACTCTGGATTTTAAATTCTCCAAAGCTCTGTATTAACACAGAAGAACACTGGGAAAGCATCAAGTCAGTAGCAAAATAAATAGTTTAAGCACTGGCTAGCAACAGATTTTAAATTTTACCTGATATGTACATGGTGTTTCCTGATTAAAAGCTTAGGCTATGTCTACACTTAGAAGGTTAGTTCAAATTAACTTAATTTGAATTAATAATGATTAGTCTGAATTAAGTTAATTTAAATTAACATGCCACACTAGGAAAACCAATTGAAACTAGCATTTCGATGGAGAGGACTTGCTAGTTTGAATTAGGAGAAGGGCACCATGGGAGATGTGGCAAGATGGCCCCCAAGAAGGGCCATGCCCCCACCCAATATATAGACGGAGGAAGGCAGGGGCGTTGCTGGCTGTGGGCACCCGGGGCCCATGCACCAAATCCCAGTGCCAGTGCCCCGGCTCCTGCGGGGCCCCGCCTCTCCTGGTCTCTGGACTGATGGGGCCAAGGATCCTGGGCCCAGCTGCCCACGGCTGCAGCTGCTCCTCTCGGCCCCGGCCCCAGCCAGGGATCTGGGGCCCACCCGTCTACGGCCCCCATCCCCAGCCGGGGATCCTGGGCCCAGCTGCCTGCAGCCACGGCTGCTGCTCTTGTTCCCGTCCCCGGGTGTGGATCCCAGGCTCAGCCATCCGTGGCTGCCACAGCCACTCCCGGCCCTGTCCCCGGGAAAATCCTTGGCAAGTCTTACTCAAAGGCAGTCAGCGGAAATCTGGTGCAACTCTTCTGAGGTTAAGAGTGGTCTCTAGCTTATGCTGAGAGGAGAACGTAGGCCAGTGTTGACCCAGGAAAATCTCCCACTAGTGACTTCAGTCAGAATGGGGCCTGCATTAGGCTGGAGTAAATGCTGAGCAAAGACTTCAGGAGTCACTTCTCTATCCCATTTAAATCAGTGTCCATCACAAAAGTTGACAGATGACATGAAGGTTGAGTTGCTACTTGTTCAAATGATGAACTGACTTTGAATAAAGTCCTAATCTTCTGTCTCTTTGCCTCTTTGCACTCTCTTCTCTTTGTGTCCAGATGAGATCTGCCGCCAGCTGGCTGGCCTGCCCCCTCGACGCATTCGCCGTGCTGGTCAGCCCCGAGCCCCTCCTTGCCAATGGCTCCAGAACCAGGAACTGAATAAGCCTGATGCTCTGTGAGCTACGAACAACAGGGGAGAGAGGGGAAAAGGGAAGAGAATCATCATCAACCCACTGTCTACAACCCAGCACATGTCCCTCTGGCCCTGCTGCAAGAGCTGTCCATCCACTCCAAGCCCCCCACTCTCCTCAGGTGCTGAAGTGCATGGGATCCTCTTTCTGCTAAGGACTGCTGTATCCTCTAAAGAGCACAGCGTGCTCAGGGCTTTCATCAAAAGTTTGATCTTACAATCGCTGACCACCCCATTTCCCAACAAATTGGGATGCAGCCCACAAAAACTTATGCCCAAAGAAATGTATTAGTCTTTAAAGTGCCACAGGGCTCTCATTGTTTTTCCATTTCTCAGAGCTTCTTATAAATGCACTGTCCCTTCTCTAGCTTTGCCACCTAGGAGAGGGATGCGGGTGGGGGACAGAATGTAGGTCTCCTATGACATACTGACTCTTTGGGAGCCCCAGGCCTGGTCACCTGAGCATCTTGTGTGCCTGTACAAATCATTAAATCCTGAGGTGCTGGGATCTTCAGTGCTGTGGTAGCATTTCAAGAGCAGTCAGGAGTAGAAATCAAAGTGTGAGTCCTTAGAGCATCCTACCCTCAGCGGATTAAGACACCAGTTTACTATCTGGCAACCTACTGTTAGTCCCTAGGAGACTTTATACCCTATTGCTACACCACTAGCAGCCCCAGAGAAATGACAAGGCTGGAACTGAGAAATGAACGTAGACAATTCTCACCTATAATACAAGACAAGTCTCATAGGCCCTGTGCGCATTATTTCATTTATAACCACCTCTGGGAAGCTCTAAATCCCTTTATTGTAAATCCCCTGCCTCGGGCATAGGAACAGTACACAACGAAGTATCTTTGGTTAACAGAGCATCTATTTTTCACCATATGAACATAAGATTTATGGAGAAGCATAACTGTATATCTCTTGTCCCAACCTCTCACCTCCTCCCAACTCTGTCCCACACCCAGGCTACCCTTAGAGAAAGTATCACTGCAAACAGTCCCAGCAAACCCCAGTTGCAGATGCCAAGTTAAAAAGGGGCAGCTGTGTTAGTCTAGTTCAGTAAAACAAAAAAGGAGTCCTTCAAGTGCCACAGGACTCCTTGTGCAATTACAGATGGAATCTGTTCAGCAAGTTGAGCCCCTGTGCCAGGGAAGGGCAGTGGTGAAGAATTGATACGTTCTGGGGGCAAACAAGAAATTTGGTACTTCCTACTTTGGGAATGGCAGAGGAAGAGAAACATGGAACATTTGAGTCTTTCAGGCAAAGAACTGAGCTGTTCTGGTTAATGGGGGTGGGAAGTAAGGGAAGGAGTCCTAGTTCAATCCAGCTCTATACACATGAAACACAGTGTCATGTGTGCCTTAAAAGTCTCTGTGGAATTCCTTTTCCACCCAGCCCTAAGATCTCTTGCAACAAGCAGGAAACATTTATGTATTGGGCTGGCTTGTAGAAAGTGAGAGGGAATAAACTGTTGGGCCCTGGCAGGGTGGCTGGGCCCCACTGCACAGCACACAGGGCTGACAGCCTCATGATCAGAGTGATGGGCATTCATACAGAGACTGGAACCACAGAGATAAACTAGCTGTGCAGAAAAGATTTCATTCCCCTGGTGGTGGGCTGCTTCCTTGTGGTCCAGCCAGAAGTAAGCTATCAGAAGCAGAGTAGGAGAAGGTTTGTGAGGTACACTTTCTATAGCATTGTCACTTATTCAATATCCATCCTGGCCAGGAGTTGCTTTGCAGGCACCTTACCCCTAATTTCTTACAAGTCCCTTAAGCATACTTTTCTTTTGTGGCTAACACTCCAGCTTAACAGCAGACGCCAGAGTCCTCAATCACAGAATAACCCAACCAGTCCTTAATGCTTCTTCACTATAAATCCCAAAACATCCATCCCCCCTGCCCCAGCAAAGCCTGGCTGGAACTCCACCCTCAGAGTCTCCTTCTTTACTCGTACCTCATACAATTGCCTGCTGCCTGCTGTCAGATGAGGCTCATCAAATAACCAGGTCTGTTTGAGACCCAGGCTTTCCAGACCACCACCCCTGACAAAGCACCTTGTTACAATACTGAAGGGCCTTACTCACTACATCAGTGCAGCACGCTTTGGCAACAGGGTCAGCTGGGGTGACTCAGTTAAGGAGTATATCTCACTATAGCTAAGGGTGGGTGGAAGAGCAGGCAGAGTTCAGTCTCTAGCTCTCTGACAAAGATATTGTTCCCGACTACGAGGGAAGGCCAGTTTGTTACAGTAAGGCATTTAGTTCATTCTTGCAGTATCACCTCCTGCAGTATCAGTCATAGTTCTACTCTGTAGGAAGGAACAACATTCTGCTATATGGGGTGTGAGTGATAAAATCAAGAGGAGAGATGACTAAATACGGGCAGAGTTTTGCTGTACAAGGGCAAAGGTGCCTTGCATGAATGCCTCTGCACAGTGGACAAATGTCTACTCTGAACAAATGTCTGCTTTGTGTTACATTCTGCCTAGAGGAAGATACGCCAGTGTAGAGGCAGATCTTTCTCATGCAGGGGCAAGGCACCACTCTACAAGAGCTGAGTTTCATTCTCCAGCAAAAAAACAACGAGTCGTGTGGCATTTTGAGACTAACAGATTTATTTTTCGCATGAGCTTTCATGGGAGAAAATCCCACTTCCTCAGATGCTTCGAAGACTCACTATATAAAAGAAAGAGTTCCAAGGTGAACAGGGAGTGGAGTTCCATCCCTGGGAATGATAGGGGCATAGTTTTCCCATACAGAGGGTAGAGTTCCTCTATAGAGATTCTGCCCAGGGTGCAGAGCTCTGATCTACAGAGTGGAGGAGTTTATACAGAGAGCAGATGCCTGCTACATCAGGGAGAGGCGACTTAAGGCTTGGATCCTGCTTCCATTGAAGTCGATGGAAAAACTCCCACTGACTTCTGTGGTGCATGACTGGGGGTCTTAAAGAGGGTCCTGCACAATTGGAGGAGAGTGGGTGGAGATAAAGTTAGAAAGAGCTCTTGGCAATGGAAATAAACCAAGTCTCCTCTCTAACTATAGAATTGAATGTAAACTTATATAGATATATTCCATAGTTACTGTACAGTATATCTAAGTCTCATGTTCACACATTTTGGGGGAATGCATTAGAAACCTTTGCTGTTGCTTAAATCTCACACTGCATGCAGGGATTATAAATGGAATTCCCCTGGGAGAACACTGTCTAAACATTATAGTCCGTATAATACACAACAAAACATTAAAAGAAACCTGTATTTCTTATTAGTCTGGGCAACTCATGTGTTCTGACTTATTTGTCTCTGCTTTTCCTGTTGGTTTGTCTTGACCTGCAGCCAGTTCTAGATCCCCAGCACAACTCTTTTTTTATGCCAGGAGTGGACTCCAAGTCTCACATGCCCCTTTTCTGTCTCTTATTCCTTCTCCCCAGAAATGGTGCAGAGGAGGCAAGTGAGGCAGCACAGGGAGGGACCTGGATAGGGAGCAACATTTATCAACACCATCTGTCCCCTATTGCTTTTCCCATTCCACACAAGCTGTGGAACACAATTCATCATGCCAGAGCACTCCTTGAGGCAAAACCTGGCATAGCAGTCTCTCCTCTTCACTTTCCTCCTAGGACAAGGGTTGGCAACCCAAAAGATGAGAAGAGCCATTTTTTAAAAAAATTCCTTCAATAGCCAAGTGTGTTGAGAGCAGCAATGGATGCAGCCTCCTGCTGGGTGGAGCTGGGCCAGTGAGCCTGTCGCTGGGTCCCCTGGCAGAGAGGGAAGGTGGGAGCCCACAAGCAGGAGCGGGCCCCCTGCAGAGTCCCCAGTGACAGGGGTGGAGCCCAGAGCCGCAAGGGGGCAGCCAAAGAGCTGCATGCACCTCTGGAGCTCCCAGGTTGCAGACCCCTGTCCTAAGCACTCCTGTGGTCTGGGTCACAGACGAGGTCACATTTATATTCTCCCCCCTTGCAGGATAACAGAGCCTGTTAGCTCAAGTCCAAAACCAGCACCAGAACAAAATAACCTATCCAAGTAAGGTTTCCAGCAGTCTTGTATTACAAAGGATGCCCCTTATAAACAGAAAATTGCCTGCCTCATACTTATCAGTGCAGGATGCCTTTTAACCCATCATTCAACAGCAGGGTGCCAGTACTCATGGGTCCATCTTTCCACACCCCTCCTGACCCTGGCCCTGCAGTGCTGTGCAAAGAAAGCAGATGCATCAGTCCATGCTCAAGGGCCAGCATCAAGAGGGGTGTGGAAAGACTCACCCATGAGTAGTGGCCTGACTCCAGCCCTTGAGAGCAGCTCCATCTGCCTTCCCTGTGCAGGCTCTGTCTGGCATGGCAGCTGGATGGGGCTGCGGGCCCTGGAGCTGTGCTAAGGGGTCAGGTCAGGAGGGGAAGGTCACTATTCCCAGAGTATAGCCTCCCCGCCCTGAACATCCCCCACAGACTGTGTAGTGCTGCAACAGGCAAAGACCAACTCAGCTCCTGGCTACGGTGACCAGATAGCAAGTGTGAAAAATCAGGAGAAGGGTAGGGGTGATGGAAATAAGAACTTATATAAGACAAATCTCTGCCCATTGAGACTGTCCCTATAAAAACTGGGACATCTGGTCATCCAATCTGACCACTGTGCAGAACCTGAACAGGATTTGCAGCGGCTGCTGACCCAAAACCAGAGAATATCGGTTCTTGGCAGCATTTGGATTTGGAGAGAGAAACCCAAAGAAGCATGGGAATTGGTGGAAGCGACTGGTTCAAATCAGGACTGGAAAAATTTGAAGTCTGTCCTGTATTTTTTAAATACAGTGTTGGCAACTCTGTCCCCCAGGTCTCTGGCAGGCTCAGCCTTCACACCCTTGCTATCCCTAACCAGGCTTCTTACTCCCCACAGGGGCTCATAATCTGACCTTCTCCCTAGTCAGGCCACAACTGCCAGCTTTTCCTTCCCCTATGGCCAACACCTCAGATGGCAAAGTGGGGCTAATTTGAACAAGGCTGCATGACCTCAGGTTTTTTGACCTTCAGAGGGGCAGGTGCCCCATTACAGCCCTCTGGTTCTTACACAGCTTGGCCGAGAGCCCTAAGACACAACTTGGTGAACTACCCATCACAGCAACAAGTTCATAGTACCTGATGTGGCTTCTGCATGAACTCAGCAGCGTTGTTTGGGACAGAACCATGTTGCCATGTCCATGCACAGCAGGCCTTCCAGAGCCAGTTGCAAAATGCAGTGCAGTTGCTGGGCACGGCTTTCTAAACAGGGAAAGAGTCTGGAGGAAAGGTTGAACCAGGGGACCTGACACACTATAGCTTCTTTTCCCGTTGGAAGAAACCACTGTGGACAGTCCTGGTTCATCTGGACCTAAGAAGTGAAACCAGAAGGTACAATCCCTAGCTGTAAAACAGCCAGAGTGACCACCTCAATGTCAAGAAATAAATGATACTTGCATGGAAATCAAAGGACATTGTTGGCTTTTAAGGCATACCCCTTGCTGTGTTTATTCATGGCATGTCAAAGTGTTTGATCATTTGGTTGGTTACTGTGTAGCACAGCAAAGTTTAGTAGTGGATAGTGCACCTGATTGGGAAGCAGAGAAGGGCTCTGCTACTCACCAACTGTATGAGATTGGACAAGTCCTTTCACCTCTCTGTGTCTGTTTCCCCACTCAACTGTTGTCTTATCTGTTTAGTCTGGAGAGCCTTTGGGTCAGAGACTCTTACTATGTGTTTTTACAGCACCTAGGACACCAGGAGTCCCGATTTGTGTTTGTGGCCTCTAAATTCTGCTTTAATACAAATAATTAATCATAAGTTCCAAGGGGGCAGCCATGTTAGTCTAGTTCAGTAAAACAAACAAGGAGTTGTGTGGCATTTAAAGACTAACAAATTTATTTATTGTATGAGCTTTCATGGGAGAAAATCCCACTTCTTCAGAGGCTTTGAAGATGAGGGAAATTACAGAATGGGGGAAGATAAATGCAGGGAAGTGTAAATCATGGGAACAGGTCACACTGTAACAGCAAACCAAAGCAGTTAAGTTTCATTACGAAAGGTGATTTGACCTCATTTCTCTCTGGGTGTGTTCACACGGCAGTCTTATTTCAAAACAACAGAAGTTGTTTCGAAATAAGAAACACCACGTTCACATGATGTACCTTTGTTTTGAAACAATGGCATTGTTTCGAAACAACTTAAACCCCATTTGGTGACGAAACAACATTGTTTCAAAACAATTGTTTCGAAACATTCCCGTCAGAACATGTTGTTTCGAAACAACGGTGACTCGTTTCGAAATAACTGTTGTCCTAACATGCTATTTCGCTTTGAGCTTTTTTCCTTAATTCGAATTAACTTATTTCAAAATAAGGCGTTATTTCGATACAAGTTGTTCCTCTGTGTTCTGTTCTCCGGCTCAACAATTTTAACTGCTTTGAATTGCTGTTCCTGTGTGAGCTGATCCCATGACTTACACTTCTCTGCATTTATTTTCCTCCCATTCTGTAAGTTCCCCATCTTCTAAGCATCTGATGAAGTGAGATTTTTTGCCACAAAAGCTCATGCAACGAATAAATTTGTTAGTCTTTAAGTGCCACAGGCGTCCTTCTTCATTTTAATAAGAAAATACTACCACTATGCTGGCTAACTTTTTGTGATCATATCGCCACCTAGTGGCTGCTTCACTTTGAGGGTAGGGGCTTGATGGTTACAGCTACAGATGGAATCCTACAGCTGAAATGACAGGGTCTTGCATGGCAATTTCTGTGTTCTGTCGCAGCAGATGCCATGTGCATACAGGCAAAGGACCATTACAGAAAACAGATATGCTCATACGGGTCAGAGGACACTAGGCACAAAATAAATGGGATATCTTCATATACAGGCAAGGTGGTCACCTCAGAAAGGTTTGAGAAGGCTGAGGGTCCAAGCGTACAAAGCCTTAGTTAGGCATTCTACTCTCAAGGCTTTCTATGGAAATATTTGCTGCTCTTCTCTTTCACCTACAGCAGCACAAAGAAGGTCAGACTGTGTTCAAAAACACTAGATGGAATGGTATTTAGAATTTCTCCCTGTCGCCAGTCAAGTGACTGGGTCAGCTTCCAAACAGTGGTAGAGAAAGCAGAGCAAAAGGCAAACTATCAAGCGGGATTAACCACAGTACAATCAAGAATACCTTCTCTCAAGTTCAAATCATATCCACAGGGCCCACATCTAGCCCTCTGTCAGCTTTCTGCATTTCACTATGGAGGAGGAGGGAAAGCAGAGGATTTAAGCAACCTTTGTGCCACCCAGATTCTGCTCATTTTGGAGGCTAATTTAGCATCTGGCATAAGTCACCTCAGCTCTGGAAGTTCCCTGAAGCTCCCTGCCTATGATTGTTATTGGTCTGCTCAGCAGCCCATCATGGATTCTGCACTGACATTACTACCACTTCTCCTCCTGCTTCCAGCACCCCTTCTAAACAGGGCGTTGCTAAGTGGGCCATCACAAGGCCTCATTCACTATTGTCCACTAAACTGTTGTGCCTTCCTTACAGTCCATCTTAGGTAGAGAACTCAAGTTCCATCATGGACATCTTTTGACAGGATAGTACTTGGTGCTCTCTTGTCTCAGAGTGACGCTGGGGCTCATCCTTCGAATCTGAAAGCCGTCATGGTCTCTCTTGCCTGTAACAGCTCTGTTTTTCAAACTTTCATTTAATTATATGCCAGACAATAATAGAACTCAGTGCTGCTACCAGGGCTGCACATCTTCCACCTCAAGATAAGAAGTCTAGTCCATCAGCTCTGGACTATGGAGGTCAGTCCTATCAGTCAAATATTAAATAATAAGTCAGCAAGACCAGATGGCTTTCACCCAAGAGTTTTGAAGGAACACGCATTGGAAATTGCAGAACCACTGTCTGTGGTTTGTTCCAAAGGGGTAGCCATGTTAGTCTTGTTCAGCAAAACAAATAAGGAGTCCTGTGGCACTTTTAACTGTGGTATGTAACCTGCTATTTGAATCAGCTTCTGCATCAGATGACTGGAGGATAGCTAACGTAATACCAATGTTCCCTCTAATTACTCGTAGACTGTGTGCGCAAACAATTTCTTTGTGTGCACAAAAACATTTCATTTTTTGTGTGCGCAGGTTTCATGACCTGTGTGCACACGCACACGCGCACAGCTTAGAGGGAACAGTGCATGATACCCAATTTTTTAAAAGGCATCACAGGCTATCATAGCAATTATATGCCAGTAAGCCTAATATCAGGTGAATCAGTTGAAACCATAGTAAATAACAGAATTATCAGGTGCATAGATGGACAAGAGTTGTTGGAAAAGAAACTTTTTTTTTTGTAAATGGAAATCATGCCTCACCACTCTACTTGAATCCTTTGAGGAGGACAACAAGCACGTAGACAAGGCTGATCCAGTGGATATAGTGGGCTTAGATTTTCAGAAAGCTTTTGACAAGATCTCTCACCAAAGTCTCTAAAGCAAAGTATGTTGTCATGAAATAAAAAGATAGATGTCTCCTAGATCAGTAATCACTTAAAAGATGGGGAAAAGAGTAGGAATAAATGGTCAGTTTTCAGAATGGAGAGCAGTAAACAGTGGTGTTCCTTGGGGGGGGGCAGCACTGTTCAACATATTCATAAATGATCTGGGAGAGGGGGATAAACTGTGAGGTGGCAAAATTTGCAGGTGATACAAAACTATTCAAGATGCTTATGTCCAAAGCAGACTGCAAAGAATTACAAAGGACTCTTGTAAAACCGATAACAAGTTCCAAAGGGGTAGCTGGTTAGTCTAATTCAGCAAATCAAACACAGAGCCTAGTGGTGTTTTTAAAGACCAACAAATTTATATATCACATGAGCTTTCGTTGGAGAAAATCCCACTTCATCAGATGCTTGAAGATGGAGAAATACAGAAGAACTGGAGAAAAATAAATGCAGGGAAGTATAAGTTATAGGATCAAGTCAGACAGTTACAGCAAGTCAATGCAGTTGTTTAGATTCAGACAGTGGGGAACAGCATATTAGAGGGAGGTGAGAGGGAAAGGAAAGCAAATTTCCCTGTTGTAATGAGGGAAAAAACCTGGAGTCCCTACTTAAGCCTAAGTTGGCAGTGTCAACTACAGTACCCAGCAGCAGAAGTGAAGAAAGAGATTGACAGAGTACCCAGAAGAACTACTGCAGGAAAAGCCCAAGAAAGAAAACAACAGAACGCCACTGGTCACCACCTACAATTCCCAAGTCAGACTTCTACAGCACATCATAAAGGATTTACAGCCTATTCTTCAAGATGATCCCTCACGTTCTCAAGCCTTGAGAGGCAGACCTCTCCTCACTTACAGACAGCCTTGCAAATCTTAAACAGATACTAGCCAGCAACTACAGACCTAACAACAGAGCCATTAAAGCAGGCACATACCACTGCGACAAACCCCGTTGCCAACCTTGCCCACATATCTGCACAAAAGACACCATCATAGGACCTGATAAGCCAGCTACTCCATCAAGGGTTCATTGAACAAGAGAATAAATGGACACAAGTCTGACATCGGAAATAACAACAGGTGTTTGTCCAACCTATTCTTAAAAACCTCCAGTGATGGGGATTCAATAACCCTCACAACTGTGTAGTGACGTTATGAGCCCAGCTGAAATGTCCAGCCCAGAAGAAGCTAAGTGTACTTCTGGACGAAGGCAAAAATCATTATTAATTTCATTGTCACTCTGAAGCCAGCATGGAGATTCCTGACTGGCTACTCCTGGCTAGACAGACAATTCAAGCATATCACATCTCTCTGTCAGCTGTTACATTGGGAGCTGGGCTGCCTGCTATCACCATGCTTGAGGTAAAATGCTGTCTGGGTTCAGTCCAGGCTAATGCTCTGGTTCATTGGGAAGGAGAGAATGGCAGGGGAGATTTGTAAGAGAATGATTGATCATGGGGTGAAGGACCCTTCTGATCACAGGGTGAGGGACAGTTTTCAACCCATCTTCCCCTCCAAGCCCGAGAATATGTCCCATTTGCTCTCATGGGGATGAGACTCCTGGAAGAACAAAGTCAATGCTGGGGGTGAGACCCTCACTTTGCTGGTCCCAATTTCCAGCAGCAATCGTAACAAAGGGAGTGGAGACAGAGGACAAGGATCTTAGAGAATCATAGACCATTAGGGCTGGGAACGGAGCTAATTCATCTAGTCCAACCCCCTGCCAAAAGCAGGACCATGCCCACTAAACCATCCCAGTCAGGGTTTTATCCAACTGGGCCTTAAAAGTTTAATCTCTCAAGGCACAGTCAGTGCTGGGAACAGGGCAGTAGTTTTCTGGGAGGAAATTGAGTGGGAAGATTTGAAAAGCTCAGAAAACGCATCTCCATTTGACAGTAGGAGGCGTTGTGAGACACGGTGATGCTGGCTTGGGTAGGCTCATGGCTACTGTACTCCCAGTATCTCCCAGCAAGAACAACTGCTGCAGGAAGCTCTCTAAAACAAAGAAGGAGTCCTATGGCACTTAAAGACTATCAAACTTATTTATTGAATGAGCTTTCATGGGAGAGAATCCCACTTCATCACATGCTTTGAAGATCGGGGAACTTACAGAATGGGAGAAAATAAATGCAGGGAAGATAAGTCATGGGATCAGGTCGCATTGTAACAGCACATCAAAGCAGTTGTTAAGATTCAAACACTGGGGAACAGCTCTTAACAACTGCTTTGATTTGTTGTTACAGTGTGACCTGTTCCCATGACTTACGCTCCCCTGCATTTATTTTCCTCCCATTCCGTAAGTTCCCATCTTCAAAGTGTCTGATGAAGAGGGATATTCTCCCATCAAAGCTCATGGGATAAATAAATTTGTTACTCTTTAAGTGTCATGGGACTCCTTGTTTGTTTTACTGAACTAAACTAAGACGACTGTCCCTTTGGAAGGAAGTTCTCTGCGACTCTTGTCCGAGTGAGAAGCAGCATAAGGAATGTCCTAGGAGTGAGGACTGAGGAGGGGTCTCCCAGCTACTTCGTCCCAGCCTCTCCCAGCATGGAGATCTGTAAGAAACAGTAGGCTCTGGCAAGTAATAATAATAATAATAATAATAATAATAATAATAATAATAATAATAATAATAATTCAGGCATTACAGCTGATGCCCAACTACTCTGAGTGAAGCGGCTTATGCTGTCAATAGCTTGGCAGCAGTGCAGCTACAGAACAAACAAGTGTGTAGGAGGCAGATTTGGGTTGCGAAACCACAACCGCAGCTGGGTTCTATCATTCTGAAAAATAACTGCATGATGAAATCCTGAGTTTCTCTCCCGGTCTGGCAGCTGGCTGCAAAAGGACAGCATTGGTGACCTCAGGTCCCCAGGTTCCATCAGGTGAAGGAAGATATGGCTGAGGATCAGACAGACAGCTCTGGAGCAGAGACCAAAGACTTTCGGGCATCCCTGGGTTGGGACTACAGAGGTGTGAGCAGGGCCAGCAGAATAAGAAGGATGGAGTGAGCTGGAGATTAAGCCGGTTGCAAACAGCATGGGGAAGTGAGGAAGATCACCCCATGTTGGAGACTGAAGGACTTTGCTTGTCCACTTTGTAGAGACAGGGTAGCTGGGCCTGAGCTCTGGGAGGAGTGGGTGGCAAGGTGACGAAGACTGAAGCCCTCTGTGAATGGAGAAAGTGTGAGGCTGGGTGGAGGAAGGGTGAGGTGGCGTGCGCTGGAGACCAAAGCTCTCTATGTGTGGCCAGTATAGGGTTGCAGAGGCTCTGTGGAAAGGAGATGGGCGTGCAACACCAGAGACTGAGGTCTTGTGCACAGCCCTAGGAGTTAGCACTATAGAAACAGCACTGGATGAACTGCTGCGGTTCAACACCCCTCCCTTCCCCCAGTTAATCGCCTCAGATCTTGGTGCAGGGATGCTCTGTTAGCTTTGATTGCTGACTTTGCATTTTTCTTACTGTAAATGAGACGTGCTGTCAACCGCATGCAGCAGCCATGCACTGGTGAAGACATGCAGGGCAGTCACATCTGGCTGCCAGGGCTCTAACCACATCCTCCACACCTGTGCAGGATGGGCAAGGAGCTCTCTAACCCACAATTCCCACCCCAACCCCTGGCGTCTTCCCTCCAGCCTGGCATGGAGAGCTTGGAATTCCTCAAGGACCGATAATGTACTATCACAGCTGTGTGAGGAGCCCAGGGCTGGAAAAGCAGGGGGCTGGAGGGCAGGACTGAGGAGGGTTGGCAGAGCTGCGTGAGGAAAATGTATAGGGCCATACTGTCCTGTATCTAATAGTGATCTAAGATGAGTACTGAAAAAATACACTCAGATGCAGTTAGCAAGCTTATCCATTTATTCATGCACTCATGTTTAGTAGTGAAAAGACCGTCGGTCTTGGCTTGAGGTCTTGGCACACAGACATAGCTGTGCGTGGCGGTTTCAGCTTCTGCTGTCATTGAGCAGAGAAAGTTTTTCTGCTTCTCTGAGGTTTTCACTTGAGGGGAGGGGAAGCAGGTGGCGGCATTTCTAGCGCTCAGCCAAAAAAAAAAAATAGCCAACTGGAGCCACCGGCGCTTGATTTAAAATGTGATTTCTGAGCAAGAGGTGAATGGAAAAAACAAACAGATATTTATATCTTTACACACAGATCACACGACTTCCTGTTGACTAAACGCGCAGCCTGCTCTCTGCTTTGGGCTGGTTAATCGCTTTAGCATTTTTACTAAACATTATCTTTGATTTCTCAACTTTTTTGCCTGAATCTTTAGAAACAAATAACACTGGTATTTTTCTCTGTGACTCCCTCTCTTCTCTGCTTATTTTAGATTTTGAACGTGCTTAACTCTGAATTCAAGCAGGTTTACATAAAAGATCCTAAACACTCCCCCAGCACAGCATGACCTACCAAAATGCTCATTGCCTCCTCCACAGTATTCCAATGCTCCCTGTTGGTCAACAAATTGGTCTGCAGAAAGAAACAGACATGGAGAAGCCTTCTCTGGAAATGACCCATTGCAAGCTCCTCTCATTTTAATTAAATAATTACGCACGGAGCATAGTGCAGAGATGCATTTGCAAATGAATAGTCATAATGGAAAGTGGTAATAATCTCTTACAAATCTCTAGCATCTTTTACCCAAAAGAATCCCAAAGTGTAATAAATACTCTGCAGATTATAGAAGGGAGGAAGGCTGGGCTCAGCACACAGTCACCATAGCCAGATGTCCTGGCTCTGCACTGACACACTGTGACCTTGGACAAGCTATGTCACCTCCTTGTGATTCAGTATCCCCAACTATAAAATGGAGAAAATACTGACCGTGCTGAGAAGAGGTTGTGAAAATAATTACATTTAGACTAGGTTTTCGATCCTCCAATGGAAGACTTTCTTTCTTTCTTTCTTTCTTTCATTCTCCTAGAGTGCTTCTCTCTGTTTCCCTAGTTCTGCACAGAACAGGTAGAATCTGTCTTGCTTTTAGGTAGTAGGCATAATGCACTGAATCTCTTTGAACATGTTCTCTTCGGGGGATTTGGGGAAGGATCTAGTTAAATATCATATGAAATGTGATATTTGATAAACCTTCAGGCAAATATGTGCCCTGAGTCTTGGTTTAAACAGAAGGCTAGGCTGACAGATAAAGTTCTTGGACTTCTTTCAGTGTGGAAAATTTGATGTAAGCACTTGGCTATGGAAATTAAGAACCAGAGAAGGAATGGCACTGCAGCTGCCTTACTTGGTCTGATGGAATACTGGCAGGTGTGTTTTTGAGAGATAACAGTATCTGTGACAGCTTATGGACTTTTCAATGTCCTCTGAAATGATTTTCTTGCCTAAGGTCCTCCCACATGAAAGGCACCACATTTAAGTGGGATAAAAGTGCTTCTGGCGCTTCCGTTGAACTCACTATCACACAACACTACAGGGGCCAAGAGTTTAGAAAGATTTAAAATGGACATAAATATGAATAAATGAAATGTGGCCAGCAGCTGTCGTAGCTGGGGTACACATTTCTAAGGCATTTAAACCCTCCTGCTTTAGGACATCAGTCAAACAGTAGGGGATCAGGCATCAGCTGGTACACATTGTCATAACTCCTGAACTAAATGGACCTATGACTATTTACACCAGCTGCAGATCTGCCCCTACTGACTTGGAGTCAAGAAGAAGCCTCCCCAGTATTGGCTTTTTGAACCTTCCTTCCCCTGAAGCTTCTGTTATTAGCCTCTATCTGAGATGGGACACTGAGCTACGCAGACCTGGCGTCTGATCCAGTCCAGCAAGTCCTATGTTCCTTATATTTTGCATGTACTGCTTTCAGATGACTCTGTCAGTCATTCTGAAAGTCAGCTAAATAAATACAGAAAATAAATAAAGTACAGCAAAGTGGAGCACTTCCTCTGGTGTTATAAAAAACCCCAGCTCTGTCCCAGAAGCCTCTCCCTGTCTTATCTTGCCCTACTGTTGATAACACATAGTCCATGTTCCTGCAGCTGTTGTACACCCTGGAATGTGGTTGACAGGGAAGGAAGATAGAGGAAAAGATGTGATCCCATCCTGAGCTGAACTACTCTCCAGTGTCTTAGCTTTCTGTGCCTTCCCTAGAATGGGCACAATCCCGAAAGGTGCTGAGCACCCCCTGCGAGCAGCAGGCCTTGCAGGGTCTCCTCGTCATCACCCAGGGACAAGCCTTCTCACCTTGGCAGAGTGTTCTGACTGCAAAGCACCACGCATACATTTATGATTCTGGCATAGCTTCCTAATGAATGGCTGTAGACACCTTCTGCATAAGACCTGAAAGGGGGGCTCTTGGGCCCGGATCTGCCACTTTACAATCTGTGGGCAGAAGGCTACTGCTCCAGCAACTGCACTCAAATATTAAAGATGCCATGGGGCTTTCAGCAAAAGACTTGCTGACTCTCAGTCTCTCTCATTATTTCTCTCTCATATTTGCTCAGCACGCAGTCACCATAACATTTTGGTGTCAAGTTGGAGAGTAAATTTCATCACTGAGCATTATTACATTTTTGCGTCCCAAGATTGCCCCTGTGTTTTCAGGTGAGACAGTTTTCGTCTCCACATCTTATTTTGAACTGTTGTGTAATGTTGGTGGTGTGCTTTTAAACAGCTGCTGTGTCCCACCCCAGAGGCAACTGCTTTTCTGCAGCGGGTGATGCAAATCCTTTGTACAGAGTTTGGATGTTCTTCCTGTTGCTTCCATCCAAGGATTCCAGACACTTCACAAACATTAATGAAAAATGCTTTACAATTCTTCTGTAAGCAGCACTATTGTCTCCCATTGTCCAGAGGGAGAAACCAGGACACAGGAAGGTTAATGTCCAGATCATCAAAGATATTTGGGGACCTAACACCCCCCCAATCAACAAAAGTTAGGTGTCTAAGTACCTTTGAGGAGATGGGGCTGAGTGACATTGCCTAAGGTGAAACAGTGAATCATTAGCAAAGCTAGGAAAAGAACCCAGGAGTCCTAGCTCCCAGTCCCCTGCTCTAACCATTAGACAATATTTCCAGTCTAACTGTGTTTTATTATTGCTATTAATTTAGAAATGTATCTTAAAGCTAAAAGGGGGCCAATGAAAGGTGTAAGGGGTAGAGAAGAGTAGCCAATCAGGGCTAAGCATCTTTTAGATCTGAAGTCCCTTTACATTTTAACTCTTTCCTCACTGGCTCCTGTGGCCCCAAAGAGCTCTCTAACTCCTCCCCTACCCAAACCAGACTGAAACCTGGGGGGGAGATGATGGGTGGAGGTGACAAATGGGGGAGGGGCATACAGGGCAGTTCTCATTTCTGTACCTTAGTCTGACGACCATTCACACGGAGCAAGTTTGCAGGGTGACTCAGAGGACGTCCCCGTGACCCTCGTCACCTCAAAGGAGACCCCCAGCATGACCATGGACAGGTAAAAGGTGCCCTCATCTCTCCCTCCTATCAGAGCGCAGGGCTTCTCTCTCTTGATATTAATCTGCTCTGCACAGCTGCTCGCTGTCCCTCTCCCTTTCTCCATCTGACTCAGTTCCCCAACTCCCCCCATCTCTTTCGCTCTCATATCCTCCTGCTTTGTCTCTCTGTCTTTCTTTCTCTCTGACTGTCCCTCACTACATACTTCTCTCTCGTGATCTTGTTCTGTCATTTCTCCCTTTCTTTCTTTCTTTCTTTCTTTCTAAAGGAGCTAGGATAGGTAAAAAAAACACAGCAGAGGAGTAACCATTCAAGTGCTTTTGTGATATCTATCTATCTATCCTCTTGTTATAGATTTCTGCCTCTCATTTTCACTCTGGTGTTCATATACTTGCTCCTAGGTGCAGATCATTCCAGATTAGGGTAGCTGTACTTGCACTGCAGACACTGGCCAAGTTATCACCTAATCACTCATATGCAATTGCATGTCATCCCCTTGCCCAACTCTCCAAGGACCTGCACTATGATTTGAACATTTGGGTCACAGCTATATTGGAGGATATGGTCAACACCTAACTCCTTTCTTTCAGGACTGATCATAATCATGACTCAGGTGGCATCCCCTGTACCAATGCAGTAGCTATATGGAGTGCATGCACCTGCTCGGTTGCTTTAACCTCCGAGTAACTACCCAGGGCTGACTTGTTGATACTCACGTACCAAACATGCTTGAAGTCCTTACTATGGAAGAACTCCCACTGGAGTCAAAGTCAGAGAAAGAACACAGCCAGAACTGAAATTAGCTCTACCCCTGGTTGAAATGCAAGAGTCTCAGTTGAAAAAACAGACTCTTTTTGAAACCAGCAATTTGCATGAAAATGGTTTTGTGTTTTCTATCCTCTTCAATTTGTCTAATGACATTGGAAAATGCTAATTCAAGCATCAGTATGCTTGTTTGGTTTATGGTTGTTCCTTTTCTCCCAATCCTCTGCCAGTTTTCAGTGGCAAAACTGATAAAAAAGAATTTTTAAAAGATGGGGAGGAACATAAAAATGAAGCATCTGAAGGAGACAATTTTCACAAAAATTCTCAAATAAATGAATAATTTTCCTTGTTCTAATCTCATGGAATGAAAACACTTCAAAATTGTCAGCTCTGTCACAATTTTTTCCCTCTTTTTTTTTTTTGACCCTCATTATTTGGTCCTAAATGTTATACTTGCTTCTTAGTCTGTAACAAGGCAACTCGTTTTACTGTAGCACTCTGAGGTCAATCAGACTGAAGGCAAGATTAAAAGGGGCGCCCCCTTTCTATCCCCTTATGAAGGGGGATAACGCCACACCTCCCCTCACTGCGGTAAGCCACATTTGAAAGTGAGAGTGGACCATTGGCCAGTAGGTATGTGTTTTGTGGAGTAGAGCCAGAGCTGCTTCCGTGGATGGCTGTAGGTAATTTAAGGGTGGGTTGGAGTTCGGATGTGGGGGCACTAGCCTACTGGGGGCCCTAAGAAGGAATAGTTTTGCCCCTGCCCCCCCTCAACACATAATAAAAAGCTAAAAGGAAGGGTCCTAAGCAATTGCGTAACATGCTTATGCCTAGCACCGGCTCTGGATGGGACGGTTCCGCGTGCACACGATACAAGTGTGAAAGAAAGCAAGAGTGATAAAGAGGGCTAGAAGAGGAGGGAGACAGATGGAGAGCGAGAGACATGAATAGACACAGAAATGGAAAGTCTGAGAGACAAGCTAAGAAATGGAGTGAGACAAACAGAGAAATCAAACTGGGATGGTGTATGTAATCAGATCATTTTTATGGTGCTTCTGACCAATTCTTAATACTTAAGAGTTGGACTGCAGCTGTACTTTCTGAGATGGGAGACCTGCAAGAAATCCCCCAATGCTGCAAGGAGTAAAATGAGCAACTCAGGAGAGGGTGTCTCTCCACCTCCTCTTGAGTACTGAGTCCAATTCCACAGTGTAGTGCTAAGAAGTGCAGTGTTGCAGGGAGATGTCTGCATTGTTCAGTAAGCGAGCTCTGCCCTCTGGCTCAATGTGAATGCTCCAGTATGGGAAGGACTATTCTGGGATCAAAAGCAGAGGAGTTTCATTTGAGCTAAAGGAATAACTCTATCAGCTGGTAGCAGTAGTAGATTATTGATCCTTTTGTGGACCATCCACAAGCAGAAGACATGACACAACTTAGTCAGTGTGTTACATTTGTCTACAGTGTGAGATTAAGTTTGTAAAGTAGCTATTGGGCTGTAAGAGGCTATACTGTAAATTCTTCCTGTACATTTAAGATTGTGGGTCTGGAAGAAAGGATGTGTGTGAGTTAGGGATGTGTGAGAATGAGGGTTGTATATCTGGATCTCTGTGTAAATGTGTGTGAGGAAGCCATATATGTGTAAGGTAGGAAGCTTTACATATGTGAAGGTGGGTGTGCTTGTATATGTAATGGTATGTGACAGAAAAGTATGTGAATTGTGCACGTGCAGATGTGTGTGACAGAGCTGTAGGTGGCTATGACTGTGGGATATATGCATGTGTGGGAATGAGTGCACTTGTCTGTAAAAATTAAGGTTGTGCAAAGTATGTATGTGTATAAAGCTGTGTAACAGAGATGAGTGTACGTCTATGTAGCGAGAATGTGACTGTAATTCGTGTTTTAAATACTGAGATACTCAGATACTGTGGTGATAGGTAGATAGGAGATAGATGTGTGAGGGGACAATGTAGGTGTGTCACACAGAGGAGTGTGGGGGGTGTGTGTGTGTGTGTGTGTGTGTGTGTGTGTGTGTGTGTGTGTGTGTGCTGCTGAGATGTATGTTTGCATTAGGGTCTCCAGTCTCAAACAGGAATCAGATAAATCTACCCTACCTGGAGGACACTAAATCAACAGACACAAAGTCCTCTCTCCCAACTTTTAGTCCACCCCTATCCACCTACAGACTCAACTGAACCTCTCTGCATCCCTCCATTGCCCATCAGCCCCTCAGCTGGAGGAGGTGATGGGTCAAAATTATTTTTAACCCCTTCACTTCTGATTTGCATTGCTGTGGAGGTGGTTAACATCTCACACCAGTGAACACAGCTGTTCCTGCTGCACTCTCACATTGAGTTGAAACCTATTAGAAAAAAAGTCTATGACTTCCACATCTCCCTTGGCCCCAGCCAGAGTAGGATCCTGTACAAGATAGTGGGTCAATATGTGTGAATTCATTTGTCTTAAAGCTTGTATCCATACAGGTCTCCATCCAGAAATGTCCTTCCATTAGACTAAAGGAATCTTTTAGCTAGAGAGCTGGTCTGTCCTCCCCGTGTATTTTATTCCAGCAAACCACTGATGTTTGTCATTCAGCCATGTTCCTCACTCGGACGCCAAGGCAAGGTTCCTGTTCTCAAGAGCTTTGTCCTATCCTAGTTTTATATCACCCTGGTGATGGGGCTACCACAACTTTCCTTGGAGGCTCTGCCACAGTCTCACACCATGAGAAAACACTCCTTGATTACTCAGCCTGAAATGTCATAACTTCTCAACTGCACCCCAGTTCTCCTCTCTTCAGACACCCAAACAACCTGTCTTCCTCCTTGCTTTTATATACCCTTCAGACAGTTTCATCCCTATTCCCATCTTAGTTGCTATTTAACCAAACTCTACATATTAAGCGCTTTCCATTTCCATTTCTAGAGGCAACCAACCCCTTTTGTCCTGTGATCCTGTCTGTGTCCCTTTTCTGAACCCTGTACAGTTCTGGCATGGATGGGTCTAGAAATGAAGAGGAAGTTCAAAGTGCTGTCACACCCGAGTCTTGCTCTGGTGTGTACTGTTATAGTTCAATGTTCCCTCCAATGTTCCCCTGCAGCCTCCTGATGAAGCAGAAGAAATTCCTCTACAACTTCAAGAATGTGCGCTGGGCCCGGGGCCGCCATGAGACCTACCTCTGCTATGTGGTGAAGCGTCGGGACAGCGCCACCTCCTACTCTTTGGACTTTGGATACCTGCGCAACAAAGTATGAGCCTGACTTGCATCTATCCATATAGCCAAGCCCCCAACCATCAGGGCATCTGCGTACCCACCTACTCACCCCCATGTGCATCCATGCACCCACAAGCTCACCCCCTGTCTAGCCATGCGTCCATCAGTTCAACTCCATATCTGCCCACATTTGTCCATTCCCTCCTGATGTCCATCCATGTGTGTGTCCATCCTCTCCCATCATCTCCCTCTCTGTCTCTCTCGCTCAGTCGGGCTGCCATGTGGAGGTGCTTTTCCTGCGCTACATCTCTGCCTGGGACCTGGACCCAGGACGCTGCTATAGGGTCACCTGGTTCACCTCGTGGAGCCCCTGTTATGACTGTGCCCGGCATGTGGCTGACTTCCTGCGTGCCTACCCCAACCTGACACTGCGCATCTTTGCCGCCCGGCTGTACTTCTGTGAAGACCGCAATGCCGAGCCAGAGGGGCTGAGACGCCTACACAAGGCTGGGGCCCAGATCGCCATCATGACTTTCAAAGGTGAGATAGAGATAAGGAGACAGTATCTCAGAGGTGAGGAGACAGAGACCTGGAGAGAGGAGACAGGAGGAGATGGTGATAGGGTGATGGGGGAGACATATAAAGGGATATGGAGCCTTAGTGCTACTTGGGGAGAGTTTGGTCCTGTTCTGGGCAGCCCTGACCCTATACCACATCTCCTGTCTTCTGCTCCTTGGCAGATTACTTTTACTGCTGGAACACCTTTGTGGAGAACCGGGAGAGGACCTTTAAAGCCTGGGAGGGGCTGCATGAAAACTCTGTTCGTCTGTCCAGGAGACTCCGACGGATCCTCTTGGTGAGGGACATTTCTTCTTCCCCTGTCCATCTGGTGCCTTTGTCCTTCCATCTCTCTACTGCTGCACTTCTGTGCATCCCTTCTCTCCTCCGTATCTTCTCTTCTTGTCTTTCCTCTGCCCACTCTCTTCATCTCTTCCCTCCTCCAAACCAAATAGCCTTCATCTTTACCCCACTCCTCTTGTACTCCTCTCCTTCTCTATCCCTCCTCTCCTCTTATCTCCTTCCTCTTCAGCTCTCCTCTCAGTATTTCTGCTCATTGCACAGCTAACTCATCTCTTTTTTCTGCTCTGCACAGCCACTGGATGAGGTGGACGACTTACGAGATGCCTTCAAAATCCTGGGACTATGAGATGGGCAGAGGTGAATGTCACAGACAGTTAGAAGACTCTGGAAACACTGGCTCTACAATCTCTCTCTTTATCTCCCACTCCCACTCTCTTCCCTTCTTTCTTTCCATTACTCCCTCCAACCTTAAATCTTCATGTCCTGAGAAAAGACATTTCTTCTTCCCTTTCAGTGAAAATTAGGATGACACTGTGAAGACAGAACATCCCACACTTCTGCTCTTTCCAGCACTCCTGCCTAGCTGGGAGAAGCCGGGGCAGGAGTGAAAGCCCCACATTGCCCTGCGTTGATAACTGTAGGGTGTGACTTCATTGCAGAGCTAAGCTGAGTGATCAGTACTTAGGTCTGAGCATCCAGGTTGGCCTAGTCCAAGGATGGGTGGCAACTCTGCAAAGCCTAGTCTATGTTATTGTGAGCTCGCTGGTGCTGCATTAACTCATGCATGTCCCTAGGACTCCTGGGGCATATCCCAGGATTCTTTGTGCTTTAGTGAGATGAGTCGCTCTGTGATTCTTTTGCAGTGTATTATGGGAGAAACTGTCTGTCTTTTTGGGCGTACAGAAGAATTGTGGGAAGACACTGGAGGACTAATGGTGATTTAATCTGTGTGCTCACTGCAAAGTGAATGGGTTACCAGTCAAATGCACGCCTCACTCAGCCTTTGGCATATAGCCACAGCAGGGCCATCTAGACCAAGTATAAATCAGGGCCAAAGTTGAGTGAGAGGGTTTTGTGTGTGGCCAGGAGTTGGGTTGGGGCAATACGTGAATAAAAGCTTGAGATGACATGGCAGTGAAGATAGTGTTTCCTGATCCTGATAAGAGAGGACAGGACTCGATTAATTATGAGCTTCTAACAGTCACCCATCCTATCTCCCTATGCTGCTTCCCACTATGAAAGACATCAAATGGAGTTCACATGAAAATATCTTAAAGCCAGCTGTACTGCACTGATATCTATTGAGTATGTGGCTATGAAAAGGTGGGGGCTGCAGCAGGGGAGAGCCTCCCACAGCTAGCTGTTTCATCCAGGTTCTGCATTGTCTCCCACTTGGAGAGGTTGATACTGGAAGGCAGAATCCTAGATAGATATTTGAGGTGGAGAAGCTTTGGCCAAAAGTTTCAAAGGTGTCCACTAATTTAGGGACCAACCTTGAGTTACCTTGAGGCCAATCTGCAGAGGTGCTGAATACCTACAGCTCTCTTAGACTTCACTTACCCTCAGCTTCTTAAGCTGGGCACTGAAAAACAAAGACGTCCAAATTTAGTGGAGATGTCTGAAAATGCTGACCTAAGTCTCATCGTCTTCTCCCTGGTCCTTCAGATAGACAGGATTGTGCCCTTCAGTCAAACCTCCCAGCCTTCATCAAATCTAATTTTAAGTGTCCAAACCAATGCAGCTTCTACAATTTCTTCTGTGGGATGGATTATTTCATGCTCTGTTAGAAGCCATACACTCCCCACAACCAGTGTCCTTTAACTATTCCATACAACATCTTCTGAGAAAGGCAGGACACTGCACTATCTGAGCTCTTCTTAAGCAAGTAGGGCTTCTGCACCCATTCCCAAGAACGTTTCCTTCTGGGAGAGGCCAAAACCAGATTGGTTTGGAGCTCCTATGCAATTAGGAAATCAAGCAAGGAGTCCTGTGGTGCTTAAAGACTAACTAATTTATTTATTGCACAAGCTTTCATGGGAGAAAATCCAACTTCATCAGATGCTTCAAAGATGGGGGAACTTACAGAATGGGAGGAACTAAATGCAGGGAAGTGTAAATCATGGGATCCTGTCATACTGTGACAGCAAATTACGGCAGTTGTTAAGATTCAAACACTGGGAAACAGCACATAGAGGAAGGTAAGGTTAAATCACCTAGTGTAATGGGAAAGAAATCCACAGTCACAATTAAATCCTGCTTTCACACAATCAAATTTGCATGTCAGTTCCAGTTCTGCAGTTTCTCTTTGAAGTCTTGATGTGTTAACCATTTGCTTGAGCCCAGCTATTAACAAATAATCAACAGAGTGATTAGGAAAATTTGGGCACAACACTGACATCAGAAATCACAACATTCAAAAATCAGTAGCTGAGCACTTCAATCTTCCTAAGCTCTCTGTTGAAAGTGAAAGCTTATGCGGTAATTTTTTTAGTCTTTAAATGCCACAGGACTCTGCTTGTTTTGCTGAACTAGACTAACATGGCTGCCCCTTTGAAACTCTATAGTTAGGGTTCCTGCACGGTTCGCTACACTGTCATCTGCTGGGAAAAATAGGAGGAGGATTAATTATTTTCTTTACACACTCAAGTCTTTTTCACTGTTTCCTGTGGCACCTCCTGCTTGGAGAAACTGAAACAGGAATAGTTGTGAAAATTCTTTGCAAAGCATTAATTTCCAATCATGGTGCTGTATGTTAGCTTGAAGTGATGTCTGTTAATGTTTGTACATATAGATATATATATATATTCACACACACTTATATATACATATATAAATAAATAAAGTTCTTGTGTATGAATAGGCTTGGCAGAATTTATTTTTTAATCTTGTAATAGTTTCAGCAAAAAATATTGCTGTTTATTTTGAAGCACTTTCTTCCAGTTTTATGAATTTAAATTGTCACAGTTGCATGAAATTGTAGGAGAGAGTCAACATCAAATATACAAAGTACATATCTTTAAATCTAACTCTAGTAGGCTATGTCTACACTGCCAAATTAGTCTGGACTAAGGATGCTTAGTCCGAACTACTTTGGCCCATGGCCACACTAGGCTTTGCCTAGTCTGAACTAAGAAATTTCTTAGCTCAGACTAGCCAAAGCTTAGTCTGGCCTAGTAATACCCCTTGGTTAGTCTGCACTAGCTGGCTTAGTTCGAACTTTTGTTCAAACTAAGCATGTGCAAGATTCGAAATAATGGCTAGCTAGAACTAAAAAAGTTCGAACTAAGCCATTAGTTCGAGCTAACCATGCGTTCTAGTTGAAACTAAAAAGTTACTTTGAGCTAAAAAGTTAGTTCGAACTCGGATGCCTGGCTAGTTCAAACTAAAAGTCCACAGTTAGTCCAAAGTAGCCCAAGGCTAGTTCGGACTAACCTCAGCCTCTTTGGGTATGTCCACACAGGCTTCTTATTTCGAAACAACAGAGATTGTTTCGAAATAAGAAGCGGCACATCCACACGACGCAACGTTAATTCGAAACCGTTAAACCTCGCATCTAATCAAAATAGCCTTGTTTTGAAACAGTTGTTTTGAAACAACGGCGTTCGGACATGTTGTTTCGAAACAACACCATTGTTCTGAAACAACTGTTTCAAAACAACATGTCCGAATGGCCTTGTTTTGAAATAACCATTTCGAAACAATGGCTATTTTAAAAGCAGGCTTTCCCTTAATTTGAATTAACTTATTTCAAAATAAGGACTTTATTTCGAAATAACTCATTTCAAAATGGGTTATTTCAAAATAATGATGTATCTGTGGACATAGCCTTTTAGTTTAGACTAGCAAATCCAGACTAAAAAAGTAGATGTAGACATCACCGTAAGTTCTCAAGCAACGTTTCCTTTACTTTGCCTAGCTGTACATTTCAATTATTATCAGTGGAAATAGTTTCTCGTACATTTGTGTGTGTACAGTGAAATCGACATTTACTGACAAAAAGCTAATCCTTCCAAATCTGTGTATGAGTCTTAGCATCTGTGGTCTGTTCCAGAGATAAGCCATAAAAGTGATATAAAGATAGAAAAAAGATTTGGAACATCATTCAGATGTTAAAGCTGAATCCTAAACATGTTGTTTTTTTTAGAGGGTAAACCAATGGCATCCCCTCACATTAGCCCTTTAAATCAGGTGTGGCCAAACTGCAGCTCCGGAGCCATGTGCGGCTTTTGAAAGAAAAAGTGCAGCTCATGCAGCGTTTCCTCCTGTGGGCCCAGAAGAGCTGGAATTCAGGGATTCTATACCTCTGGTGGGCTCTTGAAGTGGCTTGCCGCACCACCGCTGGCAGGGAGCCAGCAGCCACCTGCCTTCCTCCAGGGGTCCTGCCATTGACCGCGTTGGATCGCCTCTTCCCCCTTTGACCCTCCCCTCCAACCTTGGCACTGGCAACTGCCTTGCTTGGGAGCTGGGGAGGAGACGAAGCCTGCCGTGTCTGAGAGTAATGTGGAAGGCAGAGCCCTGCAGGGCCATACCTGAAGGGGTGTGGGCCTACACGGGGCCTCCAAGCCCCCCTCCATGCTGGAGGGGAGCATGGCGGGCCAGCCTCCTCCGTCCCTCAGGGACCCCAGTCGTCCCCCTGGGACTGAGAGATGGCCCCAACCGACGCCATGCTGCCAGTGGAGGCAGGACCATAGCCCTGCCCCTGAGCCACCTTTCTTTCTTTCTTTCTCATATCTTCCTTTTTTCTTTCTTTCTCTTCCTTCTCTCTTGCTTTCTTTTTTCTCTCTCTTCCTTCTACCCTCTTTCTTTTTCTCTTTTCTCTTCCTTCCTTCTCTTGTTTTCTTTTTCTCTTCCTTCCTTCTTTCTTTATCTTTCTTTCTATTCCTTCTCGCTTTCCTTCCTTCTCCATTTTCTTCATTCTTTCTCTTTCCTTCCTTCTCTTCTTCTCTCTTCCCTCCATCTTTCTTATTTTCTTTCTTCCTCTCTTTCTTTCTCTCTTTGAATCTCTTTCCTTCTTTCCTTCTCTTCTTTTCTCTTCCTTCCATCTTTCTTATTTTCTTTTTCTCTTTTCTCTCTTTCTCATCCTTCCTTGTTTCCTTCCGTCTTTTAAAAGAATGTTAAAATATTTAATTTTATTTAAACCCTTTAAAAATTCCATTAAGCCCAAATTAATTATTTTATGTACAATCACTTGAATTTTATTAATCAATTTTTAATTTAATTTTAATTAAATAAACTGGTGGCACTTTAGAGTTTTAAAAACTATTGCATGAAAGGGTTTCAGTTAGGGCCGTCTCTAGTGTAGGGTCAGCAGGGCGGCTGCCCAGGCCCCTGTGCTTTGGGGGGCCCCGTGTGGCCGCACTGCTACCCCCAACCCCCATGCCGGGGATGGGGCGAGCCAGCCAAAAAGGTGGCTGGGTTCAGTGCTGCTGGTCCAGCCACCCCCTTCCCCGCCACGTGCACTGCTCTCAGCTCTGTGCTGGAGCAGCGGGGAGGGGGCGGGAGGCAGCGCAGAGCAGACCCAGTATTGTTACCCCCCCATCCTGGCCGCGCTGCCTCCTGCCCCCTCCCCACTGCTCCGGCACAGAGCCGAGAGCAGCACACATGGCTGGGAGGCATGGGGCAGACCAGCATCGCTGAACCAGGCTGCCCTTTTGGCCACTCACCCAGTCCCCGGCATGGGGGGGGGGCAGTGCAGGGGTCTGCCATTCCCCTGGGCCGGCCAGCCCTGCCCCCAGTGCTGGGGGAATTGGGGAGCCACAGAGGGCTATTTGCCTGGGGCCCCGCACCCCCCTAGGGAAGGCCCGGGTTTCAGTGATGTGGCCCTCAGGCCAATATCGTAGCCCTCATGCAGCCCTTGTGGTGATTTCAGTTTGAGATCTCAGGATTAAGGGGACTGCACCGGGGGAGCAGGCAGCGGGGATTGAGGAGTTGTTGAAGGGATCATGGTCAGGCCTGAGCAGAAAGGCAGAAGCCAAGGCCTGAGCCGAGAGGCAGAAGCCAGGGCCTCAGTGTGGCTCTCTTAGGCTATGTCCACACATACTTTGTTATTTTGAAACAAGTTATTTCGAAATGAGTTATTTTGAAATAAACTCCTTATTTTGAAATAAATGAATTCGAATTAAGAAGATGTTCATTTGAATTAAAGGAAAGCCTGCTATCGAAACAGCTGTTACTTCGAAATAAGGTCATTTGGACATGTTGTTTCGAAACAGTTGTTTCAAAACAATGGTGTTGTTTCGAAACAACATGTCCAAACAGCATTATTTTGAAATAACCATTTCGAAATAACAGCCAATTCGAAATGAATGGGGTTTAAGCTGTTTCAAAATGACATTTCTTATTTCGAAATGACAGAGCCAGTCATTTCGAAATAAGAAAACGTCGTGTGGACCTAATCTTTTTTATTTCAAAATAACCAGTGTTATTTTGAAATAAAACAAACGTGTGGACATACCCTTAGGCTTTATAATCAATTTGTGTGGCTCTTGAGTTCCGTAAGTTTGACCACCCCTGCTTTAAATCAATACAGTGTCACACATCAAACACAGCTTGTTAAAGTTGTTAGGCAACCTACATTTGGAAAAATCAACAGAAATAGACAAAGTGAGGAATACTTACTATGAAGGCAAGGTGTAGAATAAATAGACCACAACCCTACTCCATAAAAGGAGGTGAACCTTACAGCCCACAATTTACAGAGAAGGAAACTGAGGCACTGATTTGCCCAAAATAAGAAATTAGCAGAACTGAGAATAGAACCATGTCTCTTATTTCAAGCATAGCACAGGGCGTTGGTCAGCAATCCCCACTGCCTTGCATAATGGTGTGATCCTTTTTGGAACATGTTGAGTTCATGAGCTCATTGTCAAGTGATGAACTATAGCCATATTACAAGAAGCAACGCTTTTTAAAAGTTGGGACATCAGATTTTATTCCAGGTAGCATTCACTAATAATCCAAGGGGGGAAATGAAAAGAGAGATAAATCTCACAATAGACAAGCGAAGGCTCCACTGTGTGCACTGTATATTAAAAATCCATCACAAGTAATTTCCTTTCGATTTTCTTAACAGTGTTGACCAGGGTTTTGCTCATTTATCTCAGTGGTTCTCAAGCTTTTGTGGATTGTGACGCATTTAGCAGCATACCACTACCCTACAGGACACACCAGCCCAACCTGCCCCCCCGCCCAAATCCAGCCATCTCCCCAGCTCGCCACAACACACTTACCACTGTGTGGGGACACAGTAATGTGTCCCCACACAGTGGTTGAAAACCACTAATTTATCTAACTTAGTTGATCTAGCTACAGTAATCTAGCTGATTTAATTCACATTTCCAGCATGCAGATAGGCACCAAACAACCTGGGTCTCAGACAAACAGTCCATTAGTAAGCTGATCTATTGTTAAGGCTCAAGCTGCTCTAAATTTGCTTTATAGGCTCGTCCAAGCAGAATTAGACAGGGTGCCCCCATCCAGATTAGAAACAGATGTGAACATTATGTAATGACTTTGCATTTCATCCTCAAGGATCCTAAACTGACTGAAAATACTCAACAAATCCTGCATCGTGGCAGAGGGTTAGACTAGATGACCATTAACAATTGTGGTCCCTTGTTGCCCAGTGGCTCTGTGTTTCTAATCTGGGTAGCACTCATAGAATCATAGGGTTGGAAGGGGCCTCATGAGGCCATCTAGTCTAACCCCCTACCAAAAAAAGCAGGACCACTCCCACTAAATTATTCCAGCTAGAGTTTTATCCAGCTGGGCCTTAAACATCTCCAAAGACGGAGATTCCACCACCTCCCTAGGTAGCCCATTCCAATGCTTTACCACCCTCCTAGTAAGAAAGTTTTTCCTAATAGCCAGCCTCGACGTCCCCAGCTGTAACTTGAAACCATTGCTCCTTGTTCTATCCTCTGTTACTACTGACAACAGCCGAGCTCCGTCCTCCTTGGAGCATCCCTTCAAGTAGTTGAAGGTTGCTATCAAATCCCCCCTCAGTCTTCTCTTCTGCAGGCTAAATAAGCCTAGTTCCTTCAGTCTTTCTTCATAGGGCTTGCGCTCCAGCCCCTTGATCATTTTTGTTGCCCTCCGCTGCACTCTTTCTAATTTGTCCACGTCCTTTATGTAGTGGGGAGCCCAACACTGGACACTCCATCAATTACATTCCCTGTGGAGATAATGGCGAATTGATCCTAAGGCTCCCTCCTTATTTATAACTTGCATCAAGCATTAATTCCCAATGGAGATTCCAGGAGATCTATCCCAGGCCCGGTTCCTGAGATACAGGTGTATAGGCGAATCCCAGGGCCATAGTCCTTGTTGAGATCATTGGAGAAAGCTAGAGCAAACGGTAATGTCAGCGCAAGCCCCTGTTCCCAGGGGCGTTGCTGGTGCTGGGCACTCCGAGGCACGTGCCCCGAACCCCAGCGCTGGTGACCCGGATCTCCGGCCCAATTGGGCCGGAGATCCGGGGCCCAGCCGCTGGCGGTTGCGGTGGCCCCATCCCCGGCTGGGGATCTGGGGCCTGATCACCGGCAGCCACGGCAGCCCTGTCCTTGGCTGGGGATGTGGGGCCCAGCCACCTGCAGCCTCTTCCGGCCCCGGCCCCGGCCCCAGCCGGGAATCTGGGGCCTGGCTGCCTGCAGCCGCGGCGAGCAATCTGGGGCCTGGCCGCGCACGCCAGCGGCAGCCCTGTCTCCAGCCAGGGATGCGGGGCCCAGCTGTTCACGGTGGCGTGGTGGCGCCGGGCCCTGTCCCTGGCCAAGGGGCGGGGCCTGCAGGCTGGGGGCAGGGCCTGTGGGCTGGGGGCAGGGCCTGGGCCTGGGCCCCGGGTCCCTCCCCCGGCCAGCGATGCCCCTGCTTGTTCCATGTAATCTGGTATGTCACATGCGGCAATGGTCAACATCACAAAAAAGTGCCTGTGTTGTATCTGAATAATTGTACAATTCTTGAAATGGAAGAAAAAATTCCTTCCCAATGCATCTTTCCCAGTCTGGCCTATGCACAACAGCTGATTATTGGCGGTTTAACCTAGTTCCAAAGGGGCAGTTGTGTTAGTTTAGTTCCGTAAAATAAACAAGGAAAGTGTCTGATGAAATGGGATTTTTCTCCTACGAAAGCTCATGCAATAAATAAATGTGTTAGTCTTTGAGTGCCACTGGACTCCTTGTTTAGTTTATTTGCTGACTGTGATCAATAAATTATCCAGTCCTTTTCCAAATCCAGCACATTTATGCTATCAGCGCCACTCTGAAACAATGCATAGGCTCTTCTTGGGCCTGGCAGTCAAAAAATCTGCAAAATTTCATGTGCATTTCCATGCTTAAATTGCATTTTCTACTACTACAAATGCATTTGCAAGAGCCTAGATACAAATCTAAAAAGAGGTTTAGAAAATACCTCATTAATGACAGGAAGAAGAAAAGAACAGCTATTTGGGGAGTGTTAAAAACAGGAGTTCAAGTAGTCTGGAACAACCCAGAACGCTGTTCTGGGGCCCACTATTTTTAGGCGATCAGCGTTCCGGGCCCCCTAAAAATAGAAAATGGTGCCAGAACACATTTTCTATTTGTAGGGCCTGAATGCTGGGCCCCTAAAAATAGTGGGCCCCAGAACAGCATGCTACCACTTTCCAGCAGGCAGGGGAGGGGGCAGAAGGCTCCAAGCACAGCCTGGAGGCTACAGATTCCTGGCCCAGTGTGCTGCTGGTGAGTACTGGAGTGGCCCTGGTCGCACTGGGGGTGGGGAGTATTGGGGGTGCCTGAGCCAGGGGTGGGTATTAGGGACAGGGGGTGAATTTTGGGGGCTGGGGTGGATTTTGGAGGGTGGGTATTGGGGGCTTGGGTGGATTTGGGGGACAAGGAGATGGATATTGGAGGCAGTAGCTGGAGTGTGGGAGGCGGGCCCGGATGTGCGGGGCGACCTCCACCCATGTGGGAAGGGGGCCCACCTGATTAGGAGAATTCTAAGGCCCACCAAATTATACTTTTGACCTCTGGTTATAAAAAGAATAGACATAGCCGTTAAGTATGTACGTGAAGGTACCTAATAGAAAGAGTGCCATCTACTGACTGGTTCATAAAATATCTAGTATCTTTTATAAATTTGTGGGTTAAATAAAACTATTATTCACTGAAAAATGGCTTCCTGACTCTTAACAATGCTAACCAAAGCACAGGCATCAAAAAGCAAGGCATTCACACCTTTTCAAGCGTTGTACACATATCACTTGTGGCCATCATGGGGGTTATATTGAAGCAATAAGAAACAAATTATAGCTAACCAATAAAAACATATATTCAACGCTCTGACATACATTTTCAACATGTGTTATTCTCTCCATCATTAATTCCATGCTCTTCACCTCCTTGATTTCTGGCAAGTGAAGATATGGCCTAATAAGGCCCTGCCTGCATTACATCTAAGACTCTCTTGGGGACTGTTTGCAACACCACTGTCACTAGCCTGGTAGTTCCTTAATATTGGTCCCAGTTTTCTAACCACTTACCATGTGAATAATTATACTCAAATGTACAATCCCCTTGGCTTCCGGGGGAAACACTGCTTAAATGAATGCAGACACTTAAGTTTGTGTATGCAGGCTTCTGTCTCCAGCTTACACGGTAGAGGGGAAGTTAACTGCATCTGTTTGTGACTGGTTCAGCTGAATGTGTGGCCACTTCCTTGGCAAGTCTGTTGTAAATGGGGGCTAAGAATAGCTAAACTTTCTCATAGTCTAAAAAACTCATGTTTAGATGTTATCTAAAGTAACTTGCAATTTTGGAGGGTATAAAACCGAGGCTGTTACTTCAATCCACAAATACGCTCACTTTAAAATCTCCACTTTACACTTCGAGTTTGAAAACATTACTAATTATGGACCATGGACACAGCACTAGGCAAACCTGTGCTGTATCTATAGTAATATCATTTACTAAAGCACTCTTCTTTAAATATACATGCTATCAGGATTGCTTCTTAGAAAGCACACCCCTCTTCCTCCAATATAATTTGCATTGGTACAAATCTACAGTAACTCCATTGGCTTCAGTGTAGTTACTCAGGATTCACCACAAAGTAGATGAGAGCAGAATCTAGCCCATTGCAAGTGACTGAACTGGAGGTATTAGGCTCACCAATCCAGTCAGTTAACTACTGAATACTAGGAATGGGACCAGGGGCCAGGTCAGTATGGTGAAGATGTTGGTGATTCTGTTGACTGATTGATCACCCAGTTTTGTAGCTTGGAGCGTAGTTGTAACTGGATGGTTGTAGAAAGGTGGTCACTTTAAGAACATGAGAAGGGGCACATTGGGTCAGAACAACGGTCCATCTCGCTCACTATCCTGCCTTCTGACAGTTGCCAAAGCTAGGTGATTTTTGGAACGTGCAAGTGAAGGTGGGATTTTAGCATGGGAAAGCATACCCATGTTAACTTTATCTAGCAAGCACAGGTAACAATAGTAGTGTAGATATAGTGGCATGGACTTCAGCATGGGCTAGACAGGGGTTGGAAACCCAAAAGGGGAGAAGAGCCATTTCCCCTCGACCCTCCCACCCAACCACATGAACCGGAGCCAGCCCAGCAGCCACGCTGTGGCCCCTAGCCCAGGCAGGGGGTGTTTGTGGGCAGTGTGCGCTCCCTCCATCCCTCCCTCTGCTGGTGGGGCAGAGCAGCGCTGCCCAGTCTACTCAAAGCCAGCTGCCCCTCCCAAGAGCAACTGGCAGAGAGCTAAAGCTTGCCGAGGTGAGACCCTGGACTGGCCTGCTCCACGAAGTTCAGGCCACTTTTACCCAGCCACCCCAGGGCTGAATGGGCCCCGTCCAGGGCCTGGGGGCAAGGCGGCCTCTGTTCAGGCATGGAGTGACCAGGTCGAAGCAGCCTGATCTCCGCGCAGTGGGCCATTCCAAGGCCCCACCTCCGTAAGCTGCAGCTCTCCGCCAGCTGCTCTTGGGAGGCACGGCCAGCTGGGGGTAGGCAGGCAGCACTGCTCCACCCGGCCAGCGGAGGGAGGGATGGAAGGAGTGCACCCCGTCTGCTCACCTCCCACCAGCGCCAGGGGTCGTGGCGCGGCCGCTTGGCCGCTTCCACCTCATACGGTTGCGTGGGAGGGCAGGGCTGACACTGGTGCCTCAAAAGTGGTGGTGAGCCCCCTTCTTCGGCTCTGATGCTGGGGCCAGCCGGGAGTCCCCAGAGCACATCTGGCTCCCTGGAGGAGGGAACCAGAAGGGGACGCTCAGGGAGCCACAGGTGGCTCACTAAGCCTGCATTGCTGATCCCTGGGCTAGCAACTAGAGAACAAGTTGTTCAGGGACCCTGTGTATTTACTCTGGTTGCTAATCTGCACAGAGGCCCCGGCTACCATATCTACACTATTATGGTTACCTGTACTCACTAGTTTAAAGATAATACAGGTATACCTACTTTCGCTACAGTCCTAACCTTCACTTGGAGTGTAAACATTCCAAAAAGTAGCCACCGGCCTAAACACATCCAATCATAGCTACACAGCAAGGTACATGATTGGACCAGCCCTTTGCCTGGTTGATAGATAAGGAATGAACAATGGCTGTTGATTATTGGTTGTTGCTTCAGCTTCATACTTGGCGGAGGTTGTTGACTGGCTTGTGTATAGGCTTAAGTACTGGTCATTGCTGGTAGCTGACTGACGGTTCATGAACATACATTGACGGGTGCCAATGCTCATCTGATGGCTTAGGCCTGAAAACTGGTCACTGCTTGTGGATGTTTGCTCTGTGGAGACTTTGCCAGAGTATTCTTCTATGAGATTCTTGTAAAACGAGTTGGAAAACAGGTGAGCCGGTATAATTCTTCTGCCAAATCTGTAAACAAGGAGGTAGGCCCTGGTGCAAACAGAGAAAAACAACATTAAAAGAACTTTGGAAGTGAACTGTCAAATAGCATCCTATTAGGGTCATTTCAAGGGAAGGGGCAAGAAATGAAGTATCTCTCCCTTGAACTTCAATCACTGGCCACTTTTCAAAATACTCAATGGCCATATGAGCTCAGATGGCACTCTCCATGTATGAGGGCTGAGCCATGAAAAGGGATTATTGAAACTAGAGGAGATCATAAAGGAGAGATATGAAATGTTATTCATGGGACATAGTCTTCCTTAGGCTAAATTCCAATCTCCTGGTTTAATCCATGACTGTATCTGATATGCTCTGTGGAAGAACCAGATGAAGAGCTCTGGTCTCTTGACTACCCAGTTATATGCTTTAGCCACATGGCCATCTCCTTTTACCTACATGTGACTCTGGATCAAATCTTTCCCCACCCCAAAATGAAGCACCTACCAACCTGCAGAATACACTGGAATTCAAGCATATAGAATATCATCCATGGAGTGAAGTACCAGGGCCAGTAAATGTCATCTTCTCTGGCTCGGTGGTCAACAAACGTTCTCCAACAGTAGTCGTAAGCTGAATGAATAACATGATGACTAGTCACACGGTGAAGGACACAACCAGAGGCCTAACACACTCATCATCACCCACTTGAAGGCTGATGCAGGAAAGGCATGGAAGACCTTTACAGAAGTGGCACTCAAACTGGTGGCACCTGGAGAGGCCTGCTGCATTGCCCTACCCTATGCTCTTATCTCAGGCTGAATCAGGTGTCCTCATTATTGCTTAGGATACAGTGAGCCACAGACCAGAAAATGGCAATAGCAAACCAAACATAAAACCACATGCTCAAAGATGGAGGGGGCGACTTTATACCAAAGACTTCCTGAAACTGGCACAGTCTGAAGAGGGCACTGAGCCCCTAACTGGGCTGGTTTGAGACATGTAACCTAAGAGGATTCCCTACAAGCACAGCTCTTGTCCTCATGATCTGTCAGGGGATCTATCAGCGTCCAGGTCACCTTATAGGGGAATGGTCTCCAAGAGCTGCCTACCCTCTGGGAATGGGAGCAGGCAGAACCATCAGGGGCAGCAAAACAAGGCAGCGGCAAAGGAAGCTGTCAAAACTCCCCTCTGCGGGGGGCAAGAAATAAGAGGAAATTTGAAGCAATCCATTTACCTCCGCCTCCCACCCCATTTGGCAACTTTTGATTGCACCTTGACTCTCACCAGCTCATTGCACATGGCCACCAAACAGACATGGCTTTCATGACCCTAACTGGCCCCAGTGCCCTAAAAGTGAAAGGCTTCATGTCCCATTCCTCAATCCCCAGAACTGAGGTAACTGGCCCCCTAGGAAGTGTTACCTGGCAGGTTCATGATGTAAACTTTCACTCCACTGCTCATCAGGTCCCTGAGGCCTTGCCGGTTCCGTTCGTCTCTGTGCCTGAAGAGCCGCCCTATGTAGATTTGCAGGGTCGCTTTGGGATGTGTCTTTACGAACTGACTGATCACTCTGCAACACAGCCCGCAGGGGCTCCAAGACAGGAACCACGTGATGGAGCAGGGCACTGAACGCCTCTGGTGTATCTCCTTGAAGTCATTTTCCATGCAATTGATTTCAGCATGCTGGGTGGGAGTGTTTGGGCACCATTTCCGCCAGAACTTGGGGCTACTACCCCACTTAATTTCATAGAGTAGGTATGTCACCTTGGGGAATGCGCTGGGGTCATAGATCTCCCTAAATTCCTTTGGCTGTATCTTCCACCTGAAACCCAGATTCCATCATTTGCACCAATGTCTTGAATGACTCTCGCATGTAATGAAAAAGACAGGCAGAGGGTAAGGATGGGAGAGAGACAGCTCATGTGTAGCTAGAGAGAGACAGGAGCGAGGATAGGAGGGAGACCATAGGATGATCTTAGTACCGCCTTTTTGCAGATAGTCAGACAAGCTACTTGCATGACTGTGGGCCCCCAGCTTGTGTCTCTAATGTCCCCTGGGATATATGACACCTGGTACGTCTGGGATCAGGGATTCAGTCTGAACTAGAGCATTATTATGAAGGAAGACAAGCATTCTGTCTCTAACAAAGCAATGCACAATGACTGCAGTGTACTGCACCAGCACCTAAATCATTCTGAAAAGGACAGAGAAAGGAGAGAGAAAAGGAAATAGCAAAATGCTTTTGAGATAGCAAAGACATTAGGGAAAGAAAATCCCTCTCACTTCTTTTGAAATTCTCTGTGTCATCAGTCATGTGCCAGACTAGAGCTGTCAGCCTGTTGCTCTTACCTGTGGCTAGCCCTTCTGGATGGATGACCTACAGGAAGAGAGAATGGAGAGTCACCTGTGAGTGGGTAAAAACACAGAGTTGCTTAGCGCTGGAGGTGATTTTTGGGTCCCAGACCTCATCTCAGGGATCTAGGACAGTATCTTAAGAAATCAGTGACCATTCACACCTAGTTATTTCTTACAACGAACACTGTGTGCTCCTAATTGCACTAGCTTTCTTCTATGTATTGCCATTCTCACGTGGAGGCGCTGTGCATGGTACCACTGTGGGTTGTATGCTTTTTTTCAGTCTAGTTTAGCAGCATCTACCTGGGTTGGGACTTGGATGGCTAACAGTGCTTGACAACTTAACCACAGCAGGAAGTAATGACTTGTAAGGGATGTTCTTATTTCCGAATCAGCACTGATCCCAGGGTAGCACTAGAGGGTGCTGTGCTATGGGAGTGGGAGGTGTCATGTCTTAGAAGAGATGTAAACCAAGGATGGGGTGCTTAAAAGCTCTTGATGCTCTTTGTAGGACTGGAAGTGTTAACTCTAGTGTCCTTGTGAAATTCTCCCTTGGCTTACTGCACTGCACTTTCCCCCCCTCCCCGCCAAATTCTCTCTGTTGTTTCAACTAGCTACTAGATTTTTCTTCACTTCCAATCCTCAAGCAATGGTGTGGTATTGCTGTGTGCCCTGTTTAAGTGCTTGCCATGTCCCACCCCAGAGGTTCTCTTCTGGCACCATTTATGCATCACTGCAACTCTATTTATTTCAGTGGAGTCACTCCTCATTTACAGGACATCAGAGGAGAAATCAGGCCATTTGCACAAGTCTGTGAACCAGTTTGGAAAGCTCAGCTTGGAAGGTGCTAGGGAAATGTTAGCTCATGGTGAGATTAGATCCTGGCAAAGTGTCCCACGTTACTGACACAGATCCTCCCCACAGTGCTCTCAGTCTCCTCCTTGGTGTATATGATTTTTCCTTAAGTCTCTCTCCAGATCCTATCAGGCATCCCTGAGCTCCCGGAATGGAGCAGCCATCCCAGTCTTGGTCAACTACCGGTAATTTGGTTCGTAGAAGCCTTGAAAATGATAACTAAAAAAATGAAAATATAGACCCAGTGACCTTGGTTCCCAGGCTTTGGGCTAAACATCTTGGCGCCTGTGCAAGGGGATTAGATTAAGTTCAGAGAGAATTCAGGAAATATCTTGCTGTGTCAGATGTTAACCTCTCTCGTCCCAGAGCAAAGAGAATTTTTCCTATCCTGCCTGCAAGACGGACACTTGAGATCAGTGTTTCCAATGATATGGGTACATGAATGCTAGGAGATGAACTGGCTAAGTCCTTGACATAAGCCATATTCTCCCTCTGATACGAATACAAACATAAATGCTTTTCATTGACACTGGCCACCTCATAGGTTTGACATAGTAAGAACCATCCCAGAGCTGCATCCGAAACAGTGTCTTCAGGGTGAAAAGCTCCATACTCCAGCCCCTGATCCTTGGGCCATCCAGGCTTTCTCATCTTGTGTTGGTTCAGGCCCAGTGCTCCAGATGGGCGTCCTTTCCCGTTCCTTGCCTGTCTTGGATCATCTAGTAGCCTTGCTAGCCCCTGCTACAACCTGGACTGCATTTCATACCCTCAAAGTGATCTCAGTCCTATTCCAATCCTCACTCCCCCCGAGTCAACCCATTCTGCACCCTCCCCTTGAGACCTGGGATTTAAATAATTTGCCTCCTTTAGGGATACATCTTACCATACATTTTATATCTCAGCATGCACATATAGACACATAAACCACTGCATGCCAAAACACGTACACAGAGAAAAAGAACACACACCAATTAAAAATGTTTGTATTATACAAAGAACCCCACATCCACAAAGGTGCACATAGACTAACATATAACATGCACACATATACACAATCACTCACATTGAACAATCGCACAACATGGGTACAGATAGACAGAGACACACACACACTCTCTCTCTCTCTCATCCACCTACACCATACCTCTCTCCATGGAAGCAGCCACGGCTTCCTCTCCCATGTCTTGTAGCCTCCTGGTCTGTGAGACAGACTTTGTCTCTTTCAGTTTCTGTTCATGGGAGCTCGCATTTCCTGGAGCCAAGGGAGGATACGGTACCACATCACCACCCAGCGCCCTCAAGATTAAAATACAGAGAACAATCTTGCCCTAATGACAGAGGGGATGGGGACTAGTGGGAGGAGCACGGGGGGAGTGAGGAAAGGGAATGGACTGATGGCCTGAGAAGAATTCCTCTCCATTTCTAACCTCTTTGGCTGCTTGGAAGGAGGGGAGTTTTCCAAAATGCTGAAGGACAGGTCAGGCTCACAGAAGACAGTCTTCATGCAGGTAGAAAGATATTTGCCAGCCTGTTCTCTTTCTTTGCCCCTTGTACAGTGATGGCAGCCTGGGACCACATCAACAGCATTTGCCATCCAGTCTTGGTGCCTTTATGGCCTGTGCACTTGGGAGAAATCCTCTAGCAAAGCAGTAGGGAGGATTTACACGCTGAGACTGGAGAGCAGTGATTTATTTGGCTAGAATGGGAGCCGCTCTCACCCTTTCTAAATCAGTCATTCAGTGGCTCGACAAATACCAGAGGTCCCCAGCTCTGGGTAATGTAACTGCCCTCCCCTCCTGCCTGAGGTTTTGCTGGTTTCAATGTTCATTTGGTCAGTGTAAGGTGATACCTTATCGACCTTGGTCTGCAGCTTGGAGACCTTGCTGTGGCTCCCTCTCCCACGCAACCCAAGGAATGCCATAAATCACGGGGGGAAAGGAGAAACGAATGGCCACTCCCGCTCATTTTTCACTCAGAGCTGTGTACTTTCTGCTATTGCTCTTCACAGACCCAGAAGAAAAGATGACTTTTCCATTTTATATCACAGCAGTGCCAGACTGAGCCCACGGCCCAGAGTGACTGTGGATCATGTAGGCTGGTCACGGCCCTCACCTCCCAGCTAGGAGTCTTTTCCCACTCTAACAGTGAAAATCTGGGAATGGGACAGCTGCAGCTCCCACAAAAGCCACCATGTCCGTGCCTTCCCTTTCCTATTGAAATAGGCTTGGAGCAGGTAGCTAGGAACCTCCTTTCCTGCACCAGTCCCTTCGGTGCCTCCTGCTGGGAAAGTATGAAACTGCAAAGCACTCAGCTCTTTACAGGTTTTACACTCTTTGCTGTGGTTCTTCTTACAGGGACAAGCCAGGCGTCCATTCTACATTAGCTATATTGGGATGGAGGCAAGTGACACATTAACACATTAGTAAACTCTAAGCACTGAAAGAAGCACATACTTTGAAGCGACTTTTTCTATTTCATTCTGTTCTTTCTTGGTGGTCAGAAACAATACAGAAGATAAATCCAAGAAATCCAGTGATAGAAAAATAAGCTAAAGTAATAAAAGAGCAGGAAAAATTCTCTCTGACATACAAATGCATATAAAAATGAGCTGCTTGTGAAATTCCTGATGCGAACAATTCACTGTTTTGACTTAATAATGGTAGTTTCTCACAGCACAATAAATATGAGTGAGACAAGACGGGCAAGGTAATATCTTTTATTGGTCCAGCTTCTGTTGGAGAGCTGGTGTTTTGAGCCACACAGAGCTATAAGGGTATGTCTACACTTACAATTTAGTTCGAATTAAGGAGGCTTAATTTGAACTAAATTAGTGCATGTCCACACTAGCTTTCATTAATTTGACCTAAGGAGTTCCCTTAGTTCAAACTAAGGAAAGCCTAGTTTGAATCTATAAAACCTCCCTTAAGTTCAAATTGATTGTTAATTCAAACTCATTTATTTCAAATTAACCCCATGCAGTTGCATTAATTCTAACTAACTCCTTGGTCGAATTAACCACAGCTAGATTTTTCCCTATGCAATAGCGCCTCCTACCTGATTCAAACTAGCAAGTCCTGTGCACGGACATGCTAGTTCAAATTAGGGTTTCTAGTGTGGCTGTGTTATTCAAATTAGCTTAATTTGAACTAATAATTATTAGTTCGAATTAACTAGCTCAAATTCAGTTAATTCGAACTAACCTTCTAAGTGTAGACATAGCCTAACAGAGCTCTGTGTAGCTGCAAGCTTGTTCTTACCACCAACAGAAATTGGTCCATGAGAAGATACTGTCTCACCCATCTTGTCTCTCTCATATCCTGTGACCAACACAGCTACAACACAGTAAAAATATATAGACATATCCAGTTCAGCTAGGTGGAATGCACACTGACACCTCCAACTGTCTATACAAAAGGATCTGCTCCAGGCCTGGTCCCTATTCAAAGTGCTGGTGAGGAGGGTGTGTTGCCCGTGGAGACCCAAGGTCCCATTCGATCTCGACTGGCTGCTTTTTCGAAACTTCTTGGTTAGTGTCTGTTTCTGAGTAGTTTCTTTTACAGCCCTGCTGTCTGGCAGTGCTCTGCTACTGCCTCAAGCTAACAGGACGGTAGATGTCAGTGTGCAGCTGGGAATCGAGGGCTCTAAGGTAAAGGCTGCCAGTTGCTTGCTGCTGCATGGTGCTCTTGTGAAAGCATTTGTCAATAGCTGACTCACAGGATGAGATGGAAGACGGGCAGCTGACACTCAACGGTATGTGCGTCTTGCTTGTAATGACGGGAGACCCTGGTGGAAAAAGAGAAAGCTGGATGTTAATATTTAAGGCCAAAAGCCAAATGTTTTCCATTTAGCCTAACTCAGAGGTTCAAAGCAAAGTATCTTTCACAGGAAATCACTTGTAACCACTTCCTGTGGGAAGCATCCCTCATAAGCTGCCCAGTGAGTTTGTTCGGAAAACCAGTGGTCAGCCAGAACCATTAAGTTTACTGTGAATTATCACTGCTCAGCTCAGGAACAGACTGGCCACTCAAAAGCAGGGATGATTTCAAGGCAGACCCAACTCCCAGTTGTCTCCAAGGAAAGCAGGACATGGTCCCATAGCTTGCACTTTTACCTGGAACATATTTTTAAAAAATCTGTGTTCACAGTTACTTACTTCCTGACTTAATACTGCACTGAGAATGAAACGAGCTGGCTAGGATATTCAAAACTGGTGCCTAAACTGAGACTTTTTTAAGTCCTAAAAAAGGATCCAAGAGCCTCATTTGGGATGCCAGGTTTTGCAAATCTTGGCTCCTGGGTTAATTTTCCATTTGTTCTAGGAAAACACTCAAGTACGTGCTTACCTTCAAGAATGTGAGTAGTGTTAGAGAATGTGAAGGAATGGAATGGTATTAACTGGATCATAACTGAGTTAAGCAAGTGCATATCCAGGGGGATACCGGTATATGGATACACCCCACCCAAAAGGCTCTAGCAAAATACAATGAGTAGCCTGTTGTAAAGGGAGGGCACTCAAATGTGAGGGAAACAGTGTTTGGCTGGGAATGCATACAATTCTGTAATGTAACAGCAGGGGGAAGATATACACTAGCACAGAATTAGATTGCACACACCTGCAGAATGTCACTGTGACTACGGTGAATAAATGTGTCAGTGGAACAAACTGAATAATCACATCTACCCTGTTTCATACCAAGTGATGGAGCTGGTTTGGAAAATATCAAACTTTACTATTGACATCCAGTGGACTTGTAATATGGACAAACGTAACTAAAGAGTGCAGGAGCAGCTCACCCCATCAGCTGACGATTGGACACACTTTAGATGTACACTTCAGCACAACACTGAAACGATCATGTTGGTGGTGGTGGCCAGGGTGCTGGACTATACTTCACTGAACGAGACATTCAGTATTGCTGTGGACTATTATGTTGGTCAGAGTATTGGGGTTTTTTGTAAAATATGCATGGCAGCAAGCAAGGAGGACGAAGAGAGAGCAAAAATCAAATTTCCAGAGGGATAGCCGTGTTAGTCTAGTCCAGCAAAAAAAGCCCAAGGAGTCTGTTAGTCTTTAAGCAAAATCAAAAACAATAATCAATTGTAACATATGTGCAAATAAGATAATAAACCCACCCCACAGTGTACCAGACAACCCAGACCCAACCCGCCTCCTGGGCTAACTATAACAGGAAGTCGGAGACACTAATCAGGGCTTCTTGTTTGTTTTAATCAGAATAGTGAAAAATGCCCGTAAATTGGAAGGCACGGGGCTGCGATTAATACTAGGAGCAGGGGGGCAAGTGAATCAATGGCACATTCCATCTTGATACCTGGCCCGCTCAGGAAATATGTCACCACGTGTCTTATGCTCTTCCCAAGATGCCTGAGCAGCATTATCCCTCCCCAACCTTACTCCTGCCCAAAAAAAGCCAAAAAAAAAAAAAAGCGGCGTGTTAGAGAATGTGAAGAATATAAGGTGAAAGCCTAAATAATAACTTTGCTTTTGGCATTGCTCTTAACACATTGTAGAATGAGAAAGTAGATGGAAAGGAATGTGTGGGAGAGCACAAGCCCGCAGACAGGGTAGAAGTTTTCCCTCTCTATAATGAGAGAGGAGAGCATCGGAGGAAACAGATTGGCGCACGAGTTGCTATAGTAACCCAGCAGCTGGGAGTGAGAAAGGAGAAAAGCACTGACATCATTACAGAAATGTGAGTAAATGTAACCCCACCCCATTCCTCGGCCTCTCCCCTGAGGTATAAAGAAGAAAGCATCAAAGTCCCCAGATTTACATCCCGCCTAGGGAACATGATAATATATGGGAAGGGAAGGTCCTAGAAGGGCTTACAAGTATACAAGTATAATCAAGCCTAGCAAGAAGGAGGAGTTATTGTGAGAAAGGGAGAGAAAGTTGTATAGGCACAAAGATAAACCCAGTCGGTGTGAAGGTCTTTGATTTTAAGTTGGCCTATTGTCACCCCAATAAAACCATCACCTTGCCTGCAGACTGGACTCTGAACTGTTGCTTTCTGGCAAGCTGTGTCTGGGAACCGGGAGAAGAATCAGGGAAATCCTAAGAAGTAGCCCCACTGAAGGCAAAACCTCATGGTCCCAATTTACACACCACAGTAGACACCAGGATTACATAAGGAGGAAGGGAGTTAAGATATGGTAAGTTATTTACACTGGCAAGCTTAGTCTGGACTAATCTGGCCCATGGCCAAACTAGTCTGAACTAAGAAATTTCTTAGAGGTTAGTCCAGACTAGTAAATCAAAAGTTAGTCTGGACTAGTAAGACCCCTTGCTTAGTCCAGACTAGCCAGCTTAGTTCAAATGTCTGAACTAAGCACATTCAAGCTGTGAAATAATGGCTAGTATGAACTAAAAAAGTTAGTTCGAACTAGGATGCGCGGCTAGTTCAAACTAAAAAGACATGGTTAGTCCTAACCTTGGTCTTTTTTAGTTCAGACTAGCAAGTCTGAAGTAAAGAAGATGTAGACCTAGCCAATACATCTGTAGTGGAGCAGAAGGTCTTTGGCCCTCAGGATTGCCACCACCTGGTTCAAGCTGTCTGCGCTGGGGAGAAAACCCAGAGAGGCAGGAGCACGTCTCAGCTGCTCAAAGCCGGGGAGAACCTGCCTAATGGGGCAGGTGGGAACATCTGGCTGGTTCCCTGGAGCCAGACCATAAGAGGCCTGGAAAAATGGATGCAGGGAAGCATAGCCAGAAGTCCTGTGTTCAGACTGCCTCAGGGCTAGCAGGAGCAAGAAGCCATCTCCTCTAGGCATAATTCAATCTGCAGGGAAAAGGTCTCATCATAGTAAATAAAACCAGCATGGCTGTTGCATACAGAAAAGGGCACATGAGTTATGTCATGAGGGGGGAAGCCAGAGAGGTATGCTACAATAACCCAAATCCCTTCCTCCATGCAATGCTCTCTCTCCATCTAGACACACACACGTATATGTGTGTATAATAAGCTGTGTTTTAAAACTGTCCAGCAGGGGTGTCGCTGGCGCCAGGCACATGGGGCATGTGCCCCGAATCCCACGCCAGTGCGCCGAGTCTGGCAGGGACCGCCTCTCCTGGTCTCCGGCCCAATTGGGCCAGAGATCTGGGACCCAGCCGCCCACGGCCGCAGCAGCCCCATCCCCAGCCAGGGATCGGGGGCCTGGCCGCCCATGGCCACGGCAGCCCCGTCCCCAGCCGGAGATCTGGGGCTCAGCCACCCAGGCCGCTCCCAGGGTGGCCTCCTGGCAGGGGGCATGGCCTGGGCCAGTGCCCCCGATGCTTCCCCGGGGCAGCGATGCCCCTGCTGTCCGGTGACTTTTCTGTTATATATTCTGCAGTAGTTGATTTAATACTTTGTTTAATACCAGGCATTAACAAGGCTATGCTAGTCTAAAAGCAAGATGAGACGGTTGAACCAAGATGGTGTCTTAGATTAAATGGGCAGTTTAGACAGGTGATCCTGCATTTATGCCCCTGAATTCACATTCACACAGAATTAGAAATCTGGGTTTGTGAGACCTGAGAGGCTCTGTGCATGTTTGGTGAGACCTCCTTCAGCTGGAGGAGCGGCTAGTGGCCAGGCTGCACCCATCCTCCGGCCAGGTAAGGGGGGGCATTGGGGACAAGGCAGGGGCAGCTGGCCGTCAAAGGGGCAGAGGTTTGGAGGGAAGACAGGGTCGGGCCGGCTGGGGGTGGAGGGAGTGGGAGCGGACCAGCCGGGGGTGGGGGGGTGACCAGGAGAGGGAGAGAGCAGAGGACAACCTATGCGTGCAGCTGCATATGTTTAACATTGGTTACCAGATGTTCGGCAGCAAAAGGACATGTCCTCCTTTTTACCTTCATGTCCTCCATCCTCCATGCATTTTGAAGATAGGTGATTTTGTCCTGCTTTTTATTAATGAGGAGTAAAATGTTAAAAAAAAAAATTAAAAAAAACCCAAACCCTGTAACAACCAGTCCCTGAGCCCAGCAGAGGGATCTTCCACCAGCAGCTGGGTATTGTAGCAGTGAACTCAGAGGCGGTCAACATGCACACATGGCCCAGTCGCAGCTCTGCACAAACAAGTCTGCCTCACTAAGAGGTTGGGAAACCTCTGACCATGGGTTTGGCTGGTTCCTGCTTTCTGACAGTAGTTCGGTTGGTAGAGAGGGCATTTCTTAATCTCAGGGTTGTGGGTTTGAGACGAAAGCCAGGAACTTTAATTTTTGGCCTGTTGCTCCCTAAAAAAGGGCTAAATTGGGAAAAAAAAATATAGGGACGCTAATAAAATAAAGGAAAATAAACTATACCATAAATAAAATTACTAACAGGGACTAATTATGTAAAACAAATAAAGGGGCACATTTGAAATGGGTAGAAACAATTTAGGACTTTTTTTTAAATTGTAAAATGGTCTGCTGTGGAAAATGAAACATGAGAGGTGAATTAACTGCTTTTTAAAACTTTTTTTAGGTGCTTTTCAAGTTTATATTTACAAATTTAGTTTTTTAACTTTTTTAGTCTAATGAATGTTAATGAAAGGATCACGAAAAACTTTCATTTAATGAAAAAAATCCTGTTTTTGGCATTTGGGTACTTTTTTTAAATTAAAATAATTTTATAAACATGTGACATTGCTCAGTTTTAATGCTGCATTCATTAATCATTATTCAATTTCCATGACATAATATGGTAATGACAGTTGTATTAATAGTACATATTCTCCATGTCCTCCAATGTCCTTCTTTTCGTACTTCCTTGTCCCCCTTTCCGTGCTTTGGTAACCCCAGTCTAGCATGAACATGGAGGTTGCTGGGATTGAAACGGAAGAATCTGTATTTAACTGTTCTTTGAGCAGACATTAATCAAGTCATTTATAAAGTGCCCACTGTTATTCTATATGTTGTGTCTATTTGTCTAGGTGCATATATGGCTCCTTATCTCTATTGCATCCTGCAATCTGATCCCATAATCATTAATGGGATTTTAGCCTCGGAACATCTCTGTGTGTTAGAGATGCACTAGCCCCATTTTACACGCAGGGAGTTGTGTCACACAACAGATGAGGAGATCTGGTGACAATCACCCACCACAGTCTGGCTGTGCCTGGGACCAAATCTGGTCTCCTGTTCAGCCCTCTCCTCTCCTGTTCACTTTATATCTGCCCTGCACTTACCACGGGCAAACAGAAGAACAACAGAGCATCAAGAGACTCATTGTGATTTGCTCAGCCTCTCTGAAATAATCGATTCTTAGAGTAGGTAAGTTTTGAGTCTTTTATCCTTAACGACTCCCATAACTGGATCTGCCAGGTGAACTTAAGCAAATGCCAGAGCCCCACTGAAGTCAATGGCCCAGTTGTGAAGGCAAAAACAGTGTGTTTTCCAGTTTTCAGTGGAGTTAGCTTCGTATGATTAGACAGACCCGATAAGATTCAGGTTAGCAACCTCAAAGCATGGCTATGGCTCAGGCAATATAAGGGCTAGCTCATGAAAGTTCATGCAACAAATAAATACGGTAGTCTTTAAAAGTGCCACAGGACTCCTCGTTTGTTTTGCTGGAGAAGACTAGACTAACACAGTTATCCCTCTGGAACTTGAGATATGTTAGCTTGCAATTTAACAGGGCTTGTCAGGCTAAGGTAACTCAAATGGATTAACACAATTGGAAAAACTCCCCCTTTTAGACAGTCCTGAGAGGCCACAAGGTGCTCCCTGCCAACTTAGAGGTCTGCCCACGTTGATCTAGTCGCAGGATCTGGCTCGTAAAGCAAAACGGACCAAGAACAGGGTTACACAACACAGGTTAATCCAGGAGGTGTTATGTGTCCCTCTCACAAAGCTTGGGTAACTCAATTCGTGTTCCCAGTCTGTACATGCCACTAATGCAGATCCTAAAGGGCAAAGGACTAAGCCCGAGGTGTCAAACTTATTCAATGTGGGGGGGCCACATTGGAAGGCAGGACACCTGTTGCAGGCCATGTGGCTCCAAAGGCGCCCCAAACCTTTCTTCCTCCATGTTCAGAGACCTTCCCTTTCCCCAGCCCTGTGGACCCCCCTTCCCCATCCTGGTTCCCAGATGCACCCAATTCTCCTTCCCTTTCCACTTCTCCTGCCTCGTGGTGGCAGGCAAATGAATCTGTCCCAGTCACAGGCAGCCAGGCTGGGCTCCTGCCACTCCCCTGCCTGGCCCACTCACTGTCAGTCATTCAGAATGCTGGCCTTTGATTGGCAGAGTCCCACCTGGCCTTTGATTGGTTTGTTCCCATGTGTGCCCCAGCCACTTTTTCCTTTTTTATTTGTGATTTGTGCAACATGCTGTTAATCAAATTAGCATGCTGATTGAGTGACAGTGCACAGTTGGTGTGGGGGGCAGTGTGGTGGCTCTCCAGAGCTGGCCTAGCTTGCTGTGACTGAGACTCTGATTGGTTGATAGAGCACCACAGAGCTAAGCCGGGATTGGCTGGAGCACTTCCTTTGTTCCCCTGTGCTGTGACTTGGATCATGTGAGCAAGTCAGAAGTGTGCCTGGCCCTGCTGTGCCCGGAGCCTGTCTCTGGAGTTTGCTGCTGCAGACAGCTTACAGGCAGCGGCTCCACAGGTTGGATCAGCACTCTTGAAGGCCGGATCCAGCCCACAGGCCATAAATTTGACACCCTGGACTAAGCAGTTAAGTCATTTATAATCCCACCACCACTGCACTCCACTCAACCGCTCTTCCTCCTGCCCTTCACAGTGCACACGTCCCCACCACTCAGGAACTGCCAGGACTCTTATCACTTCCAATGGATAAACTTTGTGGGGGACAGAGTTATGGGTTTTTTTCATAAAGGCTGGAGAAAGGCTCTTGTCTAATACTTGATGTTTATTTAAACCACCTGCAGGTAATTCTGAAGTGTTATATGCATGCCAGATATCACAGTTAGTCATGATTATAATGTAAGAGCTGATGTAGTCAAGCAGAATTTAGTCAGCCAAAAATACTGAACACTAAATCACTGAAGGAAGAGGAAAAATGAGAACACATTCCTGACTGGGGTAAATCACAATCGATAGTGCGCCTTGTCAAAAAATAAAAAATTAAAAAGCTTTTGCGGTTAGACAAGAAGGTTACATTTTAACCAGATTGTTCTCCTGAAATCCATTAGAAACTCTTGTGAGGGAGCTTCCAATTAAAAAATGCACAGTCCAGTGATTATGAAGGCCTCTCTTCAACTAGACAAAATAAATACTCCCTATGGGTATCAGTTTCTACAGGGACAGCAGAGCAGTGCAATATACAAATGGACATAATATAGCTAATTAAGCCATTTAAATTTACATGTAAACTGCTGATCTTACCAGGTCTTGTACCTTTTATGAAATGTAATCAGTAAAGTGGGAAACTTCATGAAAATGTATATGTTTACATTTCTGTTATTGTGAGTACTTCAGAAATGCAACCCAGGTTCTGATCTGCCTCATCGTCATCATCACTCTACAACAGTGGTTCCCAACCTTTTCTCTGCTGTGGCACACCTTGAGACCTTCAAATTTTTCGAGGCACACCACTATTAAAAAACTCATGGATATTCAAATTAACTTAATTACTTATGAATATTCATGAACCATGGCACAATGTTTTGGAAATGCTGCTGTGTGGGGTAGTAGGGGTAGCAGAGCAGGGGATGCAAAACAAGGGAGGTCAGGAGCCATGTGCAGTGGCAGGAGTGAGTGTGGGGAGAAGAGCAGGGCAGGGGTGGCAAAAGAGGACAAGGGCAGCCATGTGGGGAACAGCGCAAAGGTGGCAAGAGCGGAGAAAGGAAGGGAGAACAAGAGTGGCTTTGGGGTGGGGGTCAGGGGGGAACCTGGGGAGTGGGAAGGTAGGGCAGGGGAGCATGGCACAGCACCCACTTCCCCCCTTCTCCACAGTGGCTCCTTGCCACCCAGGGCAAATCCTCACCCCACTGCTGCTCCCTCCCACCCCAGTGGGTCCTGTCCTCCCCTCCCCCAGACCTCTTCTGCCTGTGATGGACCCTCCAGCACCCAGCTACACCCCCCCCACACACCCCCAGCTACATACACCCCCAATCAACCAGCAACCCCACAGCCCCAACCACACACCCTCTGCTACATATCCACTCCCACCCACCTCTGCTACACACACACACCTGCCCCACAAAACCCCCAGCAGTGCTCCCCCCTCCCCAAAGCCCTTACCTGGGCTGTTTGCAGGCTGGCTCGCTGACACAAGCTGCTCTGCCCTGCAGGGAGAGATTTGCACTCTCTCAGCCTCCCCCAACTCTCTGCTGGCTGGGCTTAAGGTGGAGCCACCTGAACAGTGTGTTTGGGCTGCTCCTGCTATTTTTAGGGGGACCCCTGAAAGTCCCCATTCTAGTACCTTCCTTTATTTTTAGGAGGCCAGAATGGGTCCTGTCTAAAAATAGGGGGCCCTAGAACTGTGCTCTGGTGCCTTCCCCCTTACTTTAACCCCTGCCTTTTTCCAGCCCCACACAGCCCACATGGCTGGGCTGAGCAGGGAGGGAACTTTAACTCCAGCTCTCGGGCATGCTCGCAGCGCACTTTGGGTGTTCCCCTGGCACACTGCTTGGGAACCACTGCTATAGACTGTAATAAATCATTGGAAGATACTGGAGGGGAGGTGCTCATCCTCTGAACCATTTGAGACTGCCCATAAATATATTCAGCTTGAATTACATCAACAGGCCATAACAATGCTTCTCTCCCCTTAACTGTCTGCTTCTCCAACAGCCATCACCACTGCTCTAGTTCCCAACACCCTTCCTGACTTGATCTACAATGCCGCTGTCTCCTCTGCATTGAGGTCCCCTGAATGCCCAGTTCTACTGGGTTGCCTTGTTAGGCGTTGATGCACTGCAGAATACTAATCCCAACACACAAACAGGCCATGGAGATGGGTAGTCAAAACAGGTAATAACCACAAACCAGTGAACACACACACACACACACACACACACACACACCGATGCCTAAAGAAAGCTCCTAACTGGGATAGCACATGGGCCAGCTTCCTAGGTGCTGTAAATTGATTTACTTTCAGTGAAGTCAACACAATTATTCTGGTATCAATCAGTACATTACTTAAAAGAAACCCTACAACATCAACCACATTGCATTCCCAAGTATTGTGTTATCTAGACAAGATCAAGTATGGATTGGAGGAATGGACCATAAGGTGGATAGAAAGCTGGTTAGATCATTGGACTCAGGTAGGGATCAATGGCTCAATGTCTAGTTAACAACCAGTAACAAGTGGAGTGTCCCCAGGGGTCAGTCCTAGGGCCAGTTTTATTCAACAATTTCATAAATGAGCTGGATGATGAGAGAGATTGCACATTCAGTAAGTTTGCAGATGGGAATGGTAGATACACTGGAGGATAAGGATAGGATTCAGGGAGACCTAGAAAAATTGGAGCACTATGCCAAACAAAAATCTCATGAGGTTCAACAAGAACAAATGCAACGTCCTGCACTTAGGTTGGAAAAATCCCATGTACTGCTACAGGCTGGGGACTGACTGGCTAAGTAGCAGCTCTGGGGTTATGGTGGACAGGAAGCTGGATATGAGTCAGCAGCGTGCCCTTGCTGCCAAAAAGGCCGATGGCATATTGGGCTGCATCAGTAGGAACATTGCCAGCAGATTGAGGGATTTGATTATTCCCATCTATTCGGCACTGGTGAGGCTGCATCTGGAATACTTTGTCCAGTTTTGGGCTCCACACTACAGAAAGGATGTGGACAAATAAGAAAAAGCCCAGGGAAAGCAATGAAAATGGTTGGGGGGGGGATGTGACTTATGAGGAGAGACTGAAGGAAAAAGGCGTATTTAATCTGCAGAAGAGAAGACTGTGGGGGGCTTTGACAGCAACCTTCAACTACTTGAAGGGATGCTCCAAAGAGGAGGGAGCTAAGCTACTCTCAGTAGTAACAGAGGACAGAACAAGGAGCAATGGTTTCAAGTTGAAGCTGGGGAGGTCTGGGTTGCATATTAGGAAAAACTTTCTCACTTAGGAAGGGGTGAAGCACTGGAATGAGTTACCTAGGGAGGCAGTGGAATCTCTGGAAACTTTTACGGCCAGGTTAGACAAAACCCCGGCTGGGATGATTTAGTGGAAGTGGTCCTGCTTTTAGCAGGGGGTTGAACTAGATGACCTGAGGTCCCTTCTAGCCTTAATATTCTATGATTCCATGATTCTATGAATCACCGACTTGACTCCTTTTACTTTTACAGTGTATTTTTTTCTCTGAACTTTTACCAGTTTGCTTGCCTTGTCTTTCACTTGTCCTTGGGACAAGAACCTTGGCTCAGGGCTGTAACTAGGGTGGTGAGACTGGGGCTTTGCTCTGGGCTCCATGTTTTAGGGGGCGATTTCAGTTGAGTGGCTCCCTTTCACTGCTCAATTTGAGGGCGCATTTTGTGCTGCTTGCCCCAGGCACCAAAATACCTAGTTCCGGCACTGCTTCGGCTTCTTACATTTTGTGCAGTGCCTCACACACTGGGAGTGCAACTGGGAGGAAATGTGTGAACTGAATGAGACAGAATGTGCTTTCCTGTAATACTATAGAGGGAGACTCTATGCCAAGCGTGGCCAAACTGCAGATCAGGAGCCACACGTGGCTCTTGAATGAAAAAATGTGGCTCGTGGAAGACTGTCAGCAAATCAATTTAGTAGGTAAAAGTATATGGCTGTATGCCTCAGTGTGGCTCTTGACGGTTTAATAATCAACTTGTGTGGCTCTTGAGTTCCATAAGTTTGGCCACCCCTGCTCTATGCTAAGTGATTGGGTGGGGGTGTTTGCCGTGAAATCAGGACATGTAAAGTAACGGTATATTCTTCAACTCTGCACTTTTCAGCTTTTTTGGTTATCTGCAGACCATGTGTCACTGTCATAGTATATGCAAATTGCTAGAGACAGCCCATACTCCCCTGCTCAGATTGTGTATGTCTACACTGTATGGTTAAGTCGACTTAAGGGTCCTTAGCCTTTCCCTAGAGCAAAGTGGGAACACAATTAATTCTCTGGGCTGCTCCTGTACTACTCAGAACCGAATGTAACATTTCAGTTCCGCTGAACTGTCCATCCTCTGATGTTTAGGCATTGATCTTGTACAATAGAGGCTCCAGAAGTGCCTGGAGCCCTGTACCAGTAAAATTAGCAAGACACCACAGCCAGGATACTCAAAACCTATTTTTCCTATGATTTAGGGTTATCCATGGATCCAACAATTCCTCCAACATGTCTACTCACCCAACGAATACGCTGGAGTTCTAGACAATAGAAAATGATCCATGGAACGAACAACAGGAAATAGTAATTTTCTTCCCAATCTTCGTGCGCAACAAATGTTCTCCAGCAATAGCCGTAATCTGCAGAAATAAATATCCCATCATGCCTGTTGACGGACACAACTCAGGGCTCAGTGAGTTCCTCCTCATTCAGTAAGAGGTCAATAACCTGAGTTTCACACTCACTTTAGTGTTGATAAAAGGGTCTAAGATGTTGTCTCTGTTCTAGGCCTTGCCTACACTAGCACTTTTATGCTGGGAAAACTTTTGTCACTAAGGGGTGTAAAGAAAACACACGCCCCAAGAGACATCACTTCAGGTGACATTAGTCCTTGTGTGACCAGTGCTATGTTGACAGACAATGCTTTCCCACCAACATGGTTACCGCCACTTGTTTAGGTGGTTTTATCATGAGAGCTCTCACCTGTTGACATAACATGGCTACATAATCACTCTTACAACTGTACCAATACAGCTGAATTGCTGCATGTTTTAAGTGTAAACTAGTCCTTAGTAAGCTGTTAGTCCCATGGACCACGTAAACTGTTTTATCATTTAGCTCACATATCTTCTGAAAGGCCCAACCACCATAAAACAATAGTGGGACGGATGCATTGGGGTTTTGCACTTTGTCTGAAAGACAAGGATAGTTTCAGCAAAGAACTGTGCAAGGCCCTCACTCATAATCAGTCTGAAAGAACAACAGTAGCATCCCGGGAAAGGGCCAGGCTGGGTTGCTCCACTCACCCCTCCATCATTTTGCTGCTTCAGCAGAATAGGGAGGCAATGGGGAAAGGTTGGTTGCTAGAGCCAAAGAGGATTTAGATGGGAAGGGGCCAGCTTTAGAGAGAAGTTGTTCCATTGAGGGGGCTGACTGATAAGCAGCTGTGCTGCTTTTGTGGCCACTTCAGGGGAGGAAAGGAAAGAAAGCTGAGAGGAGCTTTAGTCATACACCTCCCTATTCCCTGCTATAGAGCTCTTTTGCTGCAGGCATGGGGTTGCGTGGAGGCTTACATTGTCGCTCCCCACCCCCTGCACTGCACACCTCATGTTGCCACAGGAAAGTAGCAGGCCAGATAGCCATGAGTCTGGTTTTGGTCAGTTTGCTGGGGTGCAGCTCAGTGCAGCAGGAGACACAGCAGAGGGCTGCGGGCCATGCCACTGCATCTGGCACCTTGGGCAAGAGGAAGAGAGACAGATGTTCTGTCTCTTCAAGCCTACGGCCTCTTCACTCACTTTGCCAGCAGAGGTGTGATACTGGGTGCTTGTCTTGTCTGCACACAACCACCAACTCATTGCACAACCCACCTCCAGAGACTGGCTATTGAGGATAACGCTGCTGTATGGCCAGCTCATTTTCATTCTGCTTACTAGGCCTTGACAAATTTATGTTCCTGGTGACCAGTTTTTGTATCTTGTCTCCTAGCTCCACTGAAGAAATGTAATAGAAGAGTGTCCTCTGGTGACCAAAAGTAAAATTGCTGGTGCCTAGCTGTAAGCCAATTTTGTCCACCCCTACTGTTAAGAAATGGCTGCTGCCAACTTGCTCTTTCTTAAATTCAGTTCATAGAGCTGCTTCTGATTGGTTCCTTCCTGTTGTGGACACTTGTCATTACAGCCCAGGAAATAAACTGAAACTAATGCTCTATAGATTGAAGACTCCATATTTCATTCCCTGATTCCATCAAAACGGCCAGTCTCCCTGGCCTGGGATTGGTAGTGGTACCCAATAAATTAAAGAGCCTCCCACTCCCCAGCAATATCAAAAGCCTTGTCTAGACTTCCATAAAAGTTGTGGCGATGGAATGTCTCCGCTAACATGTTCAGTAAGACGTTCTAAAAGCCTGGTGTAGCCCCAGCAATGCAGATTCTCACACAGAAAACTGGTCGAATGATAGCCTCTGCTCCCTCCTAGACTTCATCTTGACCAGATCAGCACATGGTAAAGACTTTTCTGCTTTAGGCTTTTCAAATGTGTTAACACACATTAGTTAACATGTTCTACCATCACCCCTTTGATGTTAGCCTAGATAGGGCCAAAGTAGTTTTCGGGTACCTGGCATGTCCATGATCTTTAAGTCTACTCCATTTTCCATCAGGTCCCTAAGGCCTTGTCGGTTGCGTTCGTCCAGATGCCTAAAGAGCTGAGCGACTTTTATTTTCAAAATCACATTGGGGTGTTCCCTTAGGAACGCCATAACATGTCGGCAACAATTCCCACAGGGGCTCCAGGACAGGAACCAGGTGATGGAGCAGGGCACTGATGGCCTAAACTGTAGTTTCTTGAAGTCATTTTCCAGGCAGACCATTTCGGCATGCTGGGTCAGGGTGTTTCGACACCACTGCCTCCAGAATTTGGTGCTTCTGCCCCACCTGATTTCATAGAGTAAGCATGTCATTCTTGGACATATGCCTGGGCTGTAATTTATCATCATGTCATTTGGCTGTATCTTCCACCTGCAAGACAAATGCCATAATGGGCATTAACTGCTCCCTTTTCATCCTATGTGTTATGTGCAAAATTTTCACAATTCTCAAGTGCCCTGTGTCTGAGAGGATTCCAAAACGCTCTCCAGGCTGCACGCACAGGTTTCACTTTCTGGAAAGAAATAATGGTTACAAAAGCCAGCTGAAACCAATGAAGGAATTTTAGCAGAGTTGGAATCTAGTGATCTCAATTTGGAATTAGACCAAGACACCAGAGGTATCCTGGTAACATACTTGTGTACCAGCTATGGACTAGCTGCACAGCTTGCTTATACACATCAGATGTGATCATCATAGGATCTTTTAACGCTCTGCCAGGGATGGCTGATGTTCACGTAAAGAAGGTATCTCACATACAGTGCCAGCTACTGGCTGAACAGCATAATAGAGTTTAGCCTGCCTTTAAACGCCTTCTGAAGTGCCCCTACTGAGTCTCCCACCCCAGTGCCACAGCATAGCACCTGCAGGATCAGTCCTGGACATTGGGGCCAGCTGTGGCTCAGAAGGGAGAGCACTCACTGTGGTACTGGGAACCGTATCTTTAACTGCTTGAACTTTCCAGACAGGATCTCAGGGGGGGCAGCACAGGAGCTGCAGAAACTCATGTCGTATTCTGCAGAGACAGCTGAGAAGCTGCCTCACTGAATAAAGATGGTCTCTTGCAAGCACCTTGGACCTTGAGTGATTGATTAGTTAACACCACATGGTATCAGGAGTTAACAGGAAATAAAGAAAATAATCTGTGTGGAAGAATGGAACAGCTAAAAGCACCACCAGAGCTGAAAGTCTCTAGAAAAATGGAAAACAAACAAGGAGTCCTGTGGCACTCTTAAAGCACTTGTATGCTTCGAAAGCACTTGTTTTGCTGATCTAGACTAAGACGGCAACCCCTTTAGAACTGGAAAAATGGAAGACAACTAGAAGAGATTTGACCAGTGCTTCGCTCTGTATCTGCCAGCCATGAATGACACAGGGAGCTCAAGTCACAGTCACAGGAGAATAGCACATGGCGCTGCACGTGCTGTGACAGACAGCACAAAGCAGGACAACAGGAAAAGATGCAGGAACTGGGATGAGTTACATTGTTTTGCAGGAGTTTGCAAACAGCAGCAGAATGTGCACAGCACAGACAAAGAGAATGCTGACAGGCCCACCAGCTCAGCTGAATTCTTCTTCGCAGCAAGGGGCAGGACTGCAGCAGAAGACGATGGGCCTGCCAGCCAACAGGATGTACATTTTCAGTTGGACACTATTGTGCAAGGCAATGCAGTGCCAAAGAGTAGTGATATTAACACAACAAGAAAAGGGGTCGGTAATGGATAATAAACAGGTGTGGTTTATGGCTTATATTGGTGAGCCTATCCCCACTAATGGCATATGTGAATTAGATGTATGGGTTAATAATAAACTGGAAACAGGGCCATCCCTAGGGTAGGGTGAGTGGGGCAGCCGCCCAGGGCCCTGCACTTTGGGGGGGGCCCAGGGGGCCCGCACTGCTGCCCTCCAATGCCAGGGACCAGCCAAGCTGACCAAAAGCGGCAGCCCAGTTCAGCGCTCCCTCTCCCCTGCCCTCCCCACACCACATGTGCTGCCTTTGGATCTATGCTGGAAGCAGTGCGCGTAGCTGGGGGCAGGGGGGCGACTGGCAGCACTGAACCAGGCTGCCACTTTTTACTGGCTCGCCTGGTCCCCACAATGGGATGGCCGGTGCAGGGGCCTGCCCCTCCCCTGGGCTGGCCGGCCCCACCCCCCAGTGCTGGGGAGGGGGTTAGTGGAGGCCCCACAGAGGGCAATTCGCCTGGGGCCCCGCACCCCCCTAGGGACAGCCCTGTCTGAAAAAGGTACCTTTTGTAATAACACCAGGGTAGCCTCTGGTTTGGGGTTAAAAGATTGTCTAGTCTTGGGTTTCATCAAATGGTGCACTCACTGGAGGGTAGGGGACTGAAATAAATGAGAAAGAGGTCAAAGATGTCTTCTAGGAGACATGGGTACTCTCAGCAGAAAACAGAATAGACCTGAAAAAGCTTGACCACCCCACGATTCATGTCGCTAGGAAAGTTCCCCTTGCCTTAAGGAAGAGTCTAAAAAAGGAGCAAGGATACACACATTACTCTGGGAATCACAGAGGGTATGTCCACACATACTTTTTAAATCAAAATAATGGTAGCTATTTCAATTTAAAAAATATTAGGCCCACACAACATTCTTTTGAATCGAAATGAGGAGCTTCGTCATTTCAATTCAAGAGACGTTGAATTGAAATATGTTAAAGCAAAACGTCTCTTAAATCAAAACAGTTATTTTGAAATAACACCGTTCGGACGCGTTATTTTGAAATAATCATTATTTTGATTTAACGTGATTTGCCTTTCTCCTTCCCAGGGTGCTGTCCTTTTTCTATAATTGTGTGGGGCATGGCCCTTCTAGGGGGCCATCTTGCCACACCTCCCATGGTGCCCCTCTCCTGAATCGAAATAGCAAGTCCTGTGTGTGGACTTGCAATTTCGATTTGGGTTCTTTAGTGTGGACCTGTTAAATCAATTTAACTTATATCGATTTAATGATTTTTATTTTTATTTTGTTAAATCAATTTAAGTTAAATCAATTTAACCATGTACATGTGTACATAGCCAGAGTGAGTAGAGGAACCAATAGCAACCACTCGCTGGTCATGGTAGAGAAAAAGATGTACCCAAAAGAGTTAAGCAAAATGAAACTCAGGATATTTCCCATAACCTGAAAAAAAGACAAGTTTAGGGGGATGTGGTTGACTGGGGACATGAACAGTTCTTCTACATCGGATGTGCCAAAGAGTGCCTTTAGAAAAACAGAGCACATGTGCACAATCTAGTTGTCCAAAGCAGCAATCTGAGAGTGCTACTGTGCAATATTTTCCAATGGACATGGAACACAATGCAACAAAGGCTGTGTTCACACACAGGCATTATTTTGATACAAGTTGTGTCGAAATAACTTGTATCAAAATAATGCCTTATTCTGAAATAACTTAATTCGAATTAACAGTTTGTTAATTCAAATTAAGGAAAAAAGCTCAAAGTGAAATAGCAGTTTCAGGCAACAGTTATTTCGAAACAAGTCACTGTTGTTTCGAAACAACATGTTCGGACGGCATTGTTTCGAAACAATTTCGTCCCCACATGGGGTTTAAGTTGTTTCGAAAGAATGGTGCATTGTGTGGACATGGCCTTTCTTATTTCGAAACAATCTCTGTTGTTTCGAAATAAGACTGCTGTGTGAACACACCCAAAGGCTGTGTTCACACACAGGCATTATTTCGATACAAGTCGTGTCGAAACAACTTGTATTGAAATAATGCCTTATTTCGAAATAACTTAATTCGAATTAACAGTTTGTTAATTTGAATTAAGGAAAAAAGCTCAAAGCGAAATAGCAGTTTCAGGCAACAGTTATTTCAAAATGGCTGTGTTCACACAGCCCTCTTATTTTGAAACAACAGAGGTTGTTTCGAAATAAGATTTAGGCTCTTCACACGACGCACGCTTGTTTCGAAACAACGGGAACCGTTGTTTTGAAACAACGGCATTGTTTTGAAACAAGTTAAACCCCATGCGGGGACAAAACAACGTTGTTTCAAAACGATTGTTTCGAAACAACGCCGTGCAAACATTTTGTGTCGAAACAATGGTGACTGGTTTCGAAATAACTGTTCCCTGAGCCTGCTATTTCGCTTTGAGCTTTTTTCCTTAATTCGAATTAACAAACTGTTAATTCGAATTAAGTTATTTTGAAATAAGGTGTTATTTCGATACAAGTTGTTTTGAAACAACCGTATCGAAATAACCCCCTGTGTGTGAACACAGCCAACAAGTCACTGTTGTTTTGAAACAACATGTTCGGACGGCATTGTTTCAAAACAATCGTTTCGAAACAATGTTGTTTCATCCCCATATGAGGTTTAAGTTGTTTTGAAACAACGCCGTTGTTTCAAAACAACGGGTTCTGTTGTTTCGAAACAACCGTGCGTCGTGTGAACAGGGTATTTCTTATTTCGAAACAACCTCTGTTGTTTCGAAATAAGAGTGCTGTGTGAACACAGCCAAAGAGTCTGAGAAACTGGAGGAGTTAATTAATGGAAGAACCCCCAGTCCTGAGGTAATAGACAATAAGCACAAAACTAAGCTGTGCTTTGGACACCTACAAGAAGGCTATTGATGCAGTCATTTTAGAGCAACATGGCCAAAAGTGGAGACCGATGGCACATGCATTACAGGCACTTGCAAAATCTGAATTTTAAAATGCCCAAATAAAGGAGGCAGCTTTGGCCTTACCGTATGGGTGCAAAAAGTATCATATTTTTACCTGGGAGCAGGGCCAGATTAACCGGCCTCAGGGCCCCAAGCTGCCCACCAATGCAGGCAGGCCATCACTGGGGGAGGGCCTGGGACCAGAGACTGCTCCTGCCCCGGCACCAGGCTGGCCTTGTCCTTGGGAACAGGGACAGCAGGCATGTAGTGTGGCCTCTGCTCTGGGCCCTGGATGGCCAGGGGTGGGGCAGGAGCACAGAGCCTGGCCTCTGGCCCCAGGAACCAGTCCCCACCCAGTGCCAACAGACCAGAACCCCTCCCAGCACTCCCCAAAACCTCCACCAGTGCTAAGCAGGGCAGGGGGGCCCTGATCAAGCTGAGGTCTTAGGGGATGGAGCTGGGCCCCCCCTTTAGGCTGGGGTCCAGGACTGCAGCCCCTACAGCCCCCACATTAATCAAGCCCTGTGGGGGAGACCTGTGTTAGTTGAAAGTGATCATAAACCACCTATTGCAGTTGCTGAAAGGGGCTTGCAAGCACCCTTCCTCCTCCGCCCTCTCTGAGAATACAAAGATTATTTTCTCAGCTACAGATGTTCAATTTGCAAATAAAGTCCAAACTTGGGAGAGATTTGGTGGTTGCAGGAGCCCTGTAGAACATCTGACTTGACAAATATACAGTGGCACAAAGTCCAAAACTAGAACTGTATGTGTCAATATGATCAAACATCTCGTTCAGTGTCAGTCAAAATGAGTCTGTGATTGCCAGAGCTACCGCTCAGGATGAGAGTCTGCAGAAAATGATAGTCTGTTAGCCCAGGGGGTGGCTGGGACATCATGTTCCTACCCTTAGTACCAATTCAGTGGGAAGATCTCTGTCCTAGATGGGATTTAACTGAAAGGCATCAAGGCAGTGAATCCTAAACTGTTATAGGAAAATAAGTTTAAAAGAATACACAATGGTCATTTAGGGAATGAAAAATCTAAGAAAAACAGTAGGCATGTTTTATCCTGGCTCAAATGAACAAGAATACTGAAGAAGCTATCAAGGCCAGGCACATATCTAACACAGATCAAGTCAAGCAAAAGAGCCCACGTTGGTGGCACAGTAAAAATGCTGCCCCCCCCCCATCCCCTCCAGAATAATGTCTACTTTATCTGGAAATAACTGTGTACTCTCATGTCCCTGAGCTAGCCATGCTGGAAGATGACAGGGCAAATCAGCTGACTGGGCATGTCAAATCTATTTTTGCTAGACATGGTGTACCTGCCGTAGTACTGTCTGACAATGGGCCACAGTTTATCAGGTATGAGGTTAAGCAGTTCACGGTGAGATTTGGGTTGAGACATGGAGCTGCCAGCACCCATGATCCCAAATTCGATGGGCTGGTGGGAAATGGTGTTAAAATAATAAAGTGCTACTGAAACAGACTGCTGAGTCAGACTCTGATCTGTACTTACCACTGTTAAATTACAGAATGCCACCAGTGAAGCATGGGTGGCCATCTACAGACATTATTTTTAACAGAAAGCAGAAAACTAGGGTGCCTGGAATCAAAGAAGCTGATGTCAAAAGAACTGAAGACTTGCAAATATATAAAGCTTCAGAAAAAAGCTAAACAAAAATCAGTATGATTTGGGGTCACAAAACAACTGAAAATTAGAGTTGGAAGGCACCTCAGGAGGTCATTTAGTCCAACCCTCTGTTCAAAGCTGGACAAACCTCAACTAAATCATTCCAACCAGGGCTTTATCAAGCCACACCTTGAAAATCTCTAAGGCTGGAGATTCCACCACATCCCTAGGTAAACCATGCCAGTGCTTCACCACCTTCCCAGTGAAAAAGTTTTCCCTAATGTTCAACCTAGACCTCCTCCACTGCAACTTGAGACCATTGCTCTTTGTTCTATCATCTGCTGCCATCGAAAACAACCTAGCACCATCCTCCCTGGAACCCCCCTTGAAAGCTGCTATCAAATCTTCTCTTCTGCGGAATAAATAAGACCAGTTTCCCCAGCATCTCCACACACATCATTTGCCCCAGCCTCCTAATCATTTTTATTGTCTTCATCTGGACTCTCTCCAATTTGTCCACATCCTTTCTGTAATGGGAAGCCCAAAACTGGACACAATATTCCAAATGTGGCTTCACTAATTCTGAATAGAGAGGCATAATCGTGTCTCTCAATCTGCTGCCAATGTGTCTACAAATGCAGCTCAATATGCTCTTAGTCTTCTTAGCAAAAAGGCCATGCTGGTGACTCATATTCAGCTTCTTGCCCATTGTAACCCCCACATCTTTTTCTGCAGAATTGCTGTCTAGCCAGTAGGTCCCCAGTCTGTAGCAGTGCATGGGATCCTAAGGGCAAGAATCCACATTTGTCCTTGTTGAACCTCATCAGATTTCTTTTGGTCCCATCCTCCAGTTTATCTTGGTCATTCTGCATCCTCTGCCTATCTTCCAATATATCTGCCACTTCTACCACCTTAGTGTTACCTATGCACTTGCTGAGAGTGCAATCCACTCCCTCTTCCAGATCATTAATGAAGATATGGAACAAAAGCAGCCCCAGGAATAATTCCCACAGCATTCCTCTTGGTACAACTAGACATACAGATTCCAGAGTTTGCCAGTTTGCCTACAGCCTCACTTAGGCAACAACCACAAGAGGTGAGGACAACAGAATCCCAGATGAAACATGGGGATCTCTCTGCCTCCTGATAGCAGCAGCACTGGCATTTCACAGGAGACCTCCAAGGCCAAGTGATGGTACAGGGCACCTCAAAGGTTCACTGAAGACTGTTAAGTTCAGTTCTTTGTTTGATCACAAGTTTTTGGAATTGTGTAAAACAAAGCAGGAGACTGGTAGCACTAAACTAACACGGCTACCCCTTTGAAACTTGAAACTGTGTGTTATTTTGATGTGGTTTGTTAAATGTTATCATGATTACATTTGGCTGCAAAAAAAAGGTATGCTTTTGGGAAGTGCACCTATAAATGTTTTAGCTTCCCAGCAGGCGGTCTGGGAGAGAAGTGCTGCAGAAACCCATGCAGAGGTGCTTGGACCTAGTCACTGAACTGAGGATCTCCCTCAAGCACGTTGGGCCCTGAGTGATTTTGCTGAACCCCGCCCCCCCCACACCCCACAATACTGTCACCCAGCCCTATAGAACAGCAATCCCAGCACCACCCTGCAGCACTGGGGGTCAGCTCTGGCTCAGAGAAAAAAGCACCTCTCACTGACTCACCCACCCTACTCTCTGCAGCACAGCGTCCCTTAGCACCACACAGAGATATTGCGCTCAGTACTGATTTCAGCAGTGCAACTGTACAACAGAGCAAGGGAGAGTGATAGATCTGGGGTAACCAAGGAGGCCTGTGGCACTTAAAGACTAAAATTTATTTATTGCATGAGCTTTCCTGGGAGAAAATCCCACTTCCTCAGATGCTTTGCAGATGGGGGAAGTTACAGAATGGCTAAGCGGGATTTTCTCCCAGGAAAGCTCATGCAATAAATAAATGTATTGGTCTTTAAGTGCCACAGGCCTCCCTGTTTGTTTTACTGAACTAGATTAACATGGCTGCCCCTTTAGATCTAAGGAAGAAAAGTTGTAAGGGAAAGGAGCTTCAAAACCTCCCAACTCCTACTGTTTCTGGAATCATTGTGAAGTCATCCATCCAGCACAGTGCTGTGGAACTGTCATTCTCACCCTTGGTTGCTGCCTCGGGTTGAGTCTCCTCCTGTTGAAAAAAGATTAAATAATCACCTGTTAACTGGTGGACATAGAAACTCATCTACTCTTTCTCTCTAACTCATTTGATTGCAGGAACACATTACACCAAATATATTTATCTATCATCCACCTGGTCCTAACAGATAATCCTTGCTCAAGCATGGAACAAATAGAGCTTCCAGGTTCCTGTTAATACTCAGAAACCCAGGAGGAACATTTCTAGCCGAGCCTAAATTTGTTTATCAGTTGAACTATATGTGAGTTCAATCTCAGCTTCTAATACTCATGGACACAATTTTGATCTCAGACCAGCTTTGGATCTGTGGCACTCCATTGACTTCCGTGGCATTATTTCTGATTTTCACCAGCATATTGGAAAGCAGAATCTGTGCTTCAATCCCCATTTATAGTTCAGAGTCCTCCTTTTCCTTGCATAGTAGTAAAGAGGCAGAAAAAAATACATTTGAGAATCAAACCTTTTCTTTTTTTCATTTATTCTTTTGTTTGTTTTTCATCTGAGTGACTGCTTAAAACTTTTTTAAAATTGTTGGTATAGTATTAGTGCTGACAAAAAGCTCTGGATTGACACACCCTGTGAATGACTGGCAGATATATTTTGGACAGACCCCTAAAATTACTCTGTCAGTAGTTCTTAGCCCTGACCTGTAAGTGCCAACCTCTATGGTTGAGACAGGAATTGTCTCACATTCCCCTATTCATTTCACAGACTTTATTTATTTAGATCAAAATTAGAAAATTCCTGTCCAAGGTCATAGGCACCCTAACAGTGAATTGTACCCTAAATACAATTAAATTAAAATTCAACAGCAATGAAATCATTCATTTCACCAGAAGTCAGCCAACCAGTCACCTACCTCTTCATCACCTCAAAATTAATTAAATAAAACATATTTGGTATGTCTACACTGCAAACTTTTTTCAAAATAAGGAGGCTTATTTCAAAAAAACTTTATGCCTGTCCATGCATTTTGGTATTTCGAAATAAGCACTTTGTTATATTAAAATAACGAAGCACTATTTCAGAATACTAAAACCTGGATTTATTTAGAAATACTGATTCTTTTGAAATACCTATTTTGAAAAATGGAATTGGCTTTTTTCAAAATAATATACTTTACATTGCCTTTCCCTATTTTGAGATAGAAAGTCTAGCAAAGACTTTCTGTTTTTGAAATAAGAACTCTTACCTTATTTTGACATAGAAAGTCTTCACTAGACTCCTATTTCAAAATAATAAATTCAAAATAATGCTATTTCAAATTAAATTTGAAATCATTATTTTGAAATAGCTATTTTGTAATATCTATGGCAGTGTAGACATAGCCATTGGGATTTTCTTGACAGATCAGAAATCAAATCAAATCATTGTTCTGTTTTTATATAAATCTCTGAGATGAATGTGTCCTGAGTACTTCTAATAATGTTTGACAAAATGAGACTCCCTCTTCCACCTGCAAGCCATGATTTACCATTTTAAATTTAATAGCAGAAGTTTAAAAAAATGGGAAATCTCAAAATATATCAGTTAATAGTTAACAAAAGCACACACTTATATACACACAAAACTATATGCATATATACACAGCTAAACACACGCACAAGTCCACAGATATGCATATACTAATATGTGTATAGAAATACACGCATACAGTGATATTTCCTGGTTACCTCTCTCTCTGCCAGCAGCCATGGTTTCCTTTTGTCATGCTTCCAGCTTCTGGAGCTGGCTTCTTTTATTGGGTTGCTTTCCCTGTTTCAGTTTCTATTCCTGAGAACTGAAACTTTTGTACTGTTCTTTCTCAGGCTGAGTAGCACCTTTCTCTGAGCATTCAGAGGTCCCCAGGCTATGAGGCACTGCCCTTCCACAGCAATGGTACCATAAAGTTATCAGGAGCACAAAGACCTGATGAGGCCATGCTGAAAGGCTAGAGTCAAGCAGAGACTCTGGCTGACTGGCAGAGGAAGTGTGCAGTGCTCTGTACAGGTGGGCTATGTCACCTGCACGAGGCTCCCAGCCTGCCTTGCTCCTCCTGCAGCAGCCACCCATCAGGAAGTATGCTCCTCTGCTGGTGATTTTGGTAGAGACTCTGTGAGCAGCAAGATTACACTCCCGAGCTATGTCTACGGTGCCCAGCATTTTCGAAAAAACTTTTTTCAGGATAAATATTTTGAAATACTTATCCCGAAAAAAGTTTTTTTTGAAAATGCTGGGCAATGTAGACGTACCCCAGAAGTACTGACCTCTCCTGCCGGAGAGAGCCCCTTCCTGACCCCGGCCCTCCAGCGCAGCTCCAGGGCCCACAGCCCCATCCATTCACTCTGCCAGATGGAGTCTGCACAGGGAAAGCAGATGGAGCTGCTTTCAAAGGATGGAGTCAGCAGGGACCTGCTCTCCTTTTGCAGGTGGAGTCAGAGGAGCAGGGAGCTGGGTCCTGCCAGCCAAGACTGCCTGGCTGCTGTAATGAAAGGAAGGTTTCCTCAACTGCCACATGGCTAGTCCCCTCCACACCCCCATGTGGTACTGGGCAGCCCACCCTGACCCCATGAGTGTAGGGTATTCCTTCCCCATAACCACGTTTAAAAGGGGCATGGATCTCTCAAGTAAGGCTCAGCAACAAAACTTTGGGAAGCACTGGACTACACCTAGTGGGGGGTTGAGGTGACAAATTTTGTGAATGGTAAGGGGGGGGGTGGACTGCAGCTGGAAAAGTTTGTACACCATTGAAATAGTCTCATTGACTATATGGAGCTAGTATCTCAGGGTAAATCTACACTTAAAATGCATGCTTTGGTGCAGTGCCATTGGTGTACCTGCGCCTTTCTGGTGCTTTAATGAAGACACTGTACACTGACTGAGAGCTCTGTTGCCAGAGTAGTTATTCACCTCCTCAAGAGGTGTAGCTATGTCGATAGAAGCTCTCCTGCTGACATAGTCCTGTCTACACAGAGGTTAGGTTGGTACAACTCTGTTGCTCAGGGGCGTGCATTTTTCACACCACTGAGTGACATAGTTATACTGATATAGGTCTGTAGTGTAAACTGGATCTTAATCAGAGAAATTAGTTCCACTGACTTAGGATGGATCTACACTGGGAACTTACATCAGTATAACTACATCTCTCTGGGGTGTGAAAAATACACACCCCTGAATTCTTCCATTGATCTAGCTACTGACTCTTGTGGAACTGGATGAATGACGCTGTGAACCACTGAGTCATCCCTGCCTTTGCAAGCGTGAGCTTTGCAGGAGATTAGATTGTCAGTCAGCTCCCTGCCCCACTAGTCCGTCTGCCTCACAAGGAAACTTCTGGAGTCTCTCCCAGCCACACCTTGCCAGACAGGTAACAATCAGGGAGCTCTAGCCCCCAAGCTCATCAGAGTCTCAGAGATGACTCTGCAAAGCACAGCCCCTACCACTCTGCATGCACAAAAGCTATTACATTTACTGCTCTGTTAAAGTTTCAGCACATCAGAATTTACTAACTGAACTGCAATAAATGCACCCTTCCCTGGAAACGCAGCTCTGAGTTGATTTATAGTAAAAGTCAAACAAGCTTATTAACAAATGAGCAAGGATGAAGAAACACCAAGTAAAAAGAGAGAAAGACAGAAATGGTTACAAGTAAATAAACTTAAAACATCCACCTATAAGACTAAAACTACTCTAGCAAGATACAGTCTATTCAAGATGGTTTCTTTCATCTACAGGCTCTTTTCTGGCTTTGTACCAGCTAGCTGGGCCAGGAGTTGGACTCATCACACAGATCAAATCGTTTGGTTTCTTTGTCTACTAAAAGTGAAGAATAAAGACTGAGTCTCTCACTGCTCCCTACATACCAAAAGAGATTTCTTTGTCTCACATGTTAGAAAGGCCTTCTGGGCATTCCTTGTCCTATGCTTCTTAGGATGCAAGAGCCATGGTAAATTCTGTCTTTCCGATTCAGGAACAGACTGCCCCAGATCATGCAGCTCAATGGCTTTGTTAAGTGCAAATATGTAAATTGTGGTAAACACACATACTCAGCTAGGGCCTTGTCCAAAGCCCATTGTGTTGCCTGATTTATTAGAGGTTCCCCAAAGGACCTGACCAGAAAATAATAAGGCTTTTGTCCTGAAATCAGGCTGCACAGAATTAAATATAGTGAGTTCAGTATTTTGTAAGGACCCTCCGAGTGTCAAGCAAGAACACTGATGCTGAGGACAAAACAAAGCCTTAGAAACTTTATTAATATAAGTGAAAAAGCTACAAGGACTCCAAATCACAGATCCAAAGGGGAAGAGTGCAATAATGAGGATACCAGCCACCTCTGTTGCACACACCCCAGCATCACCTGTTGGCACCACCCAGATCTTTGGGGCAACCTCAGGGCAAGTTCGTGCTGCTGCCCAGATTGTGCTCCCCCTAGAACTGCTCCCCAGCGTTGCCCAGCACTACCTCCAGTGGTCGCTGCACAGTGAGAGGTTCTCCTCAGACTCCAATGCAGAGACCATGACTTCGAGGAGAAGCTGGCACCACAGCTGGCAGGGACCAGAAGGGCCTCCACAGTGTCACCCCCAGGGGCAGATACCACTGCAGTGGCCCTTCTGGATGCCATGGGCACACCACCACCAAGTGCAAGGTCTTTACTCAGGCCAGTAGTACTCCTTAGCCTCAGTATTCAGGACCCATCCCACACTGCAAACGGCCCTTCAGATGGAGGAGATGCCTTGGATCTGGACTCTGTCCCAGGACTCATTTAGGAACCCAGCACCATGCCTCCCAACTAGTAGCAAGAGCCAGGAAATGTCAGCCCCAGTTCTGGTATCTTCCTCCTCATCCCTGGATGAAGCTGCAGCAGAAGTGACCCCGGCTATGATTCCAGATGTTTCAAAGTCACAGCACAGAGTCCCTGAGCTGGGGCCCTCCCACTTCTCCCAGGCCACCAGCGGACAGTGCAAGCACTGGGGCTGGGCAGAGCTGGACTTTACCCTGGAAGAGAGGAAAAGAGGACTTGGACAGAGGGCTTAAGTCCTGGAGCTAGACCCAGGACATGGGTCTGCAGAAAGATGGAGCACAGGTCAGAGGATGGGGGTACCACTTGACAAAATTCCCCAGTACCATCACCAGGAGGTAAAGGCTGGTGCATTAGGTGCTGCTGCTATCTACACTGCTGAACTGGAAAAGAATAATATTTCTTTAATTACTTAATATAATGTCAGACTCCATTGTAAGCTGAACTAGGGTTTGGGCTTCTTCATTTTGCATTGCATGTGCACTTCTCCTCCCATTTCTGGGTCAGGCATCACTGGTCCCACAAGCTACCTGCTTGGAAGCAAATGCTATTCCTTACTTAGCTTTATTGCTACACCACCTTGGCAACTAGCTTACATAGTCAAACCCAAAAACCAAAGTAACTCTGAACACTTTCTGTGGAACTTGCAGACAAAAGTGAAATCCCTGAATAGAGGTAGAAAATTGTCAATTTTAAGCATTACTCTTCTTACACCACTGCCCTGTGTAGAGACTTACTACCTTGCAGACTACAGCCACAACAGGGTTTAGTTAAAAATGAAAGTTTGTCAAAATAAAAATACACTTAGTGATCTGAGGTTGATGTATGATCATTATTTTTAGTGTATGTTGCACTCACTTATCTCCCAACTCCAGTAAAAGCTCTCCCAGTTACTAGTGAGCACTGGTGAGGGTCTGTTGCCCCAGATATAAACACAGCAAATATTCAACCAGTGCTTGTCTGCAGCAGGCCCCATGGGATCTGTATTTGTGCGGTGGGGCACTAAATAAAGAGGCAAAGCGAGAGAGGGGGACTTTAAAGCAGAAATTCCCCAAGGGCAGCTCCCGGCCCTGGAATGAGGCCTGTGGTACTTAAAGACTAACATGTTTGTTTATTGTATGAGCTTCAGTGGGACAAACTCTGACTTTGTCAGACGCAGAGTAAGGCCGATGGCCCCTGCACGGTCCCTGCCAGGAGCTGAGTGACAACTCAGTGCAGGCTGAGGCGACTTCAGCTTCAAGCGCTGGCTTCTTCCTACTAATTCCCACCCTAACCCACCTGCTGGCTCTCCCAGTCCCCCGAGCTGGCCCAACCAAACCCTTTCCACCCTAACCTCCCTTCTCCACCGCCACCAGCTTTCCTGGTTCCCCAAGCCGGCCTGACCCTTACCCACCCTGTCCACCTCGCCACAGGCTCACCAGGTCCCCCAGCCCTCCCCAATCCCACCCTAACCCACCCGCCCTGCTGCCGGCTTGCCCTGCTCCCTTTCCCTGGCAGCTGCCCATCCCCGATGCACCCCCCCCAAACCTCTTTACCGGGCCACCAAAGCTCAGCGGCAATGCCACAGGCTGCTGCTTCTTCCCTCAGCCTGCTCTGAGCAGGTTCAGGGCGGGAGTTTTAAAAACTCCCAGCCTGGGGCAAGGCAGCTCCCTGTGGCCAGAAGACTGCGTCTTCTGGCGGGGTAGGGGACGTGGCTGCCGGCCATGCACAGCTGGTGGTGTTGGCTGCATGGGTGAGCAATGGGGGCTATGCACCCAAGCAAACCCACAACCTACAGGGAACGTTGCCCTGAAATAATTAGCAGTTGCTGTCTACGTAAAAGAGACTATTGGAAGTGCAGACGTGAACAGACTCTGGTAGATGGGTGATTTTCAAAGGTGGTAAGGTTATAATTCTCCAGAGCCCCCAAAAAGAAATGTTACAGAAGATTCATGAAGGCCACTTGGGCAGGGCCAGCACTGAGGATCATGGCACCCCCCCTGCAGCAGAGCAACGCCGGTGCAGATGAGTGACGTCATCAGGGGAGCGCCACGGCGCTGTCCCCTTTTGACGCCCCCTCGAAATGCTGGCACCCCCGTTACGCAGGGGCTGCTTACTGCGTAGTGCCAGCCCTGCACTTGGGAACTGAGAAGCGCAGAGAATGAGCACGAGAGGTCACATATTGGCCACAGATCAATCACAACATCACCAATGTGGTAAGAAACTGCTTTTCATGCTTGAAATACAAGCCAAGCCGACAGGCAAAGACACTGAGAACCCATCCGAATCCACAGAGGCCTTATGAGAAGATAGGTGTGGATTTATTTCAAAAGGGATAGTCGTGCTAGTCTAGTCCAGTAAAAAAAATAACAAGGAGTTGTGTGGCACTTTAAGACTAACAGATTTATTTTTCACATGAGCTTTCATGGGAGAAGATCCCACTTCCTCAGATGCTTCGGCATCTTCGAAGCATCTGAGGAAGTGGGATCTTCTCCCACAAAAGCTCATGCAAAAAATAAATTTGTTAGTCTTAAAGTGCCACACAACTCCTTGTTGTTTTTTTAGTGGATTTATTTGCCTGGCGTTCAAAGGATTACTTGATAGTCACCCATTATTACTCTCTAAGTCCAGAAATGTGCACCTGCACCGTACTAATAGTAATTCAGTGATCACTGCCATGAAAGGAATCTTTTCCAGACATGGAATTCCTGGTGAGGTCTTCAGCAACAATGGGCCACAATTTAAAAGTGCAGAGTTTAAGCAGTTCACATCAGATTGAGATTTTCATTACAAAACCTCCAGTCCAAATTACCCCCAATCAAATGGACCGGTAGAAAGCCTATACAGACAGTAAAAGAACCTGATGAAAAAGACTTTTGAAAATGGCGGGCAACTGGTATAAAGCATTGCTGGTCGACCAAAGTACACCCTTGGAGAATGGCTTTTCTTCAGCTGTGCTGTTAATGGGAAGAAGGATCAGATCTAATTTACCTATTACTGATAACTTGCTGCAATCTCAGCACAGTGCTACCATTTGGAAAATGAAAGAAAATCAGAAGTGAAAGCAGAAATATTATTTTGACGGAAGGGCTCATGATCTTCCTTCCCTTAACCTAGGTGATAGAGCGCATCTCAGGAATCACCCCTCGAATACTTGGGGCCAAAGAGATACTGTCATGGGAAGCACATCTGTGTACCTTGAGTTATGATCTATATGATTTTTCTGTTCTCTTACACACTGGTATTGTATGTTTTTATGCCAATTACGCCATACAAGGTTTTCCGCGGAGATCCGCATGCTCTAGCTCTGTGCAGATAAAAATATGTGTATCCGTATCCGGTCTGCATCCGCAAGAAATGGTCCGCGGATATCTGTGTTGTATCCACGGATGCAGATATAAGGTGGATATCTGTGGATATCCATGGATTTGCAGGGCTCTACATATACCCACTGCTTGTGGCTGATTGCATGCAAAAGGCTGGAGTGGACTGACTCAGGAGTGAGTGGTCACTTGGCAAAGCAGGGTGAATTGGGGCTCAGGAGTGGGAATTGGGAGGTTGCAGCAGCACTCTGGACCGGATCTGTGGAGCAGCCTGTCACAGGTACTAATAAAAGACATCCATATCCATGGTCTTGTGTGGTACAAGCAGACCAAAGAGACACATTTCAACATAACTGATGGGATCTACAACTTATTCCAGAGAGTTCAAACCAGGAGCATCGCTGCCCTGGGAAGGACCCGGGAGACTGGCCCAGTCCCCACCCCCTTACCACAGGCCACACCCCTAGTCCCGATTCGGTGCTCAGGCCCGGCCCAGCCTCTGGTGCCTGCTGTACCAGCTGGGCCACAGATCCCTGGCTGGGGACAGGGCAGGGAGTGGCAACCGCGGCCGTGGGGCCACGCAGCCTGGGAAGGGGCCAGATGTGGCCGCCACCATTGCAGGCAGCCAGGCCCCAGATCTCTGGCCGGAGACTGGGAGAGGCAGGGGCTGTGCCAGGACGCAGGGCACTGGTGCTGGGATTCGGGGCACGGGCCCTGTGTGCCAGGCGCCAGCGATGCCTCTGGTTCCAACACTATGGAAGTTGAGCTAGATTCCAGCATATCTTCCCTGACTGAATCGATACCATCAATTCATAGTGAAGAACAAGAGAACTCACATTTGAACAAAAGCCTGGTATCTAATCAAGTGATCAAACATCCAGAAAGACTCATAGAGACTTGCTAGGATGTGTGAGGGAGGTGGGTGACAAAGACTCACTTGAGAGTGATGTGTTTGCTATTAACTTTTCCTCTCTAGGTCATTCAGATGCTGGGTTTATGGACTGTTCTTATGCATGTCTTTTAGATAGCTGTTATGTATTATTAGATGTTAGTGCATGCACCATTAGCTAGCTTTTCTATGTATCTAAAGGTTAACTTGTTTTCCTTAAGAGGCAAGATGTAGAGATATGCTTACAGACGGCTGTGAGTTTAAAGACACTCCCTGGCATGGGTCAGTGTTGTGTGAATTGGGAGCCATGTCCTAGTGGGAGATCTAATATGACTGCTCCCAGCTCCACACCTGGGATTTATACGTGCCTGTGTGATTAAAGTTCTATTCCTCAACCATTCAATGGTGTGATTTTAATGGACCCACAAAATCCTTATAGTGCTGGCTTGTTTCAGGAAATAGGGTGTGGGGGCTTTTCTCATTCTCCCCCATGGTCAGTGGGATCCCAAGATGGTTTGCATGGGACTGGGGGTGTCTTTCGGTAACAGGATCTCTCCATTCCAGCCCCCATTTCACAGAGTTCAAGATGTGGCTGAGCAGACCCAGTTCCTGACTCCCTGATCTGCTGTTACATCTGGTCAGTCACACAGTGAGAACGTTGTGCTGGGTGGGGCAAAGCAACAACAGAAAGGTGAGATTCAGTGCCTCTTATTTCCTCACTATATTTTGATGTTGGTTTAATGCAGAGGTAAGTGGGGGACATTTCATGGCCTTGTTTATTTAGGAGCTCATACTAGATGATCCAATGTTTCCTTCTAGCTTCAAGCTCCATGGAACGCTGTGAAGCTTCCCCCTGTCTGCGTCACCACATGGATGAGTGGGCAGGACATCCTGGAGTCACCCTGCTCCAAAGCAATTCTAGAGGAGAAGATCATGGTGAGCAAGATGCTCTGAGTTGGGATGGGAGGCAGATCAATGGGGCTGGATGGGACGGCTGGGAGCAGGGGTTCTTCGGCTTAGGACTTGGCAGCAGTGAAGGAGAAATTCTGGGAGTAAGTGATAGGAGCCAGTGGGGAATTATATAGGCTGAGCTGCGGCTAGGAGTAGAGATGTAGGGGGCAGCTGGCAGAGGCTGGAGACTAGGCCCAGTCTGAAAGGAAGGAAGGAAGGAATGGGGAGGACAGGGCCCAGCTCAGGGGTATTGTTGGCATTGTGTACATGGGGCATGGGTCCGCAAATGTACTGTCCAATGCCCCAAACTGCAAGCTCTGGCATATGCAGGTGAGAGTGTACCTGCCCTGAGCTCCAGTGCACCCAAGAAGAACTCATCTGGGACCAGCCTGTGCTGGGCCTTTTAAATCTCCTGCTCTGTAGCATGTAACTGGGGCATGTGGCCCAGAGTGGGAGACGAGGATGGAAATTAAAATCCCTGTTTGTGCGTGGCCCAGGGTGGCAGCATGTTCTGGCAGTGCTGGGTGCTGTGTAGGGTTGGGCCTCTAGCTCCAGAACCACCACAGGCAATGCAGGTAATTAGTGGGGAGTCCATGTGTGCCCCACTGGGCAAGGGGAGCTGGGCGAGGGGATAGGCTCCCAAGGAATGGCCGGACTCCTGGGTTCTAACTCTAGCTCTGCCACTGCCTGCCCATTTGACCTTAGGCAAATCACTTCACCTACCTCTGCCCTCATTTCTCCATCAAGAAATGAGGGCAATGGTATTCCCCAGCGCTCTCACTGAGCAGGGGTGGCTGTGAGGATCCATTCAGGACTCTCTGTGCAGCCCTTTGAATGCTCCATGCTCATAAGAGCAAAGACATGCGGCAAAGGACACTTTTCCATCTAAGGAAGGAGAATTTGGTGAGAAGATGAGGATTTTGCACAGCTTGTGAAGCAGGGGTGGGGCACAATTACAGCCAGGTGCAGGGAGGGAGGACTCCTGGCTTCCAGCCCCATCCTGGGGGTATTCATTCTCTATTAACAAAAGCAGGCATCTGGCTTGTCACTCCCATAGAACTGGTCATTCCCAACATGATGCACTAAGCCTGGAGGGGACTCGCCCTGGGCTCCAGTAGTGATGGGTGCTGAGGCTCAGGATCTCACTTCCCAGCATGCCTGGAATGCGGGGGCGGAGATAGAACATGCTGGACGCTGCCAGAGAACCAATCAGCAGCCAGAGCTCGGAGACAAAGGGTCTGGTTTACACTCGATTGTCGGCTGTTGGTGCAGAGGAGCGAGGGCGACGCATCAGGGCCTGGGAGGTGCCCATTGGCCTCCCCAGTGTCACTCGGAGGAGACCCTGAACGAGCGCCAGCCGCAGAGACCGGGACCTGGGGCAGGAGCCGTTCGTGGTCAGGCTACCGAGAGCCGCGGATTGTCCATCGGCCAGTGGAGCAGGGAGACTCCAGACCGTCCCCAGCGGGAGACCTTGTAAGGATCCCCACGTTTCCTGCCTTTTATGTGAATGTCCAGGCGGCCAAGCAGGGCAGGGTGGCCTCACCCCAGAGAGCTGAGACTGAACCCTATTAACAAAGGGTCTTGGGGGGGAAGGTGTTCGGTGGGCCCCTGTAAATGCCGTTATTCATGGAGGTGTATTGCTCTGCTTACTCCCTGTCTGCCCTCAGCCTCTGTCCTCTCCTCCCTCAACCTGATCAGCTCCCCACTGTGCTGTTCCCGTAGGGACTGGGGTAGGTTTTCACCCTTGGTGCACTGGACAACAGTCCCAGTCTGCTATTGTCTCTAATCCTCCCCAAGGCACAGCAGCCCTTGTGTGTCAGGCACCAGGAGGGACCCAGGGGTGGTGTCAGCAGGTGGCAAGAGAAGGACCCAGGTTCCCTGCCCCTGGGGGAAAAGGCGAGTCCTGCCAGTGTCTGGAGCTCCCAGCCCAGGTCGTTGCAGCCCAAACCCCAGCCTGGCTCTGAGCACCCTCTGGTGCATCCCAGCCTGTACCACGGCCCAGCCCAGATCACCTCCCAGCTCCAGCAAGGGCCACATGCCCCAACCTAGCCTGACTCTCTTGGGTCCTCACTCTCACCCAGCCACAGGCCGGAGTCACCACCTCACAGAACAGCTCCCGGCTCCCATGTCCTGCTCATCTATGGTGCAAGGGGTCCCTTTCCACTCAGGGGACAGGGTGGATACAGGCATCCTGTACATCTCCTGGCTGCCAGCCCATTGCATGGTCATGTGGCCAGGGCAAGGGCAGCTGGGCCAAGGACCAGCTCTGGGCCACCTGCCAGCTGAGGTAGGTATCTGGGAGGGGGTAAGTGGGTTTGGGAGGCATGCAGGCAGAGGAGTGGCAGCAAGTCCTTGGAGTAGGTGAGGACGGCAGTGAGGCTGGAGCGAGGTGGGGCTGGCAGTGAGGCTGGGGATGGGCAGGAGGGCAGTAGTGAAACCATGGAGTGGGGTGGTTGGTGGTGAGGCCAGGAGGAGGAGAGAGGAGCCAGGTGGGAGGTACACCCCTGGAGGGGAGTCGTAGAGGGAGCTAGTGGTGAGACGGGAAGGACAAGGCTACAGATGTCTGTGCACACAGCTCTGGTTCACACCGAGCAACACGGTGCTGGGCATGGGGTGATGGGGAACCACTCCAGCTGTGGCAGACGGGCCCACTGGAAAGCAGTTGTGTTGCTCAGACTCATGGTTTCCCCTGCTCAGTTCCCACATGGACGTGCTACGGAAGATACTGAGGAGGAAGACTCCAAAGGTGGCCCCAGAGCCAGCAGGAGCCATCTGCCAGCCTCCCGTGGCAGAGAGCTGTTGCTCCATCACCATGGCAGAGAAGGGAGGTCCTGACCAGCTCAAGACACGCATTTTCTCAGCCTTGCTCACAAGAAGAAGACCAGCAGGCACTGAGAAGAGCCAAAACATACCCAGGCCAGGATGGAGGTGGCCCAAGTTCTGTATGGGCAGACGGCGCCCAGTCCATGACAGGAGCCAGGCAGCGCAGCTCTGGGTGTGCTTCTGCTGGAAGCTCAGCCCTGAAGATCAGCAGGCGGCATCCCCAGGGCAGGAGCTGGGGGAACGCTGCCCCAGCATCTCAAATAATGCTGGAGGAGAGCTCAGCTGCTCCCTGGAGGTTCCCAGGAGGACGGAGGCCACATGCTGCTCCAGTGAAGGTGAGGAGACCCATAGGCACGGGCAGCACAGGAGTGAGGGGCCGTTAACATCAGTGCCCCATTGCTCTGTCACAGTTACTGGGGGATTCAAGCCCAGGGCTCTGTCCTGAGCCATGACCCCAGTGGCACCAGTGGGAGTCACACAGCAACTCCCTGCAGCAGGATATTGGGGGCGGGGGGGAGCTGATGGGAAGTGGGTCCCTGTTGCTCTGGGGGTGGGCAACTCACAGTGAGGCTAGGCCAGTGAAGGGCCCTGTCTGTCCTGGGGCTGAGGGGTCTGTGGGGATCTCTCTGTCATGGGGGGTTGTGTGAGAGGGGAAACATTGAATCTCTTCCCACCACATTGGGCCTTTCTTCCTACTCCCCCCAGCAGCAGCAGCAGGAGTCACCCTCTGCCCATGTCTCTCTGATTCAGTCCCCCAAGGATGAGTCAGAAGATGACAAGGACTTTCCTCCAGAGGAGGTGGTAGAGGAGGAGGAACAAGAAGATGGAGATCTGGACCCAGAAAAAGAGAAGGGAGCCCAAGAAATGGAAGAGAAAGACAAACTGACTAGAGAAGAGGAAGACGAGAAGGATGAGCAGATACCCACGGAGGTGGGAAAGTAGGAAGAGATACCTCTCGAAGAGAAGAGCATATTGCAAGAAGAAGAGGAGTAGCAGGAAAAGGGCCTGTCAGCAAAAGAGGAGGAAGAAGAACTGAAGGAGCCCCTGTCTGTAGAAGAGGAAGAGGAGACCCTTTCCAAAGAAGAGGAGGAACAAGAGGAAGAAGAATGGTACCTGTATTCAGAAGGGGAGGATGAGGTGCAGGAAACCTGTCTGTAGAACAGCAGGAAGAAGAAGGAAACTTGTCTGCAGAGGAGAAGGAAGATGAAGGGTACCTGTCTGGAGAAAAGGAGGAAAAGGAAGAGGAGAACCTGTGTGCAGAAGAGGAGGAAGAAGCAAAGGAGAACCATCTGCCTGCAGAGGAGGAGGGTAGATGGAGCATGTGGCCCAGAGTGGGACAAGAGGAGGAAAATTTAAATCCCAGCCCGTGCACAGCCCAGAGTGGCAGCATGTTCCAGCATTGTCAGCTGCTGTGTGGGGTTGGGCCTCTTTAGCTCCAGACCCAGCACAGGCAGCTCAGGTAATACTGGGGAGTCTGTGTGTGCCCCCTGGGCAAGGGAAGCCAGGCAAAGGCACAGGCAAGCCAGTCGGTGAGTAGACTGGGAGCCTCAGGTGGGATGGGGGACCCAAGCGGGATGGCAGGTGAGCAGGCTGTGTCCAGAGGTCCCCTGGTGGTTTTGGGGGCCCAGCAGGCAAGGTAGGAGGGGCAATAGCGTGGGACGACAGTGGCAGTTTAGGGCCCACTGGGGTGATAGTGGGCTGGGGGGTGGTTTGGGTCCTGGTGGGGTAAAAGTGGGGTGGGCAGGTGAGATGGGGTAATAGCTGGGGAGAGGGGGTTGGACCCAGCTCCGTATACCCTGAATCTTTTTTATATACAGCAATGCCACTGGCTGTGTTGGGGCAGCCTCCTCCCTGGGAAAGGCCCAGGGGTCCATGGGGCCTGAATCTTACATCCCCGTTTGTGTCCCACAGAACCTGATGGAAGATCTGTGCCAGGACTCCAGTTCCAGCTCGCTCATCTCCAGCCCCATCAGCCCTGTGGGAAACCTCACTTACTGGAACCTCCTGCCTAGCTCCCCGGCCCCAGTGATGCTCCAGCCCAGAGACACTGACTCTGCCAGTCACTTCTCGTCCACCTGCTGGACAGCCTGCAGGGATGCGTCCGGAAAGCCACTGCCTCACAGAGACATGCTGGCATGGGTGGGGATTGGCACTGAGCCCTTCAGCTCCAACACCACGACTGCTTCACACTTCCATTCAGGAAGCCAGGGAAAGCTCTGCCTGCCCCACCACCTCTCCAGTGACCATGGGCCAGAACCTGCAGCACCGAGCCCAGGATTCTTGCACAGGGGGCTGAAAAAAAGACTGGGGGAAGCCGGCGTGTGCTGGGTGGGTTAGGGATTAGGGAGGGAGTCGGATTGGGACCGGGGGAGCCGATGGCCATGTGGGAGGGTTAGGGAAGGGTGGGAGGAAGCTGGTGGGGAAGGCTCAGGTGAGCCAGCGGGGAAGGCTTGGGTGAGCTGGTGGTTGGTCGGGCAGGTTAGGGAAGGGAGGGGGGAAGCCGGCAAGGAAGGCTTGCATGAGCCGGTGGCCGTGCCGGCAGGATAGGGAAGGGTGGAGGGAAAATGGTGGGGAAAGTTCGAGTGAGCCGGTGGCTGGGCAGGAGGGTTAGGGAAGGGAGGGGGGAAGCTGGCAGGGAAGGCTCAGGTGAGTCGGCAGCTGGGCAGGCAGCTTGGGGAAGGATCAGAACCGGGGGATCCGGTGCTGCGAGAGGGTTAAGGAAGGGTGGGGGAAGCCGGGGAGGTGGGGTAGAGTGGGGATCAGCAACAGGAATTAAACTAGAGGGGAGACAGTACAGAATAAGCTTTTTTTTTGAGTGAATATGAACAACTCTTTACGTTTTTATTCATAGGAAAGAACAAGGGTTCTCCTCCTCAGTAATCCACTCTTTTAATCAAGACAAGTCTACAGAGCTCATCATTCTCCTCTCTTGCAACTCTCCTGTTAACGACTTGTTTCTCTTTTAGAACGGAAAGGCAGGGAAATTCCTTGATTTGTCACTGGAACTTTCTGCTTGCTGGTGCTAAATCTTTGACTTGCCAGCCAAGGAAATTTTTCCTTTTTTGATTGGGTTTGTGGCTTGGATTATTGCTTGATGAATTGCCTCTTCCTCACAGGTAGCGTTTCATGCATCTAGGAACATACAACTGCCCTTCAGCTGTTTGTGTTGCACACAGTGCAGATTCTTGTAACTGGCTTATTTCAGAGTGTAACGGAAATGTAGAAGGATGTCTTTGTGACATCCTGTCTCCAGCCTCTATCTACTGGTATATCCAGGTCAAGTATGATTAGACCAGGAATTTTTTAGAGGGGTTTCAGGAGAGATGCATTTTAACTTTTGATTTTAAAAGAAATTCTTTCCAGTTGAAGAACTTGTGTGTGTTTGTTACTGTGTTATGGCATGAGAACTTTGGATTTCCTTCAGCTACTCTGAAATATTAAACAGCCAAGGTATTTTCCTGGAAAAGTTCTGAAATAGATCAGGCACTCATAGGGCATACAAGACTGCAGCTTCTGTACCTCTAAACCATGCTGCTTCTAAACCCTAGGTGTGGGCCAGATGGAGGACAAAACTGCCCTTAGCTCCCTACAGGCAGTCTGATTGAAGTCTGTATTACTGCTGTCTTGCCTAAATTAGGATTTTGTCACCTGAGTAATAATTTACTAGAGGAGTAAATTTACAACTTGGGTTGTTAAAATCTTTGTCAGGTTTCTGTTGCTGGTTTTGACAGATCTCATATTCTTTCTCTTGAGTTGAAAAGAGAGGTGCCTTCACAGTGCCAATTTCCCAGCCATTCTCTAAATGGCAGTTAATCTGTCTAGAGCACAAATTCATGCCTGCCCTCCCCTCTTCAAGCCTCATATAGATCATCACAGAACTGCACCGCCCTGTGAACCATATCTGAAAACAGAATGGGGAGTAAACATGTCATTTTTAAAGATTTTTATTTAAAAAACTCTGAACAGTTTTCTTTGTTTTCAGTAGTCAGGCAAACCATATCTGGAACAAAACTGAATTTGGTTTAAAGAGCTCAATGTAGACAAATGCATAGTACAGGCATTTAGCCCTTGTTTGCATGTTAGTTTTATCTACATATTGATTTGACTTGAACAGAGTTGCATACAAAATGTTTGTATTATGATGATGATGATGATGATAAGACAGGCGTAGAAGCTGTGCTTAACAGCTTCTGAAGGTGGGGGCAACTAATCTGCATGGGTCATGTATTAGCATGGATGCAAAGAACACAATTAGCTGATACATATCAGGTGCAGAGCATAGTGGGTAATGGTATTTGGGGTTAGTCTGCTCACAAATCTAGCAATATCTGTAATTCCACTAAGGGGAAATATGAAATACTGTCTTTTTGTGAATTGCTACTCTACGTTTGTTGCAAATCTGTCTGAATTAGTTAAACGGTAAAAACTAGCTGTAGTTAAGAAGAGGCTTGTAGGAAGGGCGACTGCATGTTTCAGCTTGAAAGAATTTGAAAAAGACAGGAGTGGGGGTTTGAGACTATTGCTTCTTCTGTTTTTTTTTTTTTTTTTTTGATAGCTGTGGCTAAGCCTTCTGTGAGATTTCTGTCATTTAGGTACAGATAGCTATTTACAGCTGCTTAAGAGCTGGAGTCACCAGAGAGAAGAGCAATCTCTCTCTGACCAAAAATTGCTAGAAAGCATTTTCTCTGTCCGAGCTGAGGTGGGTGGAGCTAGGGGTGGGTGAGAGCAGTGAGCTGGGTGACACAAGTAACCAGAGGGCAGACAGTGGGCAGAGCTAGCAGACAGTGGGAGCAGCCAACAGTGACCTGGGCAACACGCATGACTGGAGGACAGAGTCAGTGGATGGTGAGAGTGGCCAGCAGCAAACTAGGTAACATGACTGAGCAGAGAGCAGGGCCAGCAGATGGTGAGAGAGGCCAGTGGCGAGCTAGGTGATGTGAGTGACTGGAGGGCGGAGCCAGCAGATGGCGGGCAGAGCCAGCGGATGGTGAGAGCAGCCAGTGGCAAGTGGGGCAACACAAGTGACTGGAGGGTGGAGCTGGTGGACGGCGGCAGAGCCAGTGGACAGTGAGAGCAGCTAGTGATGAGATGGGCAGCACGAGTGACTGGAGGGCGGAGCCGGCAAACAGTGGGCGGAGCCAAGGAACAGTTCTAGAGGATGGAATGAGTGACCAGATGGCGTTGGCGGACAGCTGGCGTGAAAGACACTCTCTACATACCCTAGGGTTGGTTGGGAGCAATGTTCCCTCTAAGGCCTGAAGACAGCTGAGCAACATATGTTGCTCACTGCGTGGCACCCCCCATCCCCAGCGCAGGCCCAATCCTGCCCCCTGGCAGCATGATCCTGTCCCCCCACTCTCCCAGTCACCCCCCTCGTTGGCCCGATCCTGCCCCACCATGCCGCCCCCGGCCAGCCCGACCCTGTCTTTCCTCCAACCCTCTGCCCCCTTTCACGGCCAGCTGCACCTGCCCTGCCCCAAACCCCACTCACCCCCTTACCTGGCCCCTGGAGCAATGCGGCCTAGCCCCCGGCTGCTCCTCCAGGCGGAGGAGCTCTCATTGAGCATGTGCAGAGGCTCTGCACATGCTCAGTGAGAGCTTACTCTGGGTGGGAGTTTTAAAAACTCCCAGCTTGGAGCCACTTTCAGCTGGCCGGAAGACTTCGTCTTCTGGCCAGGTGGGGAGTGCGGCTGCCAGCCATGTGTGGCCGGAAATGTTCCCTGTGCCAGGCAGCAGTGGGGGCTGTGCGGCCACACAGCTTAGAGGGAACATCGCCCTGGAACTCAGCATTCTGGTTCCATTTTCCATTTTTAGGAACCTGAACTCTGCACCCCTAAAAATAGTGGGCTGCAGAATGGCGTTCCTCTGCATTCCAGAAGGTGGGGGGGCATTCAGGTCAGGGCCCAAGCCCCGAACCAAATCCCTCCCCTTTGAGGCTCTGCCCCAACCTGGGCCTGCTTCCACTCCCCCAACTCCAGCTGGGCCCAGGTCATGCTGCCGGCCTGACCCGGGGCCTACCATCTCCTCCACAGCTGCACTGCCCCCTTTAAGTACTGGGGCAGCGAGCGCATGCAGGGGGGCTATTGAGGGAAGGGGTTGGATATTGGGGAGTTGGGTGGATTTTGGGGACAAGAGAACAAAAATTGGGGGCAGGATCTGGGGTGGGGGGAGGGCATTTGGGGGGTAGGAGCTGGGGAGGGGGACTGGCATTTGGGGGGCAGGAGCTGGGGTGCGGGAAGGGGGGGCCCATCTGATTAGGAGGGTTCAGGGCCCACCAAATTATACTTTAACCCCTGCTAAAAATCAATCCCCAAGTCCAGGGGCACTTCTACCCCAAAAAGAGTTTTGGAGCACAGGTTACCGGTCTCTTCCCTGGCACCACTTTTCCCCTGCCCAGACACTCCCACCTTCCCCCCCCAAATTCTGCAGCTTAACCATGTCCAGTAACTCAGTTGAAACATCTGATTTAAATCTGATTTACTTCAGAGTTTCTGGAATCAAAGCATTGCCCTCTAAAACTATTCCAGTGAAGTTCTTCAACCCAGATTTGGCTTGTAGATCTGATGATATAGATCAGATCTATGATATAAAATAGTGGCATTGCTGGGGAGAGGGCCTCAGAGGGCCTCAGCCCCCCTGAAACTCAGGGCCAGCTCCCAAGCAGCACTCCGCTAAACTTTGCAGGGGAGCACTGTTGCGCCCCTGCAAAGGGAACACTGCCTGGGAAGCGGGCAGCCAGCACCTGCAGCCTCTGCCCAGCCGGAAGACAGAGTTTTCCAGCCAGGAGGGAGCTGCCCCAGCCATGGCCGTGGCCCCATTCTCACTCTGGCGGCCAGGTAAGGGAGCTGTTGGAGGGGGGGTCTGGGGGCAGGCATGCCGCTCCAGTGGGGAAAAGGCGCGAGGACGGGGTCAGCCCAGGGTGGTGGGGACCAACGGTTGGACCGGAGGGTTAGGGAAGGGCTCGTGGGGTTGCTGGCAGGGGTGGAAGGGCTTGGGGAACCAGCTGGGGGGAGGGTGAGGGAACAGATTGGGGCCCCGGAGCTGGTGGGAGCCAGGGTCCCCCCAATATTTATGTGCAGTGATACCCCTGATATAAAGTCAAGCCAAGTTTAAACGTTATGACTGTGCACATGTAACTGCAACTGCACATTGTACTAGAGACCACTGTTCCCTCTAAGGCTCGCGGCAGCGCGGCCGTGCTCTGTAAAAAATCCTGCCGCGCAGGATTTTCCTGCCCCCGCACATGGGGCAGTTCAGGGTGGCAGCGTGGCCGAGGGGAGACACGCCGGAGTGATGTGTCTGGGCACGAGCCTCAGCCCAGCCCCTCGGCCGGATGAAGGGAGGGTCTGGGGGCTCAGGTCAGCCCTGCCACTCCTCCCTCTCCTCCCCTCCCCTCCCTTCCCTTCCCTTCCCCGGAGCCTGTGGAGGCTCTGCCTCTTCCAGCCGGGGTCTGGCCATTCGCATGGCCAGCCCCAGCCTCCAGCCCGGGCTCCTCCATGCCGGCCAGCACCGTGGCCTCCTGCCCCCCGCCCAGCTCTTTGGCCAGTAAAGAGGGCTGGGAGGAGGGGTTGGGTTGGTCAGGCAGCTGGCACGGAAAGCGTGGGGGAAGGGAGGGTGTATGGGGAGGGTGGAGAAAGGGTCAGGATGGTGGGCTGGGGAGGGCTTGGGGGGGCTGAAAGAGAAGATGGGGAGCTGGGGGTGGGATTTAGGAGGGCTGGAATGGGGGCAGGGAGCTTAGGGAGTCGGAATTGGGGCAATTCTTCAGCTTTTTAAACAAGAGGCATGGCAAAGAGTAAGTGCCATTCATATCCTGAAGTTTGAAACTCCTCAAGTGGGAAACAGGGAGTGCATAGTGCCAAAATGTCCCTTTTGTAACTAGATAAAGCTGTGGAGGTGAAAAATCTGAAAATCAGTTGTATATTTCCTGAAAGCTAGTGTGGATGTTACTTAAGTGGAGTGACTGAACAGTGAGAGTGTTTGAGCATGCTAACCCCCTGCTTTCAAAGAACCTGGAGCATGTTTTCTCCAGAATCCTGTAAATTACAACAATTCATTACAAAACAAACAAGGAGTCTTGTGGTACTTAAAGACTAACAAATATATTGATTGCATGAGCTTTCATGGGAGAAGACCCCATTTCATCAGATGCTTTGAAGAACGATTCACAGAAATCTTAGAGATGTAATGGAGATATCAGATAAGTACTTGTTTTAAATATAGTAACAGCCAAAAGACTGGGAATCAAAGGAACCATGAGATTATTCTCTTCACTATGCACTGTAATCTGTCCATCAGAAGAAACCATAATGCATTAAAGAGATGTGGTGTTTTGGTAGAGATTTTTTCTTAAGTTGAAATATAGCCCCAAAATGATGGGGCAGGTAAAGATACAAGGGACTGAAAATAGGCTTTTAAGAAATACTGTAGCCTTATCTTAAAGCAGCTAGAAGCCCATTGTTTTGATTTCAGCTGTGTTTAGCATCCTTCTTGTAGCAGCATTTTCCTGAAAAGAGATGCCTGGAATATTTTTTTGATTTTTAAAATTTCAATAGAATTTATCCCTCTGGGACCATCAAGACATCTTAAATGCTGCCAATTTCTAAAGGGATAGCCATGTTAGTCCATTCCAGGAAAACAAAACAAAACAAGGAGTCTCCCACGAAAGCTCATGCGAAAAATAAATCTTAGTCTTTAAGTGCCACACGACTCCTTGTGTATCTTAAATGCTGTCAGTGATAATTAGCTGGCTTCCCTGTGAACTGTAACTCGGCATGTAGAACACAGGAGATGAGGGTATTAGGCAGAATTGTGACACCTAGGATCCGGATTGAATATAACTTTGGTCTTGGGTTGTTTGAAAGCCATGGATTAGTTTCTTTTGATTGTATAGCAATTTGGGTAAATTTTAAATAAATTGGGTGATTTTAGTAATAAAAAACTTTAAATAGTTTATATTAACTTTTCATTGGTCTAGATTTTTCAATAATTTTTGTTGCACGAGTTTGCACACAAATTTTATTCAGAAAAAGTTTTGCACACGGTTTGAAAATTTTGCACACAAGCCACCAAACCTTAGAGGGAACATTGCTAGAGACATCTAAATACTTGATTGCATGAGTGCATCAGGTGGCTAGAAGTTCACAGGCTTTTAACTGTGCCTTTCTTATAGTTCTGGGACGAAAAATTGGTCCTTCAAAGCTGGGCAGCCATTGTGGGTTCTTTAAAATCAGGCCAACATAATTTAAATATTGATGTCTATAATGTTTGTAAAGGCAATATACATAAAGTCTGTAGTGTGGTGTATAACCTATAGTGTCTCAATTCTGGTTCTTTTGCTTACCAGTGGTGTTTGTCACCCTCTTTTTTGAGTGGGTGGGAACAATTTGGTTACTTTCTACTATGACCTGCATCACTGTCACACTACACAGTGTTTTGTAGCTAGACCTGACAAAACAGCACAAAGGCTCTCTCTGTCAGTCAGTCAGTTACGTCACCCACAATGAAGCAAGGCAGATACAGCCACTGCCTGGAGGTGGGGTAGTCTTTGCTGATAAACAGCCATTGAACCAGAATCAGAAATGGAAAGGTGGCCTTATTGGGTTGGAGCAACTTTGGACTCAGCTGGTTCTGAGACCTTCAATTTCCGGTCTGTTCGCTTGACCCGTGACACTCTGCAGGTGAATGAGCCACTGGCTGCAGCAGCAGCAGCTTGCGTGAGCCCAACCTGCCCTGTATGTGCCTCCCTGGGGGGTGATGGAGAGAAGAAAGGGCAAAATGGCCTTGCTGATCTGCCCTCCTTCGCAGCTGGATCAACCCCTCCCCAGCTCTGCCCCTTTCCTGCAGTGACCCGGGGGCCAGGGCTGGGCCCGGCTTTTCTTCCCACTCCCTGGTGTCTCTGTTTTGGGCCGGGCCCCACTCTCTGCAGAGAGAATTTACACTCTCGGCTCTGGGCTTCCCCGCGCCATCTGCAGCCCTTTCTCATGGGCTAGCCGGACATTGGGGACCCGAGTCATTGGCTGCATGGGAAGCGGCCTGGGGGCAGTTGCGGTGAGCCAGGGGAACAGCTGCCTGTGGGATGGGAGCTGGTGAGAGGGAAGGGGCACAGGAGTGAAGGGCGGCTACCCACCCCAGCTGTTTCCTCCCATTCTCCCCCCCCTGCTCCCCCTCAGCCACCCACTGCCTGTCACATCCCCACCCTCACAGGCCTTCCTCCCATCCACCGCTCCCCACCCATGTCAGAGTGCATTGCCCAGGGCCCCCTGCTGCCTCTGGGAATGGTGGACAAGGGGGACCTGCCCCTTTGGCAGTTCAGCCTGGGTTGCTCTATGATCCCATGATGGAGCACTTGCCTCTCGAACAGGGCTGTATCTAGGGTGAGGTGACCCAGGCACCGTATCGAGTGGCTCCATTTCACTGTTTCACTGAGGGTGCATTTTGTGCTGCTTGCTCCTGGGCACCAAAATGCCTAGTTCCAGCACTGCTCTGGAGCATCTTGGAGGAGCAGAGTGCAGGGTCCCCTCCCCTGGTGTCTCTGCATATTCCTGCCCAGCTCCATGGCTATTCCATGGTTGGCCCTCTGATCCCATGTCACAGTGTCAGTGAAACTTTCCTGGTATATTAAAAAGTCCAGCCTCTAATTGGTCTATTTTGTGTCACTACAACTTTAAAGCCTTTAAATTTAGTCTTATGGTCAGCTCCCAAATTAGGCCTGTGCCCTTTCAGGGTTTACACCATTTTACATGTTGCCTTACCCTATAGTCAGCCCTGACAGCCCTCGTCCAATGCGGAGAGCTGGATCTGCTTCTGATGAGGAGCTCACCCTGGCAATGTCACCCCTATAATGAAAAACCCCTTGTGGCCATTTATAGAGTCCCAGGCTTGAGTGTCTTTTCACAATCAGGGTGGTTCATTGACTCCAGCTCAACCCTGAGGGTCCCCTGGCAGAGGCATTTCTGGGAAATTGTGACAGAGTGCTGTGAAGCAGTGTAAAATGATGTAGATGCTCAGGGAGTGAAGCACTTGTTATCCGACACCAAGCCCAGGAGGGGCAAAGGCCCTTTTTATTTAGAGCAGCCCCTCAGAAGAGAAGAGGAGTGAAGTTCCAAGTGACATGCCCAGGCGGCTGAGCCCCAAAAGATACAGTAAGGCTGGCAAGAGAAGAGACTGGCTGGGAGTGGTCATTGTGGACAAGGAAGTAGATATCACAGCCCTATGATTTGATTTGATTTGATTTGATTTATCAGAAGGTGCGTGAGAGGCAAAGTCCCTTGCAAAGGCATGTTCAGGCACAAAGAAATGCCTTAGAGCAGTGGTTCCCAAGCAGTGAGCTGGGGCACACTGGTGTGCCATGGCAACACCCAAAGTGTGCCACGAGCATCCCCAAGAGCTGGAGTTAAAGTTCCACACGGGCTGTGCACGGCTGGGAAAAGACACGAGTTAAAGTAAGGGGGAAGGCACCGGAACACCGTTCTGGGGCCCCCTATTTTTAGGCAGGCAGCATTCCAGCCCCCCTAAAAATAGAGGAAGGCACTGGAAAGTGGAGGTCCAGGGGTCCCCCTAAAAATAACAGGAGCAGCCCAAACGCAGTATTCTGGTGGCTCCACCTTAAGCCCAGCCAGCAGAGAGCTACGGGAGGCTGGGAGTGTGTGAATCTCCCCCTGCAGGGCAGAACGGCTTGTGTCAGCCAGCCTGCAAACAGCCCAAATAAGGGCTTTGGGTGGGAGAGCTGCTAGGGGTTGTGTGCGGCAGGTGTGTGTGTAGTAGAGGTGGGTGGGAGTGGACGTGTAGCAGAGGGTGTGTAGCTGGGGTTCTGGGGTGGCTGTTTGGTTGGGGGTGTATGTAGCTGGGGGTGGGGTGGCTGTTTATGGGGGGTGTAGCTAGGGGCTGGAGGCCTGGTTCTGGCCCCTGCAGTGATGGGAGGGTCATCACAGGCAGCAGGGGGCAGGAGGAGGGGAGGACAGGACCCACGGGGGTGGGAGGGAGCAGCAGTGGGGTGAGGATTTGCCGTGGGTGGAAGGGGGCCACTGTGGAGAAGAGGGAAATAGGTGCTGTGCCATGCTCCCCTGCCCGACCTTCCCACTCCCCAGGTTCCCCTCTGCCCCCCCACAACGCCACTCTTGTTCTCCCTTCCTTGCTCCTCTCTCACCACCCTTGTGCTGTTCCCCACACGGCTGCCCTTGTCCTCTTTTGCCACCCCTGCCCTGCTCCCCACATTCACTCCTGCCACTGCACACGACTCCTGACCTCCTGTTTTGCCACCCTTACTCTACTACCCCTACTACCACGCATGGAGCATTTCCAAAATGCTGTGCCATGTTCATGAATATTCATAGGTAGTTTAAGTTAATTTGAATATTAATGAGTTTTTAGTGGTGGTGTGCCTTGAAAAATTTGAAGGTCTCAAGGTGTGCCACAGCAGAGAAAAGGTTGGGAACCACTGCCCTAGAGGCCCAGGCAATCATCTGCAGTGGAATAGTAATGAATGTGTCACATAATCAGCTACCTGGGAGAGGTGACTGCTCCCTCCTGCTTAAATGGTCATCACTGAGAGCGGTTCTCTGGTGATTCACTTTCATTCCAAGACCACAAGGGTGTGATATGCAATATAGTTATGTTATTCCTTAAATAACTGGTACATACCACTCAGAAGGTGTATGAGAGCCAATGGCTTGCAGTAGAGACTTTAACTGCTACCTTTTATCGATAAATACCATGAAGGCAGTTTATTAGGTATAGTGAGTTTGTCTGAGAGAGGAGTTACATGTGATGTAGTTCCCCATCTCCAATGCATCTGACAAAGTGGAATTTTCTCCCACTAAAGCTCATATGATAAATAAATGAATTAGTCTTTAAAAGTGCCCCAGGACTCCTTGTTTATTTTTGTAAGGAACAAAGAACTTTTTGCCAGCTGGCAGCAGTGAGCCTCTGTGTCACATACCCCAAATTCTCAAGAGATCACATCCTAGCATCACCAGATAGCAGCCAAATAAAGAGGATGAAAATAGCTACCATAGTTTAACAACTGAATAAAAGAGGTAGTTAGAGAGGAAAAGGCATCCTTTAAAAACTAGAAATCAAATCCTGCTTAAAAAATAAAGGAGCATACACATACACTCTAGAAAATCAGGTTGAAGAGTATAATTAGACAGGCCAAAAAAGACTGTGACAGGTAACTAGCAATAGACGTAACAGCAAATGGTAATTTTTTTTAAATACATCAGAGACAGGAAACCTACCCCAGTGTGAGTGGGACCACTGGACAATTGATACACTAAAAAAAGCACCAAAGGAAGACAGCTTTTGCAGGGAAGCTACATGAATTCTTTGCATCTGTTTTCATTGCAGGGGATATGAGGGAGATTCCCATGCCTCACATATTCATTTTAGGTGACAACTGAGGAACTGTCCCAGATTGAAGAGTCAGTAGAGGAGGTTTTAGAACAAATGGGTAAATTACATTGCAATACGTTCTGGGAACCAGATGGCATTGGGCTGAGAGTTCAGGTGGAGCTTCAGCGTGAAAGTGCAGTGCTACTATCCTTGGGATGTACCTAGTGCTGTCATGGGGGTCAACTCTTTGCTCATATGAGGTGCTCATCATGCCGTTTCTCTTGCTCCCAGGGGCATCCCTGGCACTGGGCTTATACATCTCGAGCCTTGAGTCCTAGTGCCAGAGCCCTGGGTCTGCCATGGTGGCAGCTACAAGTGGTGGCATGCTTAAAGTGCACAAGCCCCGAGTCCCAGCTCTTTTCCAGGCCACGTGCGCTCCTGCTTGTTCCCCTTCTGTTGTGCAACCAACTGCCTGTATTTTCCATCCAGCTGTCATGAGTTTCACTTGTCACTAGGGAACTTCATCTTCTGGGCATTTCCAGATACAGTGCCACATCCTCTCATGTGTTACACACCCTGCTGCTTCTCTGTGACTCTGAGGATGGTCTCTGCAGCTTGCCCTTCCAGCCAGGTCAGATGTGTTGTGCCTTGTTCTGGACAGCAGTCTTTCCACGTACAATGTCTCTTGCACAGTCCCCAGCCACAGCCTGGTCTGGGCCACTTCCCCAGTCACTGGTAGGGGAATCTGGGCAGGTCCTCTACTATAGATTTCAACTCAGGAAACCTGTAATCAGCAGCAAGAGCCTGTGTAACCTTTTAGGGTGGGCTCAGACTCATTTACTTGCCCCTCTCCAGTGCATAACAGAGAGAAACCCTTGCAGAAAGCAGCTGGAGAGTCAGGATCCAGTCCGTACAGGACTCACAGCGAAGACTGCTCAGAGTTCCCAGAACTACTGCTTAGGATAAACATAACAAACAAACTTTATTAACTAACTTAAACCACCCTAACAAAACAAATAATTTTAAAGAGAACACTAAGAAAACCCAAGACTCCCAGAGGTCAGGTGGCATCACCCTTATCTCAGTTTCAGTCTTTTAAGTCCTTGAGGCTTGAATGCAGAACAAAAGCCATCCTCATCCTCTCTAGCTGCAGGAATCTTCAGGCAAATTCCATGCAGTCCTTTCTTCCTCCTGTGCAACCAGCACCACACAGTCTGTCTACTGGTTACCCTGCTCTCAGTCCAACAAGAGACAACTCCCCTGCAAAACAGTCAAAAGCCAGGAGAAAACATCCTGCAGTCCACTCCTGGCTCAGCTCCTTTCACTCAATCCCTGAGCACATGCACTCTGTAGCTCCCTCTGATTGCTCTTCTCCAGGCCGCTCCTCTAAGGCTTCTCCCAGGTTTCTGACTCCAGCATAACAATGAAACTTGTGGAGCATGCTCAATGTGCTACCACAACCTCTGACCAGAAGATTCTGGTTTCTGGGCTGCAAAATCCACCCAGCAACATAACCCAGCCATAAGGGATCCCTAAAAGAGATTAGTCCTTTTTAAGCATGTGGGTTACAGCTGCACCATTTTAAACCCAGCTGCCATTTTCCTGAGCCTTTCCTGCACTGTCTCCCACTACAGTTCCTTGCTGCTCCCTGTCCAGAGAAGGGCTGCAGGCTCCCTCACTGCTGCCAGCTTCCTGGCTTTATCCTAATCCTGCCTGTTTCTTCTCAGCTGTGGCCACCTAGGTCCCCTTGGCTGTGGCCTGCCCGGTGAATTGGCCCCATCTCAGCTCATAAACTCCTTCTTAAGCAAGTGTGAGGTAAACACCAGATCACAACTGCTGAAATCAGCTTATCTACCAGAATACCTGCAGACAGCTTAACGGGTCTGATTTTTTAAAAGGACTCCAAGGCAATCCTGGCAATTAGGCCAGTAAAACTAACATTAGTAGCAGGCAAACGAGTTGAAATTGTAGTAGAGGAGACAATGATCTTACACAAAAATGAACATGATTTGTTGGGGGGCAGAGTTGACCTGACTTTTGTAAAGCAAAATCATGATGCAGCAATCCCTTAGAGTGATTTGAGATGTCAATAAACATACAAAGAACTAAGGCTGACCCAGGGGAAGTAGAATACTTGGTCTTTCGGAAAGGTTTTGGTAAGACTTTCCCCAAAAGGCCCCAAGGGAAACTAAAGAGTCAGGGGATAAGAGGGAAGGTCCTCTTCTGTGTTACTAACTGCTTAAAACGTAGAAACAAAGGATAGGGCTAAGTGATCAGTTAGCAACCGCTACACTATTTCAGCGAAGTTCTCATAGTACAGAGAGATTGTCAAGGCTGGCTCCCCACACTGGCACTGAGTACAGAGGATTGGGGCCTGCTGGCCTTGGAGTGGTATTGCTACCACCACCCAAATGCAAAACCACTTGAAAAGCCAGGAAGGTGCACTTGGGAATTCCTTCTTGTGAGGTACCCTCAATAACTTTTCTTCCTCTCTCAGGAGAGTGATTGAACCCCAGCTGGGATATCAGCTGAAAATGGGTCAGAATGCCCTTAGTGGTTGGCTATGCAGCCTGAGGCACATGCACACAAAACCTCTTGCCTTTTAGGACACAGAACCACAGCTTATTTTAAAGGGGTAAAATTTTAATTAAAAAGAACAACTAAGAAACACAGAGAGTTGCTTTTCTGGTATTTAACTTAGGTAGTTACAGGATAGTGGAAGGGGGCACATGTGCTCAGCACAGAGTAATCCAAAAACAACCCAAAACCAAAGAAATAACCTGACTGCATCTAGCTAAACATTCCCTGTTTTATTCATGCATGGTCAGTTCCAGACATGAGGCTATCCTGAGCACGGATGTTGCTGGATCCTCTAGGCCATTCCCCCTGGCCCCATCCTGATTCTCCCAGGCGCTTTATTGCCACCAAAGAGGAACAGGCAGGGCTGCTGCTCCAGTTTAAAAACCTGTACTTGTTTCTATTGGCTCTCCTGGGACTCACTGACCAGGGTGTTGGGGTCTATTCTTTACAAAGAGAAATGCCCCCATTAGCATGCTGACACCCCTTCTTTGGTGGTAAGCGATAAGGACCGGTCTCGCTTCTCGCATGCCAAATGCGTCCGATGGCCCAGGTTCCTAAGTGCCTGAGGCTGACAGTGAATAATAGAGCTGAAAGGTCAAATACCGAATAGCCAGGTTACCAATAGACAACTAAAAGACTCAAAGTCTAAAAAAGAAGAAACCAGCTCCCTACAGGGGGTGGTTTGCTTTCTTTTGAGCACTATCATGAATATTCATGCTAATGCCCAGCTTTCCATACCCCAATCTAATTTCCTCACCCACATAACATTGTGGTGCACTTATTCCATGGGCTAGCATACATATTAATGGCAATTAGCTCATTTTCAAACCTGCCACTACTTGCACAAGCTGGTTTAAAGTTAAACAATCTAGGAGTCCTGTGGCACTTTTAAAGACCAACAAATTTATATATTTCATGAGCTTTTGTGGGAGAAAATCCCACTTCATCAGACGCTTCAAAGATGGGGGAACTTACACTTTTAAAGTTGTTATAGTACTTCTACGTTTTGGCAGTGTACCATGTGGTCACTATCAAGTTCTGACTTTGTTAGAGAAACATGTCTAGTTTCCCTGAATCTAAAAGGGTGGCCTTTTATCTATGCCAAGGGTCATAAGCCTAATTAATCATAACGAGCCAGGAGTCTTGTGACACTTCTAAGGACTAAAGAATTATTTATTGCACAAGTTTTTGTGGGAGAAAAATCCCACTTCATCAGAAGTTTTTAAGATGGGGAACTTACAGAATGGGAGGAAAATAAATGCAGGAAAGTGTAAGACATAGGATCAGGTCAGACTGTTACAGCAAATCAAAACAGTTGTTTAGATTCAAACACTGGGGAACAACATATAGAGGAAGGTGAAGTCGAATCACTTTTTGTAATGAGAAAAAAATCCATAGTCCCTATTTAACACTGAGGCAATCGTGTCAAATCTGCATATGAATTCCAATTCTGTAGTTTCTCTTTGAAACTTCAATTCGTTATCCTACTGTCTGAGCACAGCTATTAACAAATCATCAATGAAGTGAACACCAAGATTGAAGTGTTCTCCTATTGGTTTTTAAATATTGTTATCTGATGTCAGATTTGTGTCCATTAATTCTTTTTCACAGAGATTGTCCTGTTTCTCCAATGTATATTGGGGGGGGGGTGCATTCCTGGCACATGATGGCATAAATCATATTGGTGGATTTTTCTTATTACAGAAGATCAATTGACTTCACCTTCCTCTATATGCTGTTCCCCAGTGTTCGAATCTAAACAACTGTTTCGGTTTGCTGCAACAGTCTGACCAGATCCTATGACTTACACTTTCCTGCATTTATTTTCCTCCCATTCTGTAAGATCTCTGTCTTCAAAGGGTCTGACGAAGTGGGATTTTCTCCCACAAAAGTTCATGAGACAAATAAATTTGTTGTTCTTTAAGGCTATGCCTACATTGGGGGGGGGGGGGGGCTTGGAAGTGCAGGCATCCTTGGAGCTGCCCCACTTCCTGCCCCACCCCCAGTCCAAATAGACTCCAGAGTCCGAGCTGGCTAATGGGCCTCATTTGGCTTCAGCTGCCACTGGTAAGCAGCTGGGAGCAGGATCCAGTTCCCAGCCCCTTGCACCTGGTGGCAGGGGCCAGGAGCCAGCTCCTGTTGCTCATTGGGAGGGACTGGGACCCCATTGTGGAAAAGGGCTCGTGGACAAATCGGGCCCTGAGCTGCTTACCATCAGCGGCAGGAGGCTCAGAGCCCAGTCTGGCCCAGAGCCACTTGCCCCCACAGGCAGAGGGCTTGGAACCTGGTCTGACCAGCTCCGAGCTGCCTGCTTGCGACGACAAGCTACTCAGGGCCAGATTGGGCTCCAAGCCGGCTCCTAGACCCTGCAGCCTGCAGCAAGAGGACAGACTGGACTCCCAGTCCATCTTTGCAGGCAAGGGGGGCCAGCAGCCAGTTGCCACCACCTGCAGAGAGGGGCTGGGAGCCCATTCTGGCTCCCAGCCTCTCTCCGCAGACGGCAGGAACCGGCTCCCACCCCTTGCTGCCTGCAGCACAGCTCTGGGAGCTGGATTCAGTTCCCAGCTGCTTGCCACATGGCAGGAGCCAGATTAGGCTCCCAAGGCCGGATCAAGGCCCTGGAGCCCGATGGGGACCCAGGATGGGGCATGGGGCGTGCCCTGCCCTGTAAAGTCGAGTTAAATGCTTAAGTTGTCTTCCAAGGCTGGGATTATTAAGTCGACTTAAGCAAGCGCTTAAGTCGGTTTAATAAATTCTAAACATAGCCTGGGAGTTCCTTAAGTCAACTTAAGAGAGGTTGAGTTGACTTAAGCCTCCAGTGTAGACATAGCCTAAAAGTGCCACAGGACTCCTTCCTTGTTTTGCTCAATTAGACTAACACGGCTACCTCTTTGGAAATAATTAATCACACTTATGCTAATTTGCTTAAGCTAATTATACAGGCCTGTAAATTCCTTGCATTACAGGCAAACATAATAAAGTAATTTAATACAAAACACAAGCAAATTTTAAGACACAACAAGCAAAACAGTAAATAAAGAATAATAATAAACAAATAAGCAGGCTAGCCCTGTGGGTTGCAGTTCAACTCAGTGGAAAGACTCCCCTAAGTTTGGGGGACTTTAGCTCAGACCCATATGGTACACCTATGAACAGACATAAGAGTGAAGGTTTTGCATCAATATAGCTATGTCGTTACCCTGGAGCAAATTCTCTAATATAAATAAACCCATATAGACAGACACAAACATCTATTCACATAACCACACAAAAATCAGAACTGTCTGAGGAAAGACGAGCCCTATGGGAATGTGCTAATTGAAAAAAAGTGTTCTTTTATCTTTGCTAAAAACCACTATGTAAATCTACACTAACACATAGCCTACTATGCTGCTTCAGTTCTGCTGTATTCTCTTACCTTTTGCTTGTTGTAGGAAAAACCACTTTAGTACTGATGTAAGAATATCAATTACTGTCAGTAATTTTGTTTACCGAAGAGTTAGCAACTAAAAATACCATAAACGTATAAACACACCCAGCCACAGAGACACTGGATTTATCTACCAAATACAGATATCTTATAGATACAAACCCACAATAGCCATACTGCAAATACCTACACGCACTCATAAATTCATATGGCCACGTAGACGCAAATGCACATTTATACTCTATGGATATAGACACACAAATGCACAGTTAAATGTGTATATTGCAAGTATACATATATGTACACACATATACACACTAATGCTGCATCTTACCTTCGTGCCAGCCAGATGCCATGGTTTCTCTAACTATAGCATCTATACTTTTATGTCTTGTTTTAGGCGTGTGCTTTTCTCCCTTTCAGTTTCTATTCCTGATGACAGAAACTTAGAAGCTTGGTGTAACCAGTCGCACTCTGCTGGTGATAGGTAACTCAGCTCTATGAGGCAGTGGTTAAAGTATAATGTGATGGGTCCCAGAATCCTCCTAATGTCTGGGTCCCCTTCCCGTATTGTCTGAGCCGCCATCATGCATGTGCAGGCCCCAGACCACATAGGCATTTGCGACCACTTCTCAGTGCCATATGTATCAGTTATCACTCCATAAAAATATGGTTTTCACTCCACAAAAATACTGGCCCTCATCCTGACCTCACACGCAAACCCCCTCCACCCTTCTGCACCTCCCTGACCTTGATCCTGGCCTCACACTCTGCCTCTGCTGCCCCCCACCCGCCATGACCCTGGCCTCATACACTGCCACCTCCGCCTCCCTGACCCCATTCCAGCCTCACATGCTGCCCCCTCCACCCCCTTACCCTCATCCTGGCCTCACATGCTGCCTCCTCCACCCCCCTAGATGGTACTCAGTCCTGGCATGAATGCAGGGGACTAGACTCAGTGACCTCTCATGGTCCCTGCCACCCTGAGCATGCATCTGAGCATGCTCAGGGTGGGAGATCTGAAAACTCCCCGACTCTGGCCGCAGCTCCTAGGCCAGGGCAGGGCGGAACATACATTCCATCTGATTTTTCTATTTTTCAGGGCCCCAGGAGTCTGGCCCCTCAAATTTGTGGGAGTTCTGGGGCATTCTGGCTTACTTTAACCCCTGCTGTGAGGTTATGTGGAGGACAGAGTTTTGTTAGGGTGTTATTAACTTGCCTGCACTTTTACTGTGTTTGGAAAAACTAATCAAATCAAATCAAATCAAATCATAGGTCTGGAAGGGACCTCATGAGATCATTGAGTCCAACCCCCCTGGGAATTGAACCCAGGACCTTCTAAGTACTGTTCTATATATGAGGCTTGGAGAATAATAGTGTCTATATTGATATTTTAGTTGCTTGTTTTTTTATATGAAGTGTCCAGGCTAATTAAAGAAAAGCCTAGAATATTTCTGATTTGCCTCAGTAAGATCAATGCATGAGATCCTGTAACAGGAGACATCCCCCCCCGTTAAGGAATGTGAAGAAACTCTTTCTAAGCTCTCCAAAGATAAGAGATGTACAAAGTACCTGGCAAGAAAGCTGAGCCAGTAGCCTATTCTTTTAACCCTTCTCTTTTTCTGGTGCAAAATATGAGTTTTAAGCTCAAACAATGAATTCCAGCAGTATTCAGATCACACATTTATTCTGCATAATTAAGAATCCATGTGACTAAAACAGCAGGAGTGATATCCCTGAAATGGTTTTAAGAGAGGCAATTATTAAGATGTGGCTCCATCCACTTCTTGTTTCTCTGACTGTAAAATTTAGCAATTTTGGAAATATATTTGCTTGTCACTCAATGACTAGAAACAGCCTTTCACCTTGCTTGTCAAAATGCAGTTACCAGAGGCACCCATTAATGTAGCTGGAATGGGGAAGGGTGATGGTAATATTTAATGCAGGGGAAGAAATATATCCCTTGCTACAATGTTGGCATTGTTCACTGCATAGTAAAGCATCCCTGCCAGAAAACTGCCCTTGAAATCTTTCCCCAAGCCAACCTCCAGAACGCAAAGAGAGGAGTCTCCCTGGGGCTCCATGGAGGGCATTTGTTCACTGAACAGCACCTACAGAGAGCACTTGTTAGCTGCCCTTGGCAATTGAAGACAGAATCTATCACCTATAACTGGGGGAGGGATCCTCCACCAGCCTCTAAAGAGGTTTCTTTATAGACAGAAGGACACTCATGGATGTGAAGAGAAAGAATTTCACTTGAAACCTGTGGGTTGATTTCTCAGGAACAGCCTTGCTTCCCCCGACACTCTTCTCTGTGGGTCAAGCGGTGTAAGAGCAGTCACCAGGAGAAAAAGTCATTCCCATCCCTGGCATCACCAGTCACTGGTCACTGATCCCATCCTGGGCCACCAAATGGAAATATTTCAGAACCTTCCTTAGAGAAACACCTTCCCTGGCATCCCTGCAGTTCTGAGTGATGTGTTTCCACACTGATCTATAATATAGTCTGTGCCTGATGAGTTCAACACACTTTTGTGCATGCATGAATTCTCCCCTTGTTCTGAGCGACTCAGTTCCATGGCTGAGCTGAAACAAACAGGGGTGTTCATTGTAGTTATATTTGGATAGCAAAGTTAACAGGTGAAATTGTGTAACCAGCACCTATTGTGCTATACCATGGTCTTCATGGGCAGTTTCTGTGTGCTTAGGAAAATGTAACAGGGAGATGCTGGGTACATTACTGATAGAAACTGTTTCTATGGGAGTGAGTAGGATGATAGTAATTCATCATCTATCTATCTATTGCATAACTTTTGATACTGTCTCCTATAGTATCCTTGCCAGCAAAGTATGGGTTGGATAAATAGACTATGATGGGGTGGGCAAACTTTTAGGCCTAAGGGCCACATACACAGTATGGCAGGCCATACGAGGTGGGGGAAGGGATAGGACGGAGCTGGAAAGGGGGGATTTGCTGCCATGCTCCAGCAGGGCACCACTGGGCCCATGTGGTCATGGTGGTGGGACCAGCTACCACTCTCTAGCCAGGACACCACAGCAGGGCTCCCATGGTGGGAAAGGGTTGGGACTGAGAAAGGTAGCGTCCACTGCACTCCTGCCAGGAGGGTGCTGTTGGGTCCACACAATGGAGAGGGGTGAAGGTAGGGGCAGAGTTGGGGGGGGACATGGTTAGTATACTCCATCCAGGCTCAGCTGGAGGGCCTGATGAAAGGCATGTGGCCTACGGGCTGTAGTTTTTCCTACTCTGGATTATAAGGTGGATACAAAGCTGGCTAGATCATTGGGCTCAATGTTTATTGAGCAACTGCTTGATGTGCACCTTGCAGCCAGTGACAAGCAGGGCTTTCCAAAAGTTGGGCCAGTGGCTTGATTTGTTCAACATCATCATTAATGACACGGAGGATGGGATGGTTTCCACCACAAGCATATTTCTTCCCCAAGAATTTAATCTATTACATTTCTCAGAGAGTGGCTTTTGTGGTATGCTGGGCAGAGTGCAGTCAGGCATGTCGAGCAAGATGTGTCCTTATCAGTGTTTCTATCAGTGTTGTTCTGTGTTTGGCACTTATATCAGTTTGGCTGCGTGTGTGAATGCGTGCATGAGTCTCTGAGGGCGTCCTCCCTCAGATTACCCTGGCTCAGATCTCTAGTGGGAACTTCATTAGCCTAGTGATCTAGAGTCTGGCTTGGATCTTAAGCAGGGACTGAATTAGCCTGCTGATCCTAAACCAAGGTGTTCCTTTGGTTAATGCTTTGGGTTACCTTTGGCTCAAATCTCTAGTGAGAACTCAGTTAGCTCAGTGATTTGGAGCCTAGGCGTACCTTGTGTGCAAGAAGTAAACTGAGGCAACACTCATGATCAAGGAAACCAACACGACCACAGATCTTTGTAGAAACGAAGGTGCCAGGCTAAGCTTTATTGCAACATAGCACTATGGCAAACAATCCATATTAACAGATTTCTTGGCAGCATTGGTGCTCTCAATGCAACGGAACAGCTCAACTGACAGCAGGACTCGCTGTCACCCTCTCGGCTGCATGAAGTCTGAGCTCTAGGGTTCCTACTTTTATACCTTATCTGCCTTTACAATGAGTGGTCTGCGCACCCCTTCTTTGATGCCACTCCTTAATTTGATAGGTCCCTGGGTGTCACCATCCATCAAGGTGTCATGATTTGGCCAAACCTCTCCTTTGCACAAGTCACTCATGCACAGCATACCTCCTTATCTCTTTTAGCATGAGACCGGCCTAACACCACCATTCTCCAAGTACATTCTCATCTTTATCCATATTATTGCAGTTTCAGCTTATTTTGTGCCAGTTTTGATGAGGTTATGTTTTTGCAACCTGTCTTGTGGTCCCTTCAATTCATGCCCAGTGTGCATGCCATTCAGGCCCACTTTCTTGGGTTAACTCATTAGGCCTTGAGCCAATACCTAGATGCTTCTACTTATCTATCTTAACCTTTTACTTTCTCCTACAGCTTTCACGGAGCTCCTATGCTGGGCAGCACACCCATAAATGGCCTGTGAAACTGTACTGCTTATTGTATTATGAGGAGACAAGTACCATACATTTCTCTGGACTCTGTCACGCAAAAGGACCCTAACTTGTGTAGTTTACATATAAGAACCCTCAGACGGCACTATAAACCAACAGACAATGTTTGTCTAGACCAGTCAAATGTTTTTTTCTTGTGACGCAGTTGAAAAAAATTGTTTATACCAACAACTCAACAATTCCATCTTTGAGCAATGCATTCCAATCTTTTGGCAGCAGCAGCAGGGGGTGCCGTGACCCAGTTACGAGGGTCTGCAACCCACTATTGGGTCCTGACCCTAAATTTGAAAACCACTGGTCTAGACAGCATGGTCTTGGATTAAGCAACATCAGACCTCTTAAAGGGTTGGACTGATGGGAGTCCCATAAGAGATGGTGCATTGCAGTTAAGATATGAGCCTGGAAATCAGAAGTCCTTGTTCTGTCACTGTCACTGAGAGACAATGAGGGTCACTCACCATGCTGTGACTCAGTTTCCCCATCTGTAAAATGAGAGTAATGAGACTTTGAAAAGCAGCATGAGATCTGCAGGTGACATACATGCACAAGTGTACAGGGATAAAATTAGAAAAGTTAAAGCACAAAAAAGACATTTAACTAGCAAGAGACATAGTGGATAACAAGAAAAGATTCTACAAAAACACTGGGAGCAGGAGGAAGGCCAAAGACAGAATAGGTCCATTACAATTTAATAAATAATGAGTTATTCTCCCATTCCAGAAACAGATATTAAATAACATCATAATCAAATTTACAACAGCATGGAAATTCTCAGCTTTACATGCAGTGTATAAAACCCTCAGTGGACAGCAAAGGGTTTAAGCATCTCTGGGGAAAGGAGGCCCCGTGTGCCAACCATGCTTTGCCTGCAGGCAGGGTTGAGAAGGGATCCAGCCAGTTCAGCTGGTGGAAAACAGGCCAAGGAGAAGGGCCCACTCTGTCAGGTCTGCAGCAGGATTCAGCCAGAACCAGGCTAGGCTGGAGAAGGGTAGGCACCAAGTGTGGGATAATGCTTACTAAGATAAACTGCAGCGCTTTTTAGGAAAGAAGGAGGTGGGAAGTGACCAAGGGAGGCTACCCTGAGGCACTCCAGGGTTAAAGGTGTCGGATGGGCCTTGCAGGGTCATTGGTCAGAACCTGGTGGAGTTAGAGGATCTGAGATCCTTACCCCTCCCACTGTGACGGCAAGGTGGAGTGACTACCAGCGACTGCCACTGTTAGCTGATGGACCCCAGACCCATTCATAATGCTTTCTGAACATTAATTCCTATTTACTATAAAGTTCATGCTAGAAACTTGGTCAGTAAAAGCCACTGCAAATACTTTTTAAGGAGTATTTTAAAAAAAGTTAAATTGACTCCCAAAGCAGTGTTTTACATCCTTTTGCCTCACTCACAATTTGCTCTTACTTATTCCTGATTTATACCAGAGTAAAACTTTGGACTTCAGTGGAGCTATTACTGATTTGCATTGGTGGATGTGAGAGAAGAATGGGACCAATGATGTCCAGAGCATTGCAGACAGTATGCGTACAGCTACAAACCCATCCAGCCATAGACTCACGCATTATGCATATTGAACGGAGAGTTTTGTGGCACCTTAAAGACTAACAAATTTACTTGAGCATCAGCTTTCATGGGCTCCAACCCACTTCCTCAGATGCATAAAGTGGACTTTGGTGCAACAGGACTCCCTGTCTGTTTCACTGAAACACTAACACGACTACCCCTTTGGAACTTGTCACTATGCTTCTTTATATTTCATACACAAATCCACAGAAAGGTGCACACAACCACACATATATGAACATACCCACTGCTGTAACCCTATGCAGGGAACACAACGCATGTAACTGTAAACACCATTTTATATAAACACACACGAATGGAAGCGCTCACAATTACACATGTAATCGCTCTCACACTCTGACTCAGATAGCCATAAACATGCTTTCACACACACACACACACACACACACACACACACACACACACACACTGTATTTTTCTCTCTCTGTGCCAGAAGCTATGAGTTCATTTGGCTACTTCTCCAGCCTCTTGCACTGTTTACTAAATATTGTTCATTCAGTTCCTATTCCTGGTCACTAAAACTTTAGGATTCAAAGGACATTGCATCCTTTCTGTTCAAGTTATTTTATAAGTATAGGGCTGTAAGGGAGGTGAAATAAAAAATGTATCAGTTATGATACAGGGTTTCCTTATGAGGCATCTTAGACACATAAAGCAGGTCAACTACTCTAAAAAATGTATGGAGCTTTGATGATCTCTAATAAGGGATGGGAGAATAGCCCCAAAACCTCTAGGAAGGTTTGATGGTGTGCTTGTTTGCATGTGTGTGAGTGATAGAGGTGGACACTCTGAAGATTGAAAAGACGTGGGGTGAGGCACACACAGACGTATGGAGAAGGGGAAAGTTTCTTTTGGATCTTGTAATTTGTTTTCCAGTCATAGCATCGTTGGCAAATCCACTTCAAAATACTGGACCCTGCATCACCTGTAGCTGCAGCCAGGGATTTCCCTAACACCCTCCTATGCCCCCCCCCCCCAAATTTCCCAACACCCCCAGTTGTCAGCTAGTAACAGTTTTACACCAATTTAGCGAGCACCCCTTACATCCCCCCTAACTTAAAGTCCTGGGGAAGCTGCTGGCTGCAGCAGCTGGAAATGGAGTTGCTCTGAGACCTCCTGCTGAACAAGGCCAGGCATGGAATAACTGGGAACTCCCTAAACCAGCATCTGTTAGGTGGGAGATGCTACCAGGGGATGATTTTCTGCAGTGACTTGCTGTTCTTACGCAATCTTCTCTGTATAAATCCATGAAAGTCTGCATATATCTGATGTTTATGGGATGAGACCAGCCTTCTATGATCTCACAAAAAAAGCCAATGCAGGGAGTATGAGGACCAAGTGAAGGCCTAGAAGAAAATGATGGGCTTGGAAAACTAATGTTTGGTAAGTCTGTTCATTTTAAGAGTGAAAACCAGACACTTTCTGCTCTTACTTAAGGAACTCTTAGACTGTTTGTCATACAATGAACCATTCTTACGTTAGCACTGACCAGGGTTTATTCAGGTGAACAATAGGCATTACATTCTGAAAATACAAGAACAAATCAAAGACAAACAAAGGCAGTGTTTCCTGAGGTTATAGCTATTTTATTCAAATGCTATTTTCACAAATGACACAGAAAGTGAAACCTACAAATCTACCAAGAGAAATATAATTGAAAGAAAGAACCTTGGAGAAAAAATCCTAGGATCTCTACAAATGTAAATTAATAACGAGTTTGTTCCTTATAAATGTATTACTCAGAGCAACCTATAAAGCATTATGTTCATCTGTGGAAAGAGCACTGGCTGTAGAATGAGTTATTTTTGTGTTAATTGGATTAAATGTATTGGTATGCTGAGTGAACAGTTTTAACATGATCCAGTCATTGCACATTAAACATTTAATCATCATGCTTTTTCAAAAGGATATAGGCTGAAGCAATGGAAAGAAAATAGTTTAAGAGGAACCAAATCAAACTGAAATGATTAAAAATGCTAGCGTTCAATCAGTTGTCCCATTTAAAAATCCCTTCTCCCCATGCAGATTATGTAAGAATGACCCACCAAGTGAGAAATTGTGCTGTATCAGCAGAGTAGTGGCACTGGGGCTCTCTGTTGTAGCTATTCTGACTGCATCCTCTTCCCATACCCTGCTTTTGGAGTTACCTCCTGGCTGATGGCCTGTGTCAGCTGCTTTCTGTTGCTTAGCTGGTCCAATAAACCAGTGGCTTCCAGAGGGTGGCTGGCTGCCCAGGCCAGAGTATTGGCACGTATCAGAAGTTGATTGACTTGAGTAAACTTTTATGTTGCTCATTCTCCACACACAGACTGAAAATTGGAGTCTGGTTTTCATCAGTTGAAATCTCTAAACAAGAGGGCATGTTCTGGTGAGAAAAGCGAGAGTTTGACATTAATTTCCTCTGGGGGGGTCAGCCGCTTATCATTTACCCTCTAGGCCAGTGGTTCCCAACCTTTTTGAGTAGGAGGACCCCCTCTGAACAACAAAAAAATTTGTGGACCCCCCAAAGGATAATAGTTGTTATTGGGGACTGACTGCAGGTAGCGGTGCTGCAGAAGGGCAGTGGAGGACCTGGCCCCTGCCTGCTCCCAAGCAGTGGGGACATATCCAGGGTAAAGCTGCTCACAGCAGGCAAATACAATTCATTTAGAATATTAGAGCCCTCTCCAACGTGAATCACTGGCCAGCAGTGACTGAGGCCGGATGTATTCATGGATCCCTTACAGTAACTCCACAGACCCCCAGGGGTCCCTAGACCCCAGGCTGGGAACCACTGCTCTAGACTCACTCTGGGATTTAATGGATATGGCAGAATCCCCTGTACCTGCAACCACCTAATATTAATCTCTTTAAATCACATTCAGAACCAGGGAACATTTCAAAGCTGCTGCCAGGCATCCTTACTGGTCACAGCGACTCAATATTAGATCTGGCTGGGAGTATTCCAGCTAAATGGCTTTACAGAAGAAAATGCCGATCTGTCAAATCCAAAATGTTTTGTGGACTTGTACTGGCTATGAAGAAACTTTTGCTGGTAAATGTCATTCAGGTCCACCAGGGGAATTAAAAAAAGATGGTGGTGGGGAAACACACACAAACCCCTGAGGTATGAGAAACCCATGTTTAAGCCCCTGAAATATCTTATTCAGAGCAGGGGCTTGACTCTAGAGCCCAGGCTACACCTGAAACTGTGAAAAATGTAATGGCGTGCATGAGGTACTTAGGTCGACATATCCCCCATTGTGCATTCATTCAGGCTAATGAAACTATTCTCTCATCGACATAGCCACTGCCTTCTGAGGGAATGGATTTAACATAGCAGTGGAAAGTTCTCTTCTCTCACTGTACCGCCTACACTACAGAAGCAAGGCTGCTTTGCTGCGTCTGTCCCATTAGGTTGCTTGAAGTGTAGACATTGTGTAGACAGTGGTTTCCAACATTTTCTCTGCTGTGACACACCTTACTACTTTTAATTAATTTGAGGCACACTGTCATATAGTTTCCAAATGAACTCCTGAATATTCATGAGCCAATGAGCCAATTCAGAGCTCTTTGAGTAGTTTTTTCAAAAAATGTTGTGGCACACCTGCTCAGGCCTGACAGCACACCTGTGTGCCAGGGCATACTGGTTGGGAAACACTGGTGTAGACATCATCTGAGTATCCCAGAAGAGTGTGAAAATGCTGAACACATTGGGCTGGTGGCTACCCTGGGAGAGGAGGAGCGTTCTCACGTACTCTATTCTCCCTCTTTGTGGTTTTCACACAGAAGCTAAGAAGGTCTTGGGTTTGTTCCAATCACCCTGCCACACTGGTGATTTGGAAACTGGGGAGACTTCAGAGCATTTCAGTGAAATATTGAGCAGCACCATTATGGATAGAAGGTATATAAAAGGTTAGCAAAGAAATGGGTAAACCATCTCTGAATAGGGGATGGGAGGCCTTACTGTAGATAAACCCTGAGAGAAGGATGTGCTGGGTAGAGTTGGAAGCTGTACCTGCAAGGGAAGGTCAGGAAGAAGGCTATATAGGACAAAGATGAGATTGAGGAAGGAAAGGAACAAGGGTTTTTTCCCCTCTGAGACGTCTGTAAGCATGCTCTAGAACTTTCTTCGAATTTTGGCTAAGGAAAACTTTGCTAGCTTTATCCCTTAAAGATACAGGAAAAATTTTACATTTAGGCTCTGTTTTACAATAAAGTGAACCACAGGGGTGTTTAAATTCCACCAAGACAGTAAGAAGCATGTTTTCCTCCAACTAACCAGCCGTTTGATCTCCTCAGCCTCGGAGAGATTCCCACAAAATGTTTAGCGTCCCCATGAGGCCATTTGGGAGTCACTATGTGTTGTAGCTCAGCTGTAGGAGAACGACTCCCAGAATCAAGGAGAAATTGAAGGAGATCAAGGAAAAGACCCTCTCAGACACTGGGTTGTACATACAACTGAGGATCATTTCTGGATACAATTTTCCCCTCCCTAAAGTTCTACTGACCTGAAGGATGGTCTGGAGTTCGAGAGAATATAGCATTATCCACGGGGCAAGGTGCCTGGGCCAATAATCATCTCCATCCTTGTCCTCCTCATCAACAAATGTTCTCCAGCAGTAGTTATAAACTGGGAAAATGGAACTATTCAGTCATGGGCTTAAGGAGACAGCAGCGGGCACAGTACATTCAAAGATCCATCAGCTCAAGGTCCAAAGGTGTAGCTATGTTAGTCTAGTTCAACAAAGCAAATAAGGAGTCCTGTGGCACTTAAAGACTAACAAATTTATTTATCACATGAGCTTTCATGGGAGAAAATCCCACTTCATCAGATGCTTCAAAGCATCTGACGAAGTGGGACTTTCTCCCATGAAAGCTCATGCGATAAATAAATTTGTTAGTCTTTAAAAGTGCCATAGGACTCCATCAACTCAAGGGAGCAAGTTATTGAGCCATGAATAGCACTTCTGCTAGAGCAGCTGAGGATACTACAGCATTTGAAACTTTATGTTCCCCTGAGCTTTTCCATCTTTCTGGCCAGGGCAGGTCTCATTAAACTAGTCTTGCAAAATTTCACTTGCTTATACACATAGGACAAGTCATTTATGTTTTGAGGGAAGACTAAAATGTCATTTATTTGCTCATGAATTAGCAGCAGCATGTTATCAGTGGATGGGCTGGTTTCACTCAGGGAGTGGATCAGAGGAAAAATTGCAAGGAAATCCCATGAAATTTAAATGCATTAATATGTTCTTAAGGGAAATCGAAAGATGGCAGATGGAGGCACCATGAAAGAGGCTGGTGTTCTCTGTCTAGTCCTTAATTGCAACATTAGAGATGTTACTTCACCCAAGTACCTGGCTCATCAGTGTGCCTCAGCTCTGAGTTCTCACCCCTAACAGCAAAAGTGGCTTGAGTGTTTATAGCTCATATATGCATCAGCTTCTGTGGTCTGACAAGGGGATCAGTAAGTGACAGCAGCAATAGAGATTTGCTTGGTTTTTATCTGCACTGCTAGGAACAGGACTGAAAACACCAGCACATTTCACCTAACAGTAGGTCAAATAGTAGCTGTCACCTACTGGTTTTAAGTCACTGACTCTCAGGGGAAGATTTGAAACCAGAGGCCTAAAGGGGAAAAAAAGCTCTGTATCCCATTGCACTACACCCCAAGACTTGAAGCCAGACAGGAACCACTTACTGAAGAATGAGAAGATCCCATAATACATTCATGAACCTCAGCGGTGCCACTGGTAAGCAATAGAGCTGATCTGCAGGCAAAATGCCCCGTGTCCCATCTCTGTCCTATCCAGTCCCTGCAACACCATGAGTCATTACCTGGCAGTTCCATGATTTGGATGGTGACTCCGAAGTTCACCAGGCTCTGTAGACCCTGACGACTGCTTTCCTCAGTGTGCCTGTAGAGCCATGCTATGTAAATAACTAAGTTCACATTAGGGTGATTATTCAGGAAATCCTCGATTTTCCTGCAGCAGTCCCCACAAGGACTCCAGGATATGTACCAAGTAATGGAGCAGTGGATGGAAGGACCAGATCTTTGCTCCTGAAAGACATCTAGGAAGTGCATTTCAGCATGCTCTGTGTGAGTGCTATGGCAACATTTCTTCCAGGGCCTTTTACTACTGCTCCATTTTATTTCATAAAGTAGATAAGTCTCCTTTGGAAGGACACTTGGGTCATAATTCTCCTTAAATGCCTCCTTTAATATCTTCCCACTGAAATGTGAGAGAGAGTCATGGGGAGAGTCAAGGACTGCCACTTTATACTTAATAACTTGCCAGTCATAGTAAAATAAAAATGAGAAAGACAAAAAGAGAATCAGTATACGGAAAGGAGAGTTCACAATAAGGTAAATGGAGACACAAAGAGCATGATGAGAGAGAAAGACAGAAAGGCAAGGAAGAAGGAGATTTAAATCTGGTATCACACTAATGAGAAGGGAGTGAGATCTGACTCTTTCCAGCTACCATTTTCTTGTAAATCTTGAGAGAATGTGGATATTGTACTTTCATCTCACCCTTGTGTGATGCCTCTGGATACATGACCCGTTATAAAGAGAAGAGAGTCACCTGGTGCAGAAAAGAAACAGAGGAAGTCATCAAAACTGAGGTCCATCAGTGCTTTCTCCCCTAAACCATGTAGACTACATTTTTTCTTTCTCAACAGACAACTCTTATTTAATACCACGGAGGAGAAAATTCCCTGGTAAGGTACAGTGTCCTGAGTAGAGAGGAAGCGAGATGGGAAGATTGTGGACCCCCCCCCCCATACGGCCATTAATTAATCATGTGTGCATGAGGGAGAATGTCTGTTGCTTGGTATGAAACAATTGGAATATTACGGAACAAATTATAATTATACTATTTACATGTATGTGTGCCAACACTCATTATAATCAGTCAGACTCAGCCCCTCAGTTACCATTTAAAACTCTAAGATCCTTCCAATGTCCAAAAACTGGTCTTCCTCTTTTCTTATTTTAAACGTATATTGTCCCATTTTTGTATTTGAATAGAATAGTCATACTCACTATTAATCACATTTTTAATTGAGATTTTTCAGGAAATATATTTACGTTCTTTCTATTCTGGAAAACGTAAATGCTCCTTATTATTTGCACTGAGAACCTAAAAGGCTAAACTAGATACACATAGCAAAAAAACATTGTGAACGAACATTTTTAAGTGTAGGACACCTGTAAAATTGTCATTTCCTCCTAATCATCAGGAGTTAATGTTTCATAAAAATCCCTCATGTCCTTAAAATTCCTTAGATCAGCAGCTTTTTGTACACAGTTTTCATGACTCTACATTTTCAACTCGAATCTGAGACCCCTCGCAAGGGCAGGCAGAGAAGTTCAAAACATGCTCAGCCATACACGAACCCGATTCAAAGCCCACTGAAAAAAGTAAAAAGACTCACCTTGACTTCAATGGTCTTTGGATCAGAGTTATAAGGTACATATATGAACAGACATAGAAATGAGGGTTTTCCATTAATACAACTATTTATCTACACTAATGCAAGCTTTCTAATATAGAGAAACCCTTCCAGATAGGCACAAACTTATATGCATCAAACACACAAAAATTGGAACTGTTTGGAGAACAATGGGCACAATGAGATGTACTAATTAAAAAAAGAAAAAGAGAGAGAGAAAGAGTCCTGGAGTCCTGTAGCACTTTTAAAGACTAACAGATTTATTTATGCCACCAGACTCCTTGTTTATTTTAATGAACTGGACTAACATGGCTACCCCTCCAGAACCTCTGATTAAAAAGAAGATAGTTGCTTTCAGTTTTGTAAAATAAATATGTATAACTGTTACAACTCATAACCTAGACTGCTGCCGCTCTGCTGTTTTCTCTTACCTTTTGTCTTTGTGAGAAATACCTATTTAGTACTGATGGGAGAAAACCATTTTACTGTCAGTGATTTTGTCTGTCTTTAATGACAGGTTAATAACGAAACACTGGGTGTTTATAAACACACTCAATGAGAGAAAAACCAGAGGTAACTATTATCTATGTGTGAATTAAATACATATATCCACAACAGACATATAGCTGCTTTTACTTATATACCACTGCATTCATACAGGCATGAGCACACATAAATGCACACTTATACTGTATAGACAGAAACACAAATATATCAATATACTTGCAAACATGTACACAAACTTTTCGACTACTGATGCATCCTTACCTCCATTCTGCCCAAAAGCCATGGCTTCCTTTGAGTACAGTGTCTCCAAAACAATCTTGTTTTACTAGAGCACTTTTCAGTTTCTATTCCTGAGAAGAGAAACCTAGATTAATTAGCTGTACCCAGCCAGTGACTGGTGACTCAGCGCTATGAGGTTAGCCTCTGAGTGATGTGTTTGACCGATCTCAGGACTGATTTAAAACTGTTCTTACATACAATTATTATAATGTGTTCTTCCCGTGTTAGGGTGGGACAAACTTGCCTGTACCTTTACTAAATTTGATGAACTACTTATATTTTTCTACACGTGGGGCTTGGAGAATAATGGCTTCTCTATTGATATTTTTAGTTGTCTTTTGAATTAAATGAAGTATGAAGCTCATTAAGGGATCTCCTAGGGAATTTCCGCTTTCCCCACTTGTTACCTGCACACAAGGGCACCACACCCTTCCCCAGTCCTTAGGGCTCCAGGCAAAAGGCACCTACCCTTACTCAGTTCACACTCTAGGGCAGTGGTTTGCAAATATAGGGTCGGGACCCGGTAGCATCACCAAAGACTGGAATGCATTGCTCAAATATGTAATTATTGGGTTGCAAGCATAAATGATTTTTTTCAACTGGGTCCTGAGGGAAAAAAGTTTGAAAACACTGCACTAGTGGCTCAGGGACACCCATTCCCAGACTGCATGACTCTGGGTGTAAGCTGGTTAATTGAAATACTCACCCTTTCCCAATCAGTAGGGCTCTGGGTGTAATTCTCTGCAGACTTCCAGGATCTTTTATGAGGAAAAAGTGCAGGATTTCCCAGAAGACTGGGTGGGGCTTGAACCAGTTGGTAATGTACATTATTTGGAAACCCTTCCATATAGAAATGAGCCCTTGTTCTCCCATCTGGCCCCAGTGGAAGGCTTACACTAGACTACAGGGCCATAACTAGCGGTTCCAGTGCCTGGGGCAAGCAGCCCCAAAAGGCGACCCTCTGGTCCTAGTCTGTGACCCATCCATACAGCAGTGGGGAGGGGGTTTGTGACCCTTCCCACCCACAGCCAGAGCTGGTAATGGGGGTCCCTATCCCACCACTGCAGGAGAAAGTAAAAGATTAAGAAAGATAAGTAGAAGCATCTAGGTATTAGCTCAAGGCCTAACGAAATAATCCAGGAAAGTGGGCTTGAATGGCATGCACATTGGGCATGAATTGAAGGGACCACAAGACAGGTTGCAAAAATATAACCTCATCAAAATTGGCATGAAATAAGCTGAAACTGCAATAATATGGATAAAGATGAGAATGTACTTGGAGAATGGTGGTCTTAGGCTGGTCTCATGCCAAAAGAGATAAGGAGGTATGCTGTGCATAAGTGACTTGTGCAAAGGAGAGGTTTGGCCAAATCATGACACCTTGATGGATGGTGATGCCCAGGGACCTATCAAATTAAGGGGTGGCATCAAAGAAGGGGTGCGCAGACCACTCATTGTAAAGGCAGCTAAGGTATAGAAGTAGGAACCCTAGAGCTCAGACTTCATGCAGCCGAGAGGGTGACAGCGAGTCCTGCTGTCAGTTGAGCTGTTCCATTGCATTGAAAGCACCAGTGCTGCCAAGAAATCTGTTAATATGGATTGTTTGCCATAGTGCTATGTTGCAATAAAGCTTAGCCTGGCACCTTTGTTTCTACAATGATCTGTGATCATGTTGGTTTCCTTGATCATGAGTGTTGCCTCAGTTTACCTCTTGCACACAGGGTATGCCTAAACCCAAAGCATTAACCAAAGGAACACCTCAGCTTAGGATCAGCAGGCTAACTCAGTCCCTGCTTAAGATCCAAGTCAGACTCTAGATCACTGGGCTAATGAAGTTCCCACTAGAGATCTGAGCCAGGGGTAATCCTGAGGGAGCACACCTTCAGAGACTCACACACACATTCACACATGCAGCCAAACTGATATAAGTGCCAGACACAGAACAACACTGATAGAAACACTGATAAGGATACATTTTCCTCAACGTGCCTGACCGCATTCTGCACAGCCACCACAGGGAGAAGGGACCCCACCCACCGCCTCTGGCCACAGCTGGCAGGGAAGCAATCCCCCCCTCCTGCCTCCAGCCACAGCAGGGGGAAGCAATTGCCCCTGCTGCCTCTAGCTGCTTTCCTGCCGTGGCCAGAGCTGGCAATGGGGGTCCCTACCCTACCACAATGGGGAGAAGGGACCTCCGCTGCTGGCTCTGGCTGCAGCAGGGAAGTGATCCCCCTGGCGGCTCTGACTGCAGTGAGGGGATTGCTTCTCCCTGCCACAGCCAGAGGCAGCAAGGGCGATTGCTTCCCCCTGCCAGAGCCAGCAGGGTGGATCATGTCCCTGCCATGGCCAGAGGCTGCAGGGGTGTTTGCTTCCCCCTGGCGTGACAGGATCACTGGGGAGGATAGCTTCCCTGCTGCGCCCAGAGGCAGCAGGGGCAATCACTTCCCCATGGGGCTCTTTTAAATTGGTGCCCGGGGCAAAGCCCCTTTCTCCCCACCGAAGTTACAACCCTCCTAGACTATAAAATGTAGTAATTTTGGAAATAAATTTACTCATTGCTCACCAATGTGAAACAGCTTTTTCACCTCACAGTGAAAATTGCAGATACTGCAGGCACCTGCAGGTGTGGTAGGAATGGAAGGGAGATGGTTAGTATTCAGTGCAGGGGAAAATATATATTTTTTGCCGTGAAGTTGGCATAGTTTCCTGTAAGGTAAGAGACCCAGACCCCAGTACTCTTTCCTGAAATCCTCCCTCCATTCCCAGCACACAGAGAAAGGAAGAAACCTGCCAAAGAAACTTTTCAGCTGGCCTTGGCAACTGAAGAGAGATTCTATGATCTATAATTGGGGCAGGGAATCCTCCCACAGCCTCTAAAGAGGTTTCTTTCTAGACAGAAGGACCCTCATGGGTGGGAAGAAGAGAACGAACTTCACTTGAAACCTGTGGGCTGATTTCTCAGGAACAGCCTTGGTTCCCCAAACACTCTTCTCTGTGTGTCATGGAGGGAACAAGGTGTAAGAGCAGTCACCAGGAGAAAAACCCAGTTCCCATCCCTGGCATCACCAGTCGCTGGTCACTGATCCCATCCTGGACCACCAAAGGGAAATATTTCAGAATCTTCCGTAGAGAAACACCTTCCCTGGCATCCCTGCCAGTTCTGAGTGATGTGTTTCCACACTGATCTATAATACAGTCTGTGCCTGATAAGTTCAACACATTGTTGTGCATTGCATGGAGTCTCCCCTGAATTCTCCCCTTGTTCTGAGTGACTCAGTTCCATGGCTGAGCCGGAACAACCAGGGTATCCACTGGAATTATACTTGAAGGGCAAGTTAACAGGTGAAAATGTGTGACCAGCACCAATTGTGCTGAACTATCATCTTCATGGGCAGTTTCTGTGAAGTTAGGAAAATGTAACAGGGAAATACTGTGTAAATAGAAACATAGTGTTAGAAGTGATCACAAGGATAATCTCATCCGGGGTCTCAAACATATGGCCCGTAGGCTGCATGCAGTCCCTAACGCTATTTCCTTCAGCCCACAACAACTCTATTGTCACCGATATTGGCAATATCTTTGTATGGAAAGGCATCAGTGGTGCAGCCCTCAGGCTAATATAGAATCATAGAATCATAGGGTTGGAAGGGACCCCACGAGGTCATCTAGTCCAACCCCCTGCCAAAAAAAGCAGGACCACTCCCATTAGATCATCCCAGTCAGGGTTTTGTCCAGCTGGGACTTGAACACCTCCAGAGATGGAGATTCCACCACCTCCCTAGGCAACTTATTCCAATGCTTCACCACTCGCCTAGTAAGGAAGTTTTTCCTAATATCCAGCCTGGACCGCCCCAGCTGTAACTTGAAGCCATTGCTTCTCGTTCTGCCCTCTGTTACTACCGAGAACAGTCGAGCTCCCTCCTCCTTGGAGCAACCCTTCAAGTAGTTGAAGGTTGCTATCAAATCCCCCCTCAGTCTTCTCTTCTGCAGGCTAAATAAGCCTAGTTCCTTCAGTCTTTCTTCATAGGGCTTGTGCTCCAGCCCTTTGATCATTTTGGTTGCCCTCCTCTGGACTCTCTCTAATTTGTCCATGTCCTTTTTGTAGTGGGGAGCCCAAAACTGGACACAGTATTCCAGATGTGGCCTCACTAGTGCAGAATAGAGGGGAATGATCACATCCCTTGATCTGCTGGTAACACTTCTTCTGATGCAGCCCAGTATGCCATTGGCCTTTTTGGCAGCAAGAGCACACTGCTGACTCATATCCAGCTTCCCATCCACCATGACTCCCAGGTCCTTTTCTCCAGTGCTGCTATTTAGCTGATCACTCCCCAGCCTGTAGCAGTACATGGGGTTTTTTCGTCCCAAGTGCAGGATTTTACACTTATCCTTGTTGAACCTCATGAGATTCCTCTTGGCCCACTGCTCCAGTTTGTCTAGGTCTCCCTGAATCCTGTCTCTGCCCTCTAGGGTGTCTACCGTTCCCCCCAGTTTGGTATCATCTGCAAACTTACTAAGTGTGCAATCTATCCCATCATCCAGATCATTAATGAAAACATTGAACAGAACTGGCCCCAGGACCGACCCCTGGGGCACACCACTTGTTACTGCCTGCCAACTTGACATGGAGCCATTGATTCCTACACGCTGAAACCGTTGTTCTAGCCAGTTTTCTATCCACCTTACAGTCCATGCATCTAACCCATACTTCCTTAATTTGCCAATGAGAATGCTGTGGGAAACCGTATCAAAAGCCTTGCTAAAGTCAAGGTATATCACATCAACGGCTCTTCCCGCATCCACAAATCCAGTCATCTCATCATAGAAGGCGATGAGGTTGGTCAGGCATGATTTACCCTTGGTAAATCCATGCTGACTGTTCCTGATTACTCTACGTTCCTCCAAGTGTTTCAGGATGGATTCTTTGAGAAGCTGCTCCATGATTTTTCCAGGGATTGAGGTGAGGCTGACAGGTCTGTAATTCCCTGGATCCTCCTTTTTGCCTTTCTTGAAGATAGGTACTATATTTGCTTTTTTCCAGTCCTCTGGCACCTCCCCCGTTCGCCACGAGTCTTCAAAGATAATGGCCAACGGTACTGCTATCTCATCAGCCAGCTCCCTCAGCACCCTCGGATGCAGTTCATCCGGCCCCATGGACTTGTGCACATCTAGTTTCTTTAAGCAGTCCCTAACCTGACCTTCTGTCACCAAGGGCCTCTCTTCTTCTCCCCAGTCCCCCATACCTAGTGTAGTGGGCTGGGAGCTGACCTTGCTTGTGAAAACTGAAGTAAAAAAAGCATTGAGCACTTCAGCTTTTTCCTCATCCTCTGTCACGAGGATGCCTGCCCCATTCAGTAAGGGACCTACACCCTCCCTGATCCTCTTCTTGTTATTGATATACTTGTAGAACCCCTTCCTGTTATCCTTCACATCCCTTGCTAGTCGCAACTCCATTTGTCCTTTGGCCTTTCTGATTTTATCCCTGCAGTCCCGAGCAATGTCTTTATATGCCTCCTTAGTCATCTGTCCTAGCTTCCACTTCCTGTAAGCGTCCTTTTTATGCTTCAGCTCAGTGCAGAGCTCTCTGTTAAGCCACAGTGGGCGCCTTCCACATTTGCTGTGCTTTCTCCTTATCGGAATTGTATCTTCCTGTGCCCTTAGCAGGGTTTCTTTAAAATGCACCCAACTCTCTTGGACACCTTTCCCCTTCAGAGCAGCCTCCCAAGGGATCCTGCCCATCAGTTCCCTGAGGGAGACAAAATCTGCTTTTCTGAAGTCTAGGGTTTGTGTTTTGCTTCTTTCCTTCTTTCCTTTAATCATCAACTTGAACTCAATCATTTCATGGTCACTGCTACCCAGGCTGCCATTGACCTCTACTTCCCTGATAAATTCTTCTCTATTTGTGAGCAGCAGATCGAGAGGCGCAAGGCCCCTCGTTGGTTGCTCCAGCATTTGTACCAGGAAGTTGTCCTCAACACTCTCCAGAAACTTCCTGGATTGCCTGTGCACTGCTGTATTGGCCTTCCAGCAGATGTCAGGGTAATTGAAGTCCCCCATGAGAACCAGGGCCTGTGCTCTAGAAACTTCTGTTAGTTGTACACAGAATGCTTCATCCACTTCCTCCTTCTGATCTGGTGGTCTGTAGCAGACACCTACCACAACATCCCCCTTGTTGCTCTCCCCTCTAAACTTAACCCACAGACTTTCAACTGGCTTGTTTCCACTTTCATAATGAAGCTCTGAGCAGTCATAGAGCTCCTTTACATATAGTGCTACTCCTCCCCCTTTCCTTCCCTGCCTGTCCTTCCTGAACAGTCTATACCCATCTATTGCAGAGCTCCAGTCATGCAAACTATTCCACCACGTCTCTGTTATCCCAATCATGTCATAGTTCTTTGTCTGCGCTAGTGCTACCAATTCCTCCTGCTTGTTTCCCAGGCTCCTTGCATTTGTGTATAGGCACCTAAGATACCCAGCTGATTGTCCTACTTTCCCATTTTGACATTCAATTCTATTGTATCGACCTCCCTGGATTTTCTTTTGGTGTTGACCTCCCCCACCTGCCTCAGGCATTAGGGCTTCATTAGAGCATCTAAGAAAGTTATTTGATTCCCCCCGCATGTTCCAATTATCCTCTCTTCTATCCCTGGAGTTACAGTCCCGGCACCCCCCAAGTTCCATCCCATCCCCCTGGTCTCCCACATAGTCACTTACCTGTGGGCATTGGTCTCCTTCCCCCTTCAGACCTAGTTTAAAGCCCTCCTCACTAGGTCAGCCAGTCTGCGTCCAAATACGCTCTTCCCCTTCCTCGAAAGATGGAGTCCATCTCTGCCTAGCAGTCCTTCTTCCTGAAACAGCAACCCATGGTCGAGGAAGCCAAAGCCCTCCTGACGACACCATCTTCGCAGCCAAACGTTCATCTCCAGGATGCATCTGTCTCTGCTCAGGCCTCTACCCTTGACCGGAAGAATCGAGGAGAACACCACCTGTGCTCCAAACTCCTTCACCCGCGCTCCCAGAGCCCTGAAGTCACCTTTGATCTGCCGAGGATCACCTCTCGCAGTATCATTGGTTCCTACATGGATGAGAAGCATGGGGTAGTAGTCAGAGGGGCAGATGATTCTCGACAATCCCTCCGTAACGTCTCGGATGCGGGCACCTGGCAGGCAGCATACCTCTCGAGAGATCTTGTCAGGGCGACAGATGGGTGCCTCCGTCCCCCTCAGAAGTGAGTCCCCAACCACCACAACTCTACGTTTCCTCCTAGCTGTGGTGGCTGTGATCCTCCCAGCCTCGGGGGTGCATGGCCTCTCCTCTTCCACCTCCTTCACCGTCTCTAGCACCGCATAACGATTCTTCACCACAACAGAGGGTGGGTTTTGGGCAGGGGTGGAGCACTGCCTACCGCCAGAGGTAACCAGCTGCCAGTGTCCTCCCCCTGCCACAGGCTCCCCATCCAGCTCCAGTGTTGTGGCAGTAGTCTCTGGTACCTGGTCAGTGCCCTCCTCCTTGCACTTCTCCTCGTGGATGCTGTCGAGGAACTTCTCCAGGGTGTGGATACTCCTAAGCCGAGACACCTCCTCCTGTAACTCTCCCACCTGCCTTCTGAGAGATACAAGTCCTCATGTGGCCCTGTACTAGTGCTCATGGGGTCCTCATGACGACTTGAGTCTGAGACCCCTGATCTAATCTATTCCCATACTGAGATGTTAGATTTGTTTTATCTAAACGAGGGGGAGCAGGCCCCCGGGGCCAGGGGTGGAGTTGGAGGAGAAATAGCCTCAGGGCAGGGGGTAAATCAGAGAGGCCCTGGGGAGCTGCCCGGCATGGCAGCTGAGAGTCAACCCCAAGGAGGAAAAGGGGTGCTGGTAGAGAGCCACAGGCCTGGATTAAGGGGCCTCGGTGCCCCGTGTTGCCTGACTACTGTAGGCTCTCCCAGGCTGACTACCTCCAGACGGGCCCCCAACTACCATGCGGGTCCCTGCTAGGGCCAGCACTGGGGGCTCCCAAGCTGTATTCTCAGCTGGTCTGCCTCATGTGCCAGCTAGCCCTGGCCCCATCCCTTGAGTAGAGTGGGAACAAACAGGGCTGCCCTGTCTCGCCCCTGCGGGCGGATAACCCAGCGATGTTCCCTGTAAGCTGCATGCACCCTCACTCCCCGGTGCACACCTCAGTGCCTGCCACACGCTGCCAGCAGCTGTGGCACCTAGCTGGCCCTGAACACACATTCTTCCAGCTGGTAGGGAGCTGTGCCAGGGGATTTAAAATCTCCACCTCCCCCATGCTGAGCATGGGAGATTTTAAACTTCCCGATGTGGCCTCCTGCCAGGAGGAAGAACGCTGGCAGTGATGGGCATGCTCGGGCAGGAGCAGCTCCGGCAGCCAGGTAAGCGGCTCTGAGGGAGTCGGAGACAAGGAGCCGGGAAAGGGTGCCGGGGGGACTTGGGGAAGCTGGCCGGCAGGCACGTGGGGAAGGTGCACAGCTGGGGGACTCGGGGAAGCCGCCTGGTCCACCAGGGAAGGTGCTCAGGGGAACAAGGAGTCAGAAGTTTCCCCCGGACTTGAAATTAGGGAGGGTGTAGGGGGAGGTGTGGAGGGTGTTCATTAAATTGGTATAACACCATTACTAGCTGACAACTGGGTGGGTGTTGGGAAATTCGGGGAGGAGGGGTGTTAGGGAAATCCCTGATATGCCTTGTATACAAAGAAAAGGAAATGGAGGCAGGGATTGTAAACATTCAAACTCCACACTGCAGTTGTCACCTTTCTCATTACTTTGGGATTTCTTTTAGTCTTGTGTTCAAATAATGAACAAAACTGGCCCTTCGTAGCATATGAGATTTGACTAAACAGCTTGCAGTTGTACTGATGCTAAGGAATACCCCAATACCCTCTCAGCCAGGTGGACTTTTTGGCAGTTTCAGAATATTAAGATAGATTTTTTTTAAAATAATTAGAAAGGCTGTTAATCTCAAAAGCTTGTGCAATAAATAAATTTGTTATCTGTCTTTAAAAGCCCCACAGGACTCCTTGTTTGTTTTGCTGGACTAAACTAACACAGCTTCCCCTTTGGAATTTTGCAATATTCCACGTACTCACGATCCATCATCATCATCTAAGGGAAATCATCATGCAGGGAAAATCACAGGATTTGAACTTGTACAAAAAATATACATTTCATGACAAGCCACAGAAATGGCTCTAATACCTTTCCAAGCAAACAGAACAGTTTTATAGATGCAGATCTACCAACCAACTTTAAGGGGGGAAAAAAAAAACTTCTTAAAGCAACATTTTCTTGTCACTAAAAAGAAAGAAACTAAAATCAGAGGCAGAAATAAAATCTGTGGTATGCTTACAATGCTTGGGTTCCCAACATTAGTAAGGGAAATACTTTAATTAAATTTAGCTAAGCCTCAGCCATTCCTCTGTGGTTTACTTCAGCTGTGCATTGCATGTCTTTAAAGAGCTCTTCTAAACTGCACACAGGCTGCTTTATTTACAGTATATAGAAGGATCAGGTGGTTTCCATTTTAGGGCTCGAGGTGGGAAAGAATTTTCTTTTCTGTGACTGTAAACGGGCACTGTGGCCTCCCTCAGAGTCAGGGACGGAGGAAAGGCCTGAACACCCCCCTGGTCGGACTGGGGAACTGCAGGCCCCAGAGCCTGTAAGTGGAAGGACTGGACCAAGCCAGGAAGTATAAAAACCCCAGCTAACAGCTCAGTAGGAGCTGAGCTGTTGAGGGAGAAGGATGTGTCTCCAGGGAGGCTGCTGGTGGGAAAAGGCTTGGCCTGGGTCAGGCAGCAAACCTTGGCCACCCTGGCAGAACAACCCTACGGCCAGCCCAGCTTCCTGGGACTGGTGTCAGGAGAGAAAGAGGTTCGTTCTCTCTTCTGGTGCATTAAAGATGCAGACAGCAGGAGGAGAATTACAAGTTTATTAGCACCCAGAGCTACTAGGTGCGGCCGGCCCCGAAGGACCACTTTCTTTTTGTATTTATTACATTACACAGTCTATTGAATTACATTCAAGGTTTTCAAAAATGGTTAAACACAGAAAAACTGCAGCTTATTGATTAACAATGTATCTATGAAGCGATTATACAATGTTAGACCACGGGGGAGGGATAGAAACTAAGACCCCATTATGGGAAAACTAGGTGAGAAGCCTAAATGAGGAGTGGGTTGCTAAGTGGTTATAACAGGTGTTTGTGGTTATTGTAATGTAGGTGTTTTCCTGTTATTCTAGCTTTGGCTTTTCATTATGGCTTCGCTTTGGGCTACAGTTGCTAACGCTGCTCTGCCTGAACTAAAATAGCTGCACGCTTTGCTTGAGTTGCTTGGTTTTACTAGGCTGCATATCAAATTTTCTCTACACTGGGTGACCGGGAGGGAAACCCTGAGGCTGCCAACTGGGGAGGACACCCCAGGACTTGTTGGGGCCCAAACCAGCTGCCCAGCGAGGGGGCCGACCCCTGCGTAGAAGAAGAGATGGAGGTAGACCCCTACACTCCCTGTGACCTAGAGGAGCTCCCGCTGGCAGAGGAGGAGCTGCCGATGATGTATGGACCTTGTGATCTAGAGGAGATACCCCTTGCTGATGGGCCAGAGGAGTTCCCGGAGCTACTACCCATGAATGCTGAAGGTTTTACGGGGATACCCCAAGCCACTTATGAAGGTGGCCTCAAGGATGGCTATTCTCGATGGACATAGGTACTTGGGCTGTGGTGGGAGGAAGTAGCCCAAGGAAAACAAAGTGCCAAACACTGGCTGGTGTCAGCACATTTCGGCTGGAGCCCTGCTGACCCAGTGGTGGACCGTTCTGCCACTGGACAGGGCCCTGGGCTGGGATGCAGTGGAGCGAGTGGGCCTGTGTCTCCCTCCTCAACCCCCTTCCTTTGCTAAAGACCCCAAGTGATCCCTAACCACCTGAGCTGTCTATAGACTTTGGGACTGCCCGCCCTGGGCAGGGGGTAGAGACTTTGGGACTTCCTGCCATGCCTGGGGGGGCGGGGTTATAAGAAGTGTCCGGGTGCCCGAAGGGGTGCCAACTGAGGCTAACTCCCCCTGAGTGCCAGCAGGAAGTGCCCTACCAACCCACCGGAGACCCCAACTGCTTACAGTGATCCTTCTCTGCAGACCCACTTTTATCATTTCATTAGGGATGGAGGCAATGTGCTTAGTGTATGTCAGTTTTTCCTCTCAGTACGATATGAATCACGTAAGACTGGTCTTGGCAGAACAGTAGACAGCCGGAGAGCTGAACAGCTCTCTTTAAAAAGAGCTATGAATAACAGACCACATCTTTTTTTCTTTGTCTGCATGTTTTTAAGGCCATTGGACCCAGATGTTGGTATTGTCCTGAAGCACTCAAGCTCAAACAGTCTCTTTTGATATAACGCCTGGTTCAAGAAGAGAGATTATACAATAAACTATGTTGTGTATAAATGTGGCACTAGTTACTTTGAAAGATGGTAGAGTTGCATCTATAAAACTGTTCCATTTACTTGGAAAGGTCTTAGAGTCATTTCTTTGGCTTATCATGTAATGCATATTTTTTGTACAAGTTCAAATCCTGTGATTTTTCCCTGGATGATGATGATGGATCATAAGTGCATAGAATACTATGAAGTTCCAAAGGGGCAGCCATGTTATCTAGGCCAGTAAAACAAACAAGGAGTCCCGTGGCACTTTTAAAGACTAACAAATTTATGTATTGCATGAGCTTTTGTGGGAAAAAATCCCACATTGTCAGATGTTTGAAGATGGCGAACCTACAGAATGGGAGGAAAATAAATGCAGGGAAGTGTAAGTTGTAGGATCAGAGCCAGTGTTGCCTCTAAGCTGATGATGCAGCTGAGCAAGTTATGGATGCACTCAGGGAACCAGCAGGCAGCAGGGAAGGGGCCTGATATGGGCTGGGGGACCAGCAGGGAACTTGCTCAGCTGCATCATCACCTCAGAGGGAACATTGCCACCCAGTCCAAGGGAGGATTGGAGCATGGAGCCTGGCCTCTGGCCCACATCCTGTCTCCCACCCATGCTGGCAAGCAGCCAGTCCCAGAACCAGCTGGGGGGTGGACAGCAGAGAGCATGATGGGCCAGACAGAAAACTCACATGGGCTAGATTTGGCCCATAGGCCATATGTTTCTCACCCCTTGTGTAGGTGATGATTTGTTTATATTGCTCTATATGCTAAAATGTAAGTATCAGTACCATATTTCTATTTCAATTGGTTTTATTTTATAATTATGTGGTAAAAATGAGAAATTGAGACACTGAAATAGTTTGAGATCAGTATGTGGCTGGCACTCATCATGACATCTCTCTTCAGTCAGACCAGGGAGGTCTCTTGTTTCTCTCAGTATTTAGAGGAGACTGGGTCTGCGTAAGCCCAGCTGTCTTAAGACTGAGTCCAGAGAAGATACAGGTGATGCTGGGGAAAGCATCAAGAGGAAACAGTATGGCTAAATCTGCCCCTCTGCTGTAGAAAAGTGGCTTGAATTTATCCCAAGCAATTCAATCTGACAGTTTTCTTGTAAAGTGGCTTCAAGAGAGCTTCAGCCATGAGTGGCACACCCATAATTGGCCTCCCAACCTGAGCTGCTATACAGCTAGTCCTCACTTAGTGACCTACTCGTTTAGTGACCCCTCAGAGTTATGACCGGCTCTCTGATGAGTTGGTATTATGGCGATGTACGAGAACTCGCATCAACTCTCTCAGATTACCTATATTTACAGTACACTATGCAAACTAAGTTCAGTACATTAGAGCTTAAAACATTTAAAATATATATGAAAAATGTTATAAATGATGCAAAGGTGACATTAAAACTATCTACCGATGGTTGAAAAACCCACTACCAGTAAAGTACATTATGCCTGAAATACCAGTAAGGGCTGCTCCTCGTTTAGTGACCAATTCGTTTATCAACCGGGTTTCAGGAACGGAACCCGGTCACTAAGTGAGGACTACCTGTATTACAGTGAGATAAACACTGTACATTTCCCTGGACACGTTCATCCAAAATCCTCCTACCCCATGTAACACATGCAGTGGTTAAAGTATAATTTGATGGACCCTGGAACCCTACTCATCTCCGGGCCTCCTTTCCATGTTGTCCAGGCCCCCTTCATGCACGGGTGGGTCCCAGACCAGGTAGGCACTTCTCAGTACCACATGCATGGGTTATCACTCTGCTCGACACCCACACCCACTCACCCAGCTACACACACCCTGCCCCACACAAGCCCCAGCAGCTCCATGCCCCCCAATCCCAGAGGTCAGCACCCTCCCCGAAGGCCCGGGGACAAGAGCCATACCTGTCTCCAAGGGAGCACTCTGGGGTGCAGCAGCTCTGGTGGCAGCTCGGGGGGTGCCTGCCGTGCCGCTTCTCCCAGCCCCACCTGGGGCTCTCCTGGGCCGAACTGAGGCCTTACCTTGGCCGTTTCTACTTGTCTCTGCAGTGGCACATCTGTGCCAGACTCAGTGCCAAGCAGCAGCACCCCAGGGTGCACTGGCCAGTGAAGTTGTGGCTGAGGGCTGGCTGCCAGGAGGGCAGGCACAAGGGCAGCAGGGCACTTTTTAGAGCAGGGCAGGTGTGCCTCTACTCTGCTTGTAGCATTGCCTGCCCTGCCAGAACGCACCAGAACGCAGAGTTCTGGCTTGTGTTTCTATTTTTAGGGGCCCAGGAATGCTGGCCCCTAAAAATAGTGGGCTCTGTAATGGTGTTCTGGGGCATTCTGCTTACTTTAAGCCCTGGTTGTTCTCATTTTCTGGCCTAACGTGACACCCAACATGCATTTGTAGGTTCACTTTAAAGTATGTCCCCAGAAACTCTACCACAGATTAGGAGCACTCCCAGTCCTAAGAGGGCCTCCAGGAGAGGGACCAGGTGGTGGAGCAGTGCGACAAGGATTGTGATACCTTTCTTTAAAGGCTTTTTCCCCACAGTTGATTTCAGCAGTGTTTGGGCCTCAGTTTCTCCATATTTTGATGCTGCTGCCCCATCTGATTTCATGGAGCTGGTAAATCACCCTGGAAGTGCAGTTGCTTCATAAAACTCAATACACCTTCAGCTGTATTTTCCACCAGAAACATAAAAAAATAGTCCAGTGTGTCACAGAAAGTGTGATGGCCGCCAATGGCATTTTCACTAGCCTTGTTCCTACGTAATTAAACCAGGGGCAGAGAGAAAGATTTTTAATAAAAATGAATGAGGAAGACTATCACAGGTCCTCTAAACCCCACTTGTTCTGGAGCCCTTGATATGACTGTGTCCCCAAAACTGACCAGAATTGTCGTTCTCACCTCTAGATGGCAACCTCAGTGATATGACCATAAGCAAAGATAAGAAAGTCATCTATCATTCTGCAGCTGAAACACTAAAGAAGACAGAAAGAGCCAAGGTCTCCCAACTTTGCCTTTTTTGTGATCACATAAGTCAGATGTAGTGTGCAAATAGATGACCCTTGTTCAGTGTTGTTGAATCTCTGACATCACATTTGATATACTCCTTAGGAAAGGGGGAATTCTTCTTATCTCCAGTTCTGGTGATCATAACCCTACGTGTTAAGTCTCTAGTGAAGCATCCAATCTACTATGCTAATTCTCTGTGTGCGTGACGTGAAGTGTGCCATGTGACAGGCCATTATGATGTCTGAGGTGACTCAACCAATTGCTCCCAAGGATTGCTCCCAAAGAAGGAGCAAGGAGCAATTGGTTGGGTCACCTCTGATATCACAATGGCCTGTCACATGGTACACCCACCCAGACACCCCTTCAACACCCCCACCGCCTGCTCCTGCTCCATTATTCCTCATCCCTCCCTCCACATCCCGTGCCCTCATCCTTACCCCCATGTCTCCACCTGGACCCCTCACCTTCACTTCCACCATGCCCCCTACCCCATCCTTCCTTATCTCTCTGATGTATACGGTACTGACAAGTGGTTGCACCCCACCACATGCCCCCATCTGCCCCTTCTCTGCCCCCCTTCACAACTTTCAGCTGTTTGCAATATTTTGTGTTGACTCTTCAGACAATTTTATGTGGTGCTCACTCGTGGAAGAAACCAGGATTTTCCCCCATCATTTTTGACAGCATACAGCCAGTCCTCTTTATAACCAGGAATAGGAATGGGCATAAATCCTCAAAGATATTTAGGTACCTGACTCCACTTAAAATCAGTTTTGAGAATTTGGGCCTTGGTGTGCAATGAATTGTTTTGCTATTTTTTACTTTGATCCCTGGGGAGTGGATTCTGGCAAAGATACACCTAATTAATTGTGTAGTTAATGACTAACACAGGGTATGTGATCCTCATCCAGGCAGAGCTCTATCTGTTGTACCACTGAGCAAGCACAGTTGAAAGAGAAGGTATAGCTGGTGCTCTCATTCTGCTGGAGGAAAGTGAGGCACTCCCACAGCTTGGCACAACTTCAGACATGACTTGCATTGTTGTATATTACTGCATTCTCCTTTCTGATTGCTTCAAATGTCCCTTTCTGCTTCAGAAATTAGATCACAGTCGAAAGGTTTCTGCAATTAACAGTTTAACCTCAAGACACAGAAAAACCAATGAAATTGTCTCCTCAGTATAGTCACAGTTAAATGTGTTACAGGGTCACATCAGATATGGAGGCACAAGGCCTAGTAGACTATCCTTTTAATCTTCTCTGGCCAGTGCAGAATTGTTCCCATGACTCATAAATTTCTTGGTTACTTGATTTGGAGGGAATGGAGATCAAAGCATTGCAGAGGGCTTTTCACACTGTCTTATTTACTTAAGTGGGCCAATTTATAAATCCCTCCAACATCCACTTTGTCAGTGTCAGTACTTCCACTGGTCTCAGTGTATATTGTCTCAGGCCCTAGTTTCAGACGGGTCTGTGGCACAGACTCCCGTACTTATAAACTTCATGAAACCAGAAATGTTTGGCTGATTGGTTGGCGTTCACAAAGCTAACAGATACATTATCATTACTGAAATAAGCAAGAGTCCTGTGGCACTTAAAGATTAAGAAATTTATTTATCGCAAGAGCTTTCAAGGGAGAAAATCCCTTTGATTTTTGATCTTCAGAACATCTGATGAAGTGGGATTTTCTCCCATGACCATTCAGGCGATAAATAAATGTGTTCATTTTTAAGTGCCACAAGACTCCTTGCTTGTTTTATTGAACTAGACTAACAGGGCTGCCCCTTTGAAATTATCATTACTATCTATCTATGCATTCATCCATCCATCTTTCCTCCTGTCTCTTTGGCCAACATGTTTAGACACAGGTGTCTAAATCTAGCCTACAATATGCATACACCTCAATAAATGGCCTGATTTTCTGAGGTGCTGAGTTCCTGCACCTCCCACTGAAATAAGTGTCACTTGGTTTTCAAAATGTTGGCCTGTTCAGCTATGTCTGTTTTTCTGGTGAGTCTCTCTCCATCAGAGCTATACCTCAAATATACACATTGGATAACTCAGGGCACGCTCTAGGCAGTCGCATCGGGCACCAAACAATAGGGTGTGCCAAGGACACTGCCTGAATCAGGGCTGTCCTTTCTGGGGGGGCGAGAGGGGCGATCGCCCCGTCCCCATGGTTCCATGGGCTCTGCACTGTTGTACCTCAGAGGCTGGGCTTTGTTCTCCCGCCCCTTCCCTGGGCTGGCTGTTCTGTCCTGGGGGCAGAGCAGGCCAGCCCAGAAGCAGGGTGGGAAAGCATAACCCAGCCCCTGGACTGGCCTCCTCCACCGCTAGCTCATGGGAGTGGCAGGAGTGTGCGGCTAGACTCAGGCCAGCCGTGCCCTGAGCACGGGGAGCAGCAGCAGGCGGGGAGCCTCTCGGGCTGATTGCTCTGGGCCCTGCACGCCCCCAAGGGCTGCCAAAATCACTGGTGCCTAGGGCACCAGAAAACCTTAGGCCAGGTCTGGGTCTTTGAGCCCACAGCGGCTTATGCCCGAAGAAATTTGTTAGTCTTTATGGAGCCACAGGACTTTTGTTGTCTTTGCCATATTGAGCAGAGGGAGTGGGGGGGGAAGTATGCTTCTCTTGATTACCTGCAGCCGGACTATGCCCCGACACAGCTGCCAGTAGCTATGTGTGGAGGCAGGCACCCACTTGTGCAACAAGTTGGGGAAACAAGGCCTGCTAGAAAATCAGAAAGCAGAGCAAGAGAAAAATCTCTTTTAAGGAAGGGAGGTAAAGAGATCTGTGACAAGAAAACATGCATATAATCTTTCTCTCTCACACAAAGGGTATGTCTACACAGGGTTCTTATTTCGAAACAACAGAGGTTGTTTCGAAATAAGAAGTGGCATGGCCACACGACGCACGGCCATTTCGAAAGAAGCAAACCGCTTCTTTCGAAATGGCCGTG